>CM035155.1:62933245-63305745 GCA_020205615.1 Panax quinquefolius
GATGATGTTTTTGTGGAATTTCTATCTTTTGGTGTTTGATTTACTATTCACGATACTGGCACTATTCACGATATCAAAGACTATTCAATCGAAAAATAAAATTTCTTCTTTTTGTCCAAAATATCTCATTCCGGATACTAACTCCGATTGTATCCATGTTTTGATCATTCTTGAATTTTATACCACTATGATTATTTTTGAGGTATTTTTGAGGCGTGGATAAAACCAAGTACGAATCCTTAATCCTTAATCCTTGTCATTTTGTTTCACCGGATTCATTTCTTTAAAAATATTTTTCATCATCCTCGGTCTTAAATGATGATATTATTGAATATCTTTGGCCTCAGAAGTGAAGATGAATGATTTCAAGAATATCTTTGGCTGTAGTGCAAAGATGAGCAGATGTTGAGATGAACATGGCCGATTGATTAATATCTTTGGCCCAGAGTGCAAAAGATGAATGTGTTTAAATGAACATGACCAATCGATGAATATCTTTGGCACAGAAGTAAAGATGAATATTTGATTCCGGATGCATATTGATTGATGTTACTGTGGATAAAATATTGATGATGGATCGTTAAATTCATAGATTATAGTAGATTTCATTCTCTACGTAACTCTTCTATGAATTATTATTTCACTGCGAATATTGTTCTAAAACTTGTTGTCTATTGTATTCTATTAGATTTTTCCTGTTGAAGACTAACGATAATTTGTTATATATTATCTTAGTCATAATATTCTTCTTCGGGCTAGTTGAGGTCACCCTTTTCCTTGTTGTTCCATTTTTCTTCTCGTGGAGGCGAGAATGTAGCGGTACTAGTCGGGTATGGAATGAAGGTTCTAGAGAGAGTTGTTTAGTAGTCCTCGCCATTTTTGTAAAATAATGAATCAATAATTATGATGGGGATTTATTTGCGTGTGGATATTGTCTGAAGACAATATTATATTTAAACTCACAAAGATATATTGTCATATTTCACACGACATTTGTATTATTGAAGTTGTAGTTTGCTTCTTGCACCATGTATTTGGCGACTCGTAATGGGTGTTGTGTATACCTATATTGGGGTGTCACAGGTATTCCAACAAGATAATAACGGTAATAACTACTGCCTGTTATTTAAAAACAACTTATATTTGTCGCTTTTCTTCATCCAATCGCTTTCGTTATGGGGCCCACACATGGTCGCTGCTGTCATTTAATATTCCCGACAAAGATTTAATATTCCACGATCAAACGAATATTCCCCGACAACAATGAATATTTTATAACCACTTGCTTATTTTGAAATATTTTATGATTTAACCCTTAACTATCCACATTAATCAAATCAACCCTTACTATTTCAAAATAATAAATAAAGGAAATTCCTTTTTATTTAAAAATTTCGCTGGTCTTACAACCTCCTCCTTATGAAATTTCGTCCTCGAAATTGACGACGTTTACTGTGTGTTTTCAAAAGGTGAGGATACCTCGCTTTCATTTCCGCTTTCCAATTCCCGTGTCATTTCCTCTATAAAGATGATTCCTCCACAAAACTTTAACTTGTGGTATGACTCTTTGCGTAGGGATATGCTCCTTCCTATCCAAGATCTTGACAGTACCTCCTCATACGTTAAGTCTTCACTATCTTGTCCTGCTTCTAACTCAATAACGTGTGGTTCGGTCTTTCACATATTTATTTAAGCATGATATGTGAAACACATTATGAACACGAGGACATACTCGGAGGTAACGCAAGTCTATAGGCTACATTTCCTACTCCTCAATCAAGAATTTGAAATGGACCAATAAATCGTGGATTGAGCTTTCCTCTCTTCCCAAATCTTGTAACTCCCTTCCATGGAGCAACTCGCAACAATACATGATCCCCTACATTAAATTCCACGTCCTTTCGATGAAGATCCGCATAACTCTTTTGTCGATCTTGTCTTGCCGCTTTGTATACGTTGTCGAATCATTTGGATCTTTTCGGTAGAGTCATATCGTCGACTAACTTCGGGTCCCAACAATGTTGCTTCACCCACCTCATCCCAACATATTGGAGAACGATATTTTCGTCCCATATAATGCTTCAAATGGAGCCACACCTATACTTGCCTCGATAATCTTGTTGTTGTAGGAGAATTCCACAATGGTGGTAAATACTTATCCTAACTACCCTTGAAGTCTAGGACACGAGTCTTAATAGATCTTCAAGAGTTTGAATAGTCCTCTCTCGATTGTCCGTCCGGTTTGGGGGATGGTATGCCGAACTAAATCGCAAACTGCGCTCATAGCTTTTTGCAAGCTAACCCAAAATCTTGAAGTGAATCTTGGGTCACGATCCGAAACTATGGATACAGGCATGCCATACGAACCTCACAATCTCATTCACGTACATACTAAAGAAGACGCTCAAGGAATAAGTCTCCGTGATCGGCAAGAAATGAGCGTACTTGGTTAATCTATCAACAATAACCCAAATAGCATTGATGCCTTGAGAAACCGTAGGAAGACCCGTAGAACGAAATCCATAGTAATGTGTTCCCACTTCCATTCCGAATCTCAAGTGGTTGCAATCGGACCCTTAGGTACAAGATGCTCCGCCTTTACACGCCGGGTAAGTTAAACACATCGAGATAAACTTTGCAATCTCTCTCTTTATTGTTCCACCAAAATGTATGTCAAGATCACGATACATTTTAGTACTTCCGTGATGGATTGCAAATGGCGTATTGTGTGCCTCCATCATAATCTTATACTTCAAATCGTAGTCGTTAGGAACACAAAGTCTAGAGTGGACTCAAGTATTCCTTCTTCATCAATTCTCGCTTCGAATAGCTCCTTTCTTGTACTTTCTTCTTCATACGCATCACCCGGGTCATGGCTTGAGCAACCTTAACTTTTTCTATTAAAGTTGGTTCTACGCGATACTTGACATCATCGCACTCGCTCCCCGCGATATGATCTTCTACTCAATGCGTCACCTACCACGCTTGCTTTTACCGTGATGGTATTGAATAGTGTGGTCGTAGTCTTTCAATAGCTCGAGCCAACGTCATTGCCAAGATGTTGAGTTCTTTTTGAGTGAAGAAATATTTAAGGCTTTTATGGTCTCAATATATCTCCACTTTCTCCCCATATAGATAGTGCCTCCATATTTTTAAGCTGGGCTTAACGATCACGCTAACTCTAGATCATGAGTAGGATAATTCCTCTCATACTCTTTAAGTTGTCGCGAGGCATAGGCTATGACTTTCCCACGTTGCATGAGAACACATCCTAACCCTTTGCACGGAAGCATCGTTGAGATAACAAATCCATCCGAACCAGATGGTATTGTTAGAACAGTCTTAAATAAGTCTCCTCTTAAGCTCTTGGAAACTTTTCTCGCATTCTTCGCTCCAAACGAATTTTGTATCCTTCCGAGTTAGGCTGAGTTAATGGAGTAGCGATTCGAGAAAACCCTTCCACGAATCTCCGATAATAACCAACTAAGCCCAAAAAGCTACGATTTTGATGAACCGACTTGGTTTGCTCCCAACTTTGTAGATTGCTTCAATCTTCACGGGATCAACAGATACTCCATGTTTCGACACCATTACGTGCCCAAGGAATGCTATTTCCTCAAGCCGTAACTCGCATTTCTTCAATTTGGCATATAGTTGGTTTTCACGAAGCCTTTGGAGTACCAAACTTGAATGGTGCTCATGATCTTCACGCTTTTGGAATATATGAGGATGTCATCAATAAAGACAACAACGAATTGATCCAAATATTCCTTGAATACTCGGTTCATCATATCCATGAAAGCCGCAGGAGCATTAATTAGTCCGAAAGACATGACTAAGAATTCATAATGCCCATACCGAGTTCTCAAGGCGCTTTTGAATATCCTCGCCTCTAATCTTCAAATTGATGATATCCGAGCGAAGATCGATTTTTGAAAAGAATTGTGCCCCTTGCAATCGGTCAAACAAGTCATCAATACGGGTGAGGATACCTATTCTTGATGGTGACATGGTTCAATTCCCGATAGTCAATACAAAGTCGCATACTCCCGCCTTTCTTCTTTACAAATAAAACAGGAGCACCCCAAGGAGATGTACTAGATCGAATGAAACCGATGTCCAACAATTCACGTAGTTGGACCTTTAACTCAAGTTCAATAGAGCCATTCGATATGGGGTTTTAGAAATGGGCTTTGTACCAGTGTTCAAGATCAATAAAGAATTCAACTTCACGCCGGGGTAGGCGGGAAGTTCTTCTAGAAATACGTCAGAAAGTCAATAACAACAGAATATTATTCAAATTTGACGTGTCTTTATTCAAATCCATAACATGGGCTAGGAAAGCTTGACATCCGCTTTTTTATAAACGAATAGCTTTATGATTAGATATGATGTTGATCGATTTTAATTGTTTAGTTGCTTGAATTAAATACAACAAAAGTTTGGTTAGGAATATGAAAACTAACAACCTTACGAAAACAATCAATTTTGGCATGATGAGTAGTTAACCAATCAATCCCTAAAATCACATCAAAAGCAAGTATCTTTAAAGAGATAAGGTCAATAGGTAAGGTAATGGTGCCAACTTGAATCAAACAAGATTTATAAACAAAGGATGTGATGAAAGTTTCTCCTAACGGAGTTTCCACACAGATAGTCAAAGTCTAATTTCTCCTGAGTCAAGTTTAAACGTTGAGCACACGCGGAGAGATAAATGAATGGGTAGCACCGGATCAAGTAAGGTATAAACTTCGCAAGAATTTATAAATAGCTTACCCGTGATCACCTCGTTTGGGTTCTCGCGATATGACCATCACAACAAACGCTTCTTCCCTAATCGTTGACTTTGACTTTTCCGACGATCTTTTTGAGTCACCGTCCCCATTGAACTAGGTTTTTCTATCGTATAATCTCGAAAGCGATATGTCCTTCCTTTCCACAATTATAGCATACCTTGAACTGTTGTGGGCGGCTTGGACCGATATGTCCCTCTTTTCCGCATTTGTAGCATACGACCGGGGGGTCGCTTCTCCCTCCCTTAGAACCGATTCTTTACCAAGACCGCTATCTTCACATGGTCATTGTTAAATCTCCTCTTTTAAAATCTCCTCCGACTCGCTTCTTCTATTTTCATGGCCATGATTACCACCAGTGGTTACCATTTCGTCCGTCTGTTTTCTTTTCTCCGCAGTTATCATTATTCTGCTGACCGCTATCTCTCGAGATAAGATCCCGGTTGTGGTCCTCACACCGACTGTACTCGTTATCTCGCTTCTAATAATTGAGCCCTGCTTACAACATCCGAATAAAGAGAAAATTTATGAGAAATGAGATAATCGACGTGTCGCCGTTCAAACCTCTAAGAAACATCCGCGTCCATACGTTCCTCATTCTCCACCAAATGAGGTGCAAACACGATAACTCTGCAAACTTTGCCTCATAATCGAGACACCGCCATGTTGTTTTGTTCCAATCGATGAACTCCACTTCCTTCATATACGACGAACACTTTCGTGAAAGTATTTGTCATTAAATAGCTTCAAATGTCTCCCAAGACATCTTTGCCGAAAAGCGGTGGATGGTACGCTTCACGACTCCCACCAAGAGAGTCCTTCCGCCACTACGGAACATAAAGGTGGCGAATGGAACCTTCTACATTCCTCCGTGCACCCAAGACATCGAATATCTTGTAATTTGCTTGACCCATGTTTCCGCCATGATCGGATCTCGCTTTCCTTAAATTTCGTGGTCCCAACTCTTTGAACCGCTTGTTTGTGACAACCCGTGAATTGCTATCATTTCTCCTCAGTATTTTGAACACGAGTCTCCTCGTCTTCGATTTTGTATGAATCGCAAAAAAACTTCTAAACATCCCTCGCTTCATCATCTCGCTTTCAATGGTGTTGTTCACGGGAGGAACATTGCCAAATTGTTACGTTCTCCTCGTTGGTGAGTACAGCATCTCCACTGGTCCTCATTTCCATTGTTAATATTCTCAATTGACATTCTCAAATCATCGTCATAAAAAAAAAAGGGTTAATTAAGGAAATCAATATATCACATAATATCCTATATACTAACCAACTAACAAATAAGCTTAGGTAGGACACACTAGCGAAGGATTTACTCGCCTCTCCCCTCTAGTTCTATTCCCGATCTCCGCCAGAGATCATATCCCTAAGCTCGATACCAATCATGACGCCCCCCAAAATAGGTATACATCACCTATTCGAGTTATCAATACATGGTAATGTAAACAACTACAACTTTATTATTACAACGGTAAAGCTGTGAGTTTTGAATACAAATATTATCTTCTGTACAATATCTATACTCAAATAAATCCTCATCACATTTATTGATACATTATTTTACAAAAATGGTGAGGACTACTAAACAATCCTTTCTAAAACCTTCATTCCATACCCCTAATTGCATCGCTTATATTCTCGCCTCCCGAGAAAAAATGGAACAAAAGGAAAAGGGTGAGCTCAACTAGCTCAAGAAAAGAATATTATGACTAAGATAATATACAACAAATTATCGTTAGTCTTCAACAGGAAAAATCTAATAGAATACAATAGACAACAAATTTTAAATCAATATTCGCAATGAAAATAATAATTCATTAGAAGAGTTAAGTAGAGAATGCAAACTACTATCTTCTACGTGTATGAATTTAAAAGTTCATCGCTCATCTTTTATCCCCTCAGAACATCAATCAATATACATCTGAATCAAATATTCATCTTTGCACTACGTGCCAAAGATATTCATCGATTGGTCATGTTCATTTAAACACTGCTCATCTTTTAGACTACGGCCAAAAGATATTCTTCAGAAATCATTCATCTTTGCACTACAGGCCAAAGATATTCTTAAGAAATCATTCATCTTTGCACTACAGGCCAAAGATATTCCATAATATCATCATTTAAGACTGAGGATGATGAAAAATATTTTTTTTTTTTTAAAGAAACGAATCCAGTGAAACAAAATGACAAGGATTAAGGATTAAGGATTCGTACTTGGTTTTATCCACGTCCAAAAATACCTCAAAAATAATCATAGTGGTGTAAAATTCAAGAATGATCAAAACATGGATACAATCAGAGTTAGTATCCAGAATAGATGTTTTGGACGAAAAGAAGAAATTTTATTTTTCGATGAATAGTACCGTGTATCGTGAATAGTGCTCAGATACGTGAATAGTCCGCATACGTGAATAGTAATCTACACCAAAAGATAGAAATTCCACAAAAACATCTTCACGCTTCATTTAATAAGTACTCGTGAATAGTAAATCGTGAATAGTAACTCATGAATAGTAACTCATGAATAAGTAACCCCATATGAAAAAGTTCCAAATTTGATAAAAACTTCGATCAACATTTCAAATAATGATATTGAAGAAATAATATCATTTGAAAAAGAAAATAACATCCCTTACCTCGAAAAGATCGGATTTACAAATAAAACACCGATATAAAGCTATGACTTGGACTTGCAATCCGATAGCAATACTCAAAGTATACTCAAAATACTCACAAGAATACGCCGATAATATAGAGAGAAAAAACTTCAGCTTCGGTGTGATTTTCAATTCTAACCTAAGCACCCTATTTATAGGAAAATGCTTAGAACACCAAAGCGAAAAATTTAATAAAATATATTATTATTAATAAATTTCCTACGCCTCTTTGGAAATCAGATCCCAACATTTCCCACATGCCAACCTTCTAGAAAGAAATGATAAAAACGTTTTTCATAAAATAAATAATTAAAACTTACAAAAAATCAATTATTTTGAGACTTGAACTTCAATAATTCATAATAAATAGCCCTTTCATCGAGAAAATTCAATCTCGCGAGTTTTTATAGGAAATTCAATTCTCTACAACTTTGCAGAAGAAAGTTTTCCAAATTCCAAATGAAATTGACCAAAATCCACAAACGGGCGATTTTACAAAGTTATAATCAAATTTCACCAATAAATGGGGTCCACCGACATGTTTAACATGTTTTAAACATTTATTGCAACAAAATACTCTTCCTCCTCGTATACTCATATATCCCACATTCGTTGTAAAATATCACCGTTAATATATTATTAAAATAATATATTTAAATGAATTATTTTATCGAAAAAAAGATAAAATATTAATTTTCAACAATTGTCATTTTAAAAATTTTCTCCATCTATATCCACATAAAATCAATATTTTCCTCATCATATAAATCAATAATTAATTATTCACAAATAATATTACAGAATCACAATATCGACAACCGCATAGCCTCAGAAAGAGGGGCTTTCCAATAAGAATTTCTTCTTCTACCATGCTATGAATTAGGTGACCAAACCTCTCCTTAGATGTAACTTTCTAGACATTGCCAATAATGTTATCTAATAATATTATTCGGATAATATGAATTATTGCTTCGATAATGAAAAATCTTGTGTAATGACAATTATCAAAACAATGAATATAAAATATCAACGCAAAGAATTATTAACTCAATAAAATATCGAATAAAGAATTATCGTAACCATTATTGAGTAGTGCCTTCTTACGTAAGAATCAATAATTGGTGCAATACCGTGTCTTCTTTGTTCAACAACGCGTATTAGTGTGTTTTAACCACCGCATTCCAATGATGATTAATGGTGAATAACTACGCCATTATTTAAAAACAACTTATATTTGTCGTTTTCTTCATCCAATCGCTTTCCGTTATGGGCCCACACATGGTCACACCGGCCGTAATTTAATATTCCCCGACAAGATCTAATATTCCACGACCAAACGAATATTCCCCGACAACAATGAATATTTTATAACCACTTGCTTATTTTGAAATATTTATGTATTTAACCCTTAACTATCCACATTAATCAAATCAACCCTTACTATTTCAAAATAATAAATAAAGGAAATTCCTTTTTATTTAAAAATTTCGGTCTTACAGATTGCTTTCAGCCTTCTTGAACCTTTTCTTTCTCCTTTTGAAAAAGTGAATAATCCTTAGATAGAACTCTAAACCACTTCATGTATTGGTGTAGATCAGATGTTATGCCATGTAATGCAGTTCTAAGATCATCAATATCTACATCAGGAGAGTTAAAGTCAAATACCTCGTCGATACTTACTTTGTGTATGTTGGAGTTCTGTTGTCCCTTGCATTTTGGCCATCAAGCGTAGATTTGCTATTTGAGGATCTTCATCATCCCCAGCATTCGTGGAGTTGAGTCATTGTTCGAAGTCACTCCACAATCCTCCACTCTGAAGGCCTTTTTCTTTTTATGTGGCCCTTTGTTGCCTCTGTATTCTTTCTTTGAATGAGATTTCTTCTTGAGTTCTTCTCTGAGAGGTTTGTTGCAATTTGCAATGAAGTGGCCCGGATTCTTGCAATTGTAGAATAGGTCATTTATTTACTCCTGGCTGCTGTAGTTGCTGACTTTCTTTGGTTTGTTGGTTTTGACTCGTCGCATGAACCTTCTTAGTCTTTTCACTAGCATTGCAAGGTCCTCATCATCATCTTCATCGTAGTCAGAATCAACTTCAGTGCTGACTTTGGAGACGTTATCTGTTGCTTTAACGGCAACACCTTTATCCTTCTTCCTTCCTTCAGATAAGGTTTCTGCTCGTTGAGTCAGCTCCAGTTCGTATGTGAGAAGGTTACTATACAACTGTTGAGCAGTCATTTCATGTAGATTTTTAGACTCTCTAATGGCAGTGGTTTTGGCATCTCACTTGCTTGGTAAGGCTCTCATGAACTTTATGATTAGATCTTTGTTAGGATAGATCTTCCCATAGGCTCGTAGAGAGTTGACCAGTACATTAAATCTTTCGTAAGTGGCAGTAACATTTTCTCCTTGAACGTGAGCAAACATCTCATATTGCTGAGTCAAGAGAGATTGTTTGTTTTCTCTGACTTCTTCTGTTCCTTCATGCATAATGAGCAGTGCTTCCCAAACCTCTTTTGTTGTTTTTCTATTGACCACGTTTTCAAACAGATCATCTTCTAAAGATTGGAATAAGATATTTTTAGCCTTTTTGTCGAGCAGGACAGCTCTCTTCTCGTTCTCTGTCCATTCTTCCTTAACCTTGATCTGTACTCTGTTTGGGTCATCTGTAGTTGGTGCAAGCTTTGTAGGAACATAGGGCCCATTCTGAACAGTTTCAAATAGATCTTCATCTATTGCATCCATATAAGCTTGCATCCTAACCTTCCAGTTAGCAAATTTTTCTTTGTTGCACATTGGTGGCTTGCTGCCTCCTCCAGTCTTTGATTCATTTGGTAAGTGTGCCATTGGATCTACTCAAGCTTTGTAGGCTGTATTATAGAACCTACTTTGATACCAATTATTAGTTCTCGGAGGCACGACGGATATCTAGAAAGGGGGGTTGAATAGATAAATAAAACTTTTTCTTTGAACTTATTTAGGTCGATGATAATCAATGCACAGACTGAGTATTTAATAAACCTTTTGTTAGATATCTTGAGTTAATGAGAGTGAGGCAGTTATGACAGTTATAGATGTTATAGCAGTTATAATGAACACATAAATTTTAAGTGGTTCAGAGCACTTACAGCTCCTAATCCACTCTTCTACTCCTTGAGTAGGAAATCCACTAAGGATGTCTGTTACACTTCTTGAATCTAATGATTCCTTCTGAACCAATGAGCTGCGGTACTTCTTCTTAGTTCACTCTTGAACTCTTCAAGTCTAGCAGACTTAGTTTCTCACAGTTCACTTAGAACTCTTCAAGTCCTGCAGACTTGGTTCTCTTACTTCAGTTGATTGAAATATTGTTTAGATCGTGATTGATGCTACTCAGTTGCTATTAAGCACTAGTTCGAAAGAACTGAGTAGCTGAGCAAGCTTTCCTTTTTTCTTAGATCGTGGAGTTGAGCGTTGAGTGTTCTTGTGTGTTTTTGTTCAAAGCTTGTCACTTTTTCTCATCTGTCTTTGTTCTGTATATATGTGATCTTGAAATCTATCCGTTGAAGTCATCTGATGAGGCATTAAATGCGTTTGACATCTCTAAGCTTTGATGGAGACTTTTATGCACATCTTTGAATTGCACTCTGGCCCACTAACACAGCAGACTGCTTTCTCACCTAACACCTCAAAAGGTGTTTTCCTCTGCCCAATGGTCCTTTTCTTAGCTTCTTGAATACGTCTCTTTTAATCAATACTAAGGATATCTTTTGTACCGTTGGGACTGGTGAGAGCTTCAACGTTCAAAACCCATTCCATATTTGTTGGAATTTATCTTCAACCAAAGTTAGGGCTTGATGCTTTTGACACAAGGCAGATGACACTCTACTATTCAAATCGTAGTGTCTTGCCATATTGATGCTTGCTCTTAAGAGAACACTACGATTTCTCGCAAGGATTTGCACACTAATATCTTTTCACATGACGATCATCACTTGCTCATCTTGCAGACTCTACGTTTCCGAAAGCACACTACGATCTCTGAGTTAGCTTCGCCAAATGTCTGGACCACTCTACGATTTCCTGAAGAGGCCCTTCAAGGCAGATACACTACGATCATCTCAGTACTACGATCATGCCTGAGATTTTGCATTCTGTTGATCAGCTGGATAGACTGCGATTCTCTTCAAAGCCTATCTATTTCTTTCTAGCCATAGATCAACCTAACATATTTGATCTCTTTATCTATACAAGTGAACATTAAAGGCTAAGATCAACCTAACAATTTTGATCTATCACTAAGTCCTTGTACATATATTCCTCGAAGGACTTTACACATAATCATGAGCATTTACTTTAAACATCAAATCATAATATGCATTCTTCCAACAATTTAAACTAAGCGCAAGGTAAAGTCTGCTCCTTGCCACTATTCTACATCTTTCCTTTACCCTTGTCCTTCCTTGAGGTCCCAGGCTTAGCTACAATATAATTCATGATATAGCAAGGATGAACAACAAGTTTGCTCAACAAGTTTAAATACAATAATAAGGATATATCATGATGAATGGAAAAATAATTGACAATGAATTCAATAATATGAATATCTGTAAGATTCAACAATATGAATATCGCAAGCAAGGATAACGATTGCTTTTAGAATAACTACTAGTCAAATAGACTTTGAACTATAACACTCAAATGGAATCAATAGCTAATTGACCCTTTGGTTATCGGCTCTGAGAATAAGTACTTGAGGGGATCAAACATTGCACACTATGTATATGCATAACATTTAAATCTACTCTGTGTATCTTATATTAGATACACGGTACTCCCTATCATCATAGAAAGGGTGTTCTTTCAGTCTAAGAATCCTTACCCTCAATAGGTTTGGATAGCTTTTATAAAACTTCATACGCTTGTCTGACCGAACAAAGGTTCAGACTCTATGTCACACAGTTCAAGAATTATTTAAACTTTAAATGATGTACAAGTCCAAGAATGTACGAACTTAAGTGCACTAAGTGTGAATATCAATAATATCGATGTGGAATAATTGTAAGGTAATTAAACCACATAATAGCATGCTTGGAAATAAAATTCAAGCTTAAATGAATAACTTTCAATTCAACAATAACCTACTCAATACAATATGAGAAGGATAAGAAACTTTCACAACAAACAAAGTTGTGTAAGTTAAGAAACATTTCAACACAATAAAATAGTGTTCGGATCCTTGCTCAATATAAATTTGAGTAAGTTTAGGGAAACTTGCTCAATAAAAGTAGGGTTCAAGGAACTTGCCTGTTTTCTCAGCTACAATTAATTCTAGCTTTAGTTAACTTGCGTTGAAACAACCTAACGTTATCAAGTCGATCATTTCAATTAGTATGTGTAAACTAATATGAGTCTACACTTACAAGAATCAAATCCTCACATAGCATACTTCTATACATGTATCATTACATTACACGATTAGTTTCTAACACACTATGTCATAGTTGAAATCACAATTGAACTTCAAAGTTGTAAACACTAATTCGTCATAGGATACTTTCAATAACATGCTTATTATCATATGACTACTATACTGAATATTTATTACAGATTAGAGTAACCATATAAGCTTGAATCAGTTCTCAATTTAATAATGTAACTCGGATCTCAAGCGAGATCATATTGTCATCAGCTTTGGTTTATACTAAGGAGTGGTGCGACCACGCTGCTCCTAGTGTAAACCAAGACATGGCTGCTTCTCAAAAAACCAGTGCACACACGACTTGCACATAAATGAACAATCATGCACAACACACATGTTATTATATGAAGAACTAACTTTAACCTTTCATCAAACATATCAAAGGTTATTATTCATTTTTACTAAATCAAGACTTCACATGTTAAGCTGTCAATCATGTAAGTCATTTTACCTACCATACATCATACTTTCATATATATACTTGTTAGACATGTACTTACAAGTTCTCAACTTAATGTATATATAGTTTATCAAGTTCATTTTCAAATCTTTATGTCTCTGTTAGAAAAATTCATTCAAGAATGCAAGATACGTCTTTATTGTCTAATCCATGCTTTCATATGTATTTATCCACACACTCAAGTTATTTACATATGCTCACAAGGTCAGAATGTATACTACTCCATGTATACAATTTCTAGTTTTTAAATCTTTAAACCTTCTTTGAATAACCAAGTCAAAACAAACCTATTATGGCTTACTATATACATAACTACCTTAGTCCACAAGTTTAGGTCATTTGTATGCGTATAATAATCAAGGTAACATGCTCAAAATATCTTAAGAAGCTAACATGAACAACTGTGATCTATTACCCGCGCGGCCGCGTGGTGAAAGGCTAGGGAAGTGGCGCGACCGCACCACTTCGACCAGAAAGAAAAAAAATGGCCTCTACTTCTGCAAAGGTTCAACTCCAACATTGCCAAACATTTAATTGCTGCAACTCAACTACTTCTAATACTCCTAAGCATGCATACTAACTTAGATAACACACCCTTAAGACAATTCATGCCACATTACAAGAATTTATGAGAATTACAAGAATTTTCCAAAAACCCAAATCAAGAACATAAGTTAGATTTTATACCTCTTGGAGCCTGAATTGAGATCCCTCTCTTCTCTGATAATTCTCCCTAATAGCTCAGCAACTAACACACTCTAATGCACAATCTCAGCAACAAGGAATGAGAAGAGAAGTGTTCTATTTATAGAAAGTTCATTGACCATGCTAAGCCATTATTCAAGAATTTAAACCAAGGGATGGATGAAGAATTCATTAGATTAAGAGAGTTTGGTGAGAGTTGGTGATTCCACTCATGAATCCCACTCCCCATCCACTAATTGTTCTAGGTTGGTTGAATTTGAGATGAGTATAGAGTAGCTTTTGGAAAATACGTAAATTAGCTTCATGTTACTATTCATATACCTTTGAGCCACTAAATTTGGGACAAGGAGCTAAACTCAGCAATTTGCAAAAGAAATGAAATGCTACAATTGGCTTATACCATATATACACATAATATAAAATTTGGTTATAAAATATATCTACACAATTCATTTCATATAACATATGTTATAATGATTTAAAGAGCATACAATGTATTTCCTAATTACAAGGTATCAAGTAGTGCACATACATATAATTCATGTACATTTTCAATTACTACGACATCATTATTGTCATAATAACTTAATGAAATTATTATAAATTTAACAACCGATATTATTATATGTCAATAGGGTATACCGAATGTTTACCCACACACTTCACATCATATAACAATATTATTATGAAACTCACATGGATGCAAATAACTCTTACTATATATATATATATATATATATATATATATATATATATAGATAGATAGATAGATATATTATTGTACCACCTTGTACTATATAAAATATATAGTTAACTACCATATAATAAAGGTTTACTATATTGCACAAATTAATCAAGTAAACATATAATCATTTTATAAATTATTAATCTCTTACTCATTAATTATTATTTATTCATAATAATTATTAATTAACACATTATCAATTAATTACTCATAATTGCAATTATCAATATGTTCAACTCTTACTACTATATTCAAATAAATTGAATATTTAATTATTAATAATCCTGTCAATTCCTTGATATCAAACTCTTAGGGTTTGTCCACTAATTTAAATAAACTATCAGTGACTCCCTTTACGCATGTCATAAATTCACATAACCACATAAGGTTTAAACAAACTCACGAAACTGACTCATTAAAATTAAATCACATATTTAATTAATAAGGAGTTTAAAATTTGTGGACGTTACAAGCTGACTATTATTGCTCAAACGATGTTTATTATATCTTTCAATGCTTTAAACTTTATGTGACGCCCCCAAATTCAGGTACTTGAAACCCGAACTCAGTACCATTTCTATGAGTGGAATAATACTAATAATAATAATAACAATAATATAGATCATCAATTTTAATTTATATGTTATCAGAGTTTAATTCCCAAATACGAAACCTTTAAACATTCATTACATTACATGATAATTAATATATATATATATATATATATATATATCATTCTTATCATAAAGTCGAATTATTACATATGATAGCTTAAACATTCATTCAACGACCTTCCCTTTTCCCTTGTTCTTGGCAGAGCCTTCAGGTTGTTCACATTTAGCTGAAAATATTTAAATTAAGTAAGGATGAGCATTCAAGTGCCCAGCAAGTAATAGCAATAAATAACAATTAGCTGAAAGGATTAAATATTTTCTTTGAACGATACTTCTACAACGAATCAACAGTTGTGAAGTAAGCTGAACTAATAATAAACAACATATCAATAATAAACAACATATAATTATTTAAATAAATTTAATATCATTAATATTAAATCAATATCATTAATATTAAATTATTAATGAAATTATCCTTTAAATATTAAAAGTTATATTTATAACTTCAAATATTTTTAAACACTTTATTTTTTATTTAAAATGATTTTTCTAATAATAAAATCATTTTTAAACTAATTTATTTAATATAATTATTAAATGATTTTAATATCATTAGTATTAAATAATTAATGAAATTTACCTTTAAATATTAAAAGTTATGTTTTATAACTTAAAATATTTTTAAATACCTTATTATCATTTAAAATCATTTTTAATATAATAAAAATCATTTTTAATTAATTTATTTAATGCATTTATTAAATAAATTAAATATCAATAATATTTAAATAAATACTAATATTTATGAAAAATATGCTAAATTATTAAAAGTTAATTTTTATAACTTAAAATAATTTTTGGAATTTTTCATAATTTATTTCTATTTTTAAATAATTTTTTAAAATTTAATTAATTAAAATTAATAAAACTGTCGCTATAGGCCTTTAGAGACAGAAGGTGTAGTCTATTGTGTTCTTGAGCATTTAAGAACATTCATAGCCAGTTTCGAGGGAGCCTGTTTGACCAAGCACACTGATCAGATCATGATGTTTCTGTATTATACATTGATCACTATTTGTAGAACTAATGTAATACTACATGATAAAACAACAATCATGACCAACAAGCATAAATCGAGGGAGATATAAGCCATCAAAGTGGTTATCAGAGGTTGTTCTTCATTTCTGGGTTACCCAGAAATGAAGAACAGTTCGACTGCCCTACTTTGGGCTTCCACAACTTGTGATTTGTGTGATGTTTAATTGATCTAAGGGTCCCAGGTTGTAGACCACATGTAGCACTACAAATCTATCATATAACATCCTCCTAACAACAACTGAATCGTAAGATCTTCCCCAATCAACCGTTGTCAGAAATCATGTTCTTGATTTTCTAAAATTCCAGAAAACCAAATTCGTGATCATCTTGAGCTAGTTTGACCAACCACAGTGTTCAATATATTGATGATTTCAGGGATCTAAAAGTCTTAATCATTAGTTCATCTACCATCCTACCATATTGTTACAACAACACACTACAAAAAAAATGGGCCTTTAGCAACGATTTTTCGGGCAACGACTTTATAAGTCGTTGCTAAAAGTATATGTTTAGCAACGAAATTTGTCCTTCGTTGCAGATTGTGTCAGGGTTTCACTTTTTGCAACGAAATTCATAAGTCGTTGCAAAATTTCATTGATAATTTATTGGCGGGAAAAAATTTCGTTAGAAATTCGTTGCAAAATTTTCGGCCACTTGATTTCCCGTTATCGTGGGCAACGAAAGTTTTTTTGTTGATAAAAATGGGGCTTTAGCAACGATTTTTCAGGCAACAACTTTATAAGTCGTTGCTAAATGTGTATGGTTAGCAATGAAACTTGTCCTTCGTTGCAAATTGTGTCAGGCTTTCACTTTTTGCAACGAAATTCATAAGTCGTTGCAAAATTTGGAAACAAAATTCATTGCAAAAATTCTAACCACTTGATTTCTCCTCATCGTGGGCAACGAAAATTTTTTTGTTGCTATATTTCGTTGGCTAATATGGACCACATTCATTGGCAACAATTTTTATTTTCGTTGCATATTTTATACAACTTTTTGCAACGACTATTAAAATGTTGCCTTAAATTAAGATAACCCCAATAAACATGTTTTTGTAAGATCATATTCGGTATTCGGAGAATTGTCAAAAAATATTCGTATTTAGTATTTAAAATTATGTCCAAATGCGAACATATTCGTTTCCATTTTTATTCGAATAAACAAATTATTCAAATATCCGAATTCAATGTCAATCACCTAATAAACAATTTATTCAATTTATTTATAAAAAAAAAAAATAAAACAATATTGACCAATTACTAACAAATCACAATCATTTAAAGTTGTAAAAATACATATCATAAATGGGAGACATATTAAATATATCATCATTCATAATTGATCATAAAAATCAATTAAAATTTACTAATATAAATTGTACATATATAAGCTGTATAAATTGTACTTATAAGCTGTTGATGTGGCACACGTGGCGCTTACGTGGCACATGTCAGCAGGTTTGACGTGGAATTTAATATTAAAATTTGACACGTGTTCGTTGCTGACGTGGCAGGTCTTTTGAATTTTTTCCAAAAATTGCCTCTCTAAAGATTTGAACTCAGGACCTCACATTTAGAATTTTAGTCATATGACCGTTGTAGCAACATGGGTCAACTGTTAATATCTTGCAAAGATTAATATTTATATCAAAACATGACATTTTCCCCATATATTCCATTAGAATTTGAACCGTCATTGCAATCTCTTTTTTTTAAAACGATTATTTATTTAAGAAAAATTTAACCCAAGCTTTTTTAAAAAAATGAATTTTATTTTTTTAAAAAATTGCACTAACTCCACTTTAAAAATCAATTATACAACGTTGGAATCTCTTTTTTGTAAATTATATTTTTTAAAAAAAATTACTGTATTTTTTTAAAAAAATGAATTTAAGATTTTTTTTTCAAAAAAAAAACTCATACCAACTTTTTTTTTAAGTGGCGTTATAATAATAATAACAACAACAACAACAACAACAACAATAATAATAATAATAAAAAATTATTGTTATTACTCCGGAGTCTCTGCAATTTAATACTCCTTCCTCACCTGAGGTGCCATTTCTATTTCTCTTTCTTTCCGTCTCTGTAGATATATATGAATGTGATGATGCAAGTTCGCTTTTGGGGGCAAACACGGTAATGACTTGATTTTAGTAGTGATGATACTCCACATTACACTAATTTGATTTATTATAAATTACTTGAATACCCTCGTGGTAAAATCTAAGTTGAATTGTATACATGCATACCAATAATCATAAATTCATAATAATTTAGTGGTAAAAGTCTTTTTTTTTTTAATTATTGTATAAAATTTTAAATTCGAGTCTATTTATTGACAGAATTTAGAATTTAGTGGGTGTTAGAAATTGAAGGTAAATTTTTCTTTACATTTATTTTATTATTATTATTATTATTATTATTATTATTATTATTATTATTATTATTATTATTATTGTTGTTGTTGTTGTTGTTATTATTATTATTATTATTATTATTATTATTGTTGTTGTTGTTGTTGTTGTTGTTGTTGTTATTATTATTATTATTATTATTATTATTATTATTATTATTATTATTATTATTATTATTATTATTATTGTTGTTGTTGTTGTTGTTGTTGTTGTTGTTGTTGTTGACGCAATTAGTTATGGTATGTAGTGAAGGAGAAGAAAGGAATATATGGGGGGAAATCTCATGTTTTGATATAAATATTAATCCTTGCAAGATATTAAAAGTTGATTCATGTTGCTCCAGCGGTCATATGACTAAAAATCCAAACGTGAGGTCGTGAGTTCAAATCTCTGGAGAGGCAATTTGTGATATAAACATATTTTTTCTTTTGTATTTGTTGATAAGAAGTGAAAACTTAAGGAATATTTTTTTCATGGAAGGAATATTTTTCTTATCAATTTAATGGGTTGTATTACTAAAGGATTTATAGGTGCAAGTAGGAGCAGTTTATTGAAATTGGTGCTTCTGTGTTTTGGAATGAAGTATTCCATTATTTTGCCAAGTGTTTCAACTTTGTGATTAATCTGGTAATATTGGAATGGTTACTTAGATAATGTTAAATTTTGATTTAGAAAGATCGGTTATTTTAGGTTCTTGATTCTTATTGTAAGATCAAAAAATATCTGAAGATCATACAACAATAGAAATTTATGGAGCAGATTCAGTACTTTAATGTACATGCTATTATGGCGATGAAATGCTTAAGGGAATAATGCTTTGTTATCTTCATTATCACTTCCAAAATACTTTGTTTGAGACTTTGTTTTGGTTTTCACATCATAAATTTGCATTGCCATTTTCCTTCGCTGTTTACATGCCATAAATTTTCTTTCTTATATTTGTAAAATCGTATTTATTAGTTCTAAAGACAAATGCTTGTGTATTTTCTGTATGATTTCAGATTCTCAAGCAGACAGGAGTGTTGGAGAGAAAAAGCTAAGGATTCCAGGGGATGACGAGAATTATTATTATTATTACAATTCCTTGCACAATGGCCAAAAAGTGTATTATCTCATCTTCACATGCATAGAAACGATGTTAGGTGGTTTAAATATTAGTGTTACATAAATTTTAGCATGATAGGTAGTTCGTCTAATGGCTTTTCTTGGAATATAAAGTTTCTAGCGTGGAAAGGTTTGGAGTTCAACACTCATGCACAGTTAGTATTTCGTTCGTTTTATCGGACGAAAATTAAAAATAATGACCATTTTGTAATTTTTAAGAGTAAAGTTATTCGATTGTAACAAAAAAAGTTTCGGTAACCAGTAATACTAAAAATACTAATTTAAAAAATACTAAAATACTAATTAAAAAAATACTAAAATACTAAAAATAATCAAATTAAAAAATACTAATTAAAAAAATACTAAAAATACTAATTAAAAAATACTAAAAATACTAATTAATGTAATTTCAATTTTATCCCTATTTTATTTAATTTTTTTTAAACAAATGAATTTATAAAAAAGAAGAGTAAGATGCAACGTCACTTTAATTGGCGTTAGAATTTTTATTTTTATTTTTTTATAGTTGAAGTCTTTTATACTCCTTCATTTCCAACACCGATGACAGAGAATAAACATAAAAAATATTGATGTTTGTAAACAAGTACAAGAGATCAAAGAAATAAAAAAAAAAGAGATTCCAACGTCAATTAAAGTGATGTTACATCTTATTCTTTTTTTTTTTACAAATTTGCTTTATAAAAAAAAATTTAAAAAGTTACAATGCCGGTTAGTCTGGCATTGGATCACATTTTTATTTTTTTCAATTTTCTTTAAAAAAATAAAATTATTTTCTAAAAAATTAAGATAATATTCTTTTAAAATTTGTTTTTTAAAAAAATATTTTTTAAAGTGGCGTCGATTACTTTTCTGATTTTTAGCCAAAAAAAAATATCCAAAAATTCAACGCCATTTCAAATAGCGTTCAGTAGTTTTTTCCAAATTAGATGTGAGAGCCTTTACTCCCAACGACAGTCGTTGAAGTTTTTATTTTTTAAAAAATATTCGTTTAAAAATAAAATCTTTTTATATTGACTTTATCTAAAGAACTCATTCTTGATAACTCTATAGTGCAAACTTTGATTCAACACCATACCAATATTACAAAAAAAAAAATTCTAATTTTTAAGTAACTTACAATATCGACTATTTCTTTAATCAAAGTAAATAAATTTACAATAATTAAACTTTAAAATTTCATACATTGACCATGAAAAAAAAGATTAGGCTCTTTTGTAGAGTAGACCACAAATGTTAAACTCATCTATTCTACGTAAAGAGTTAACTTTGAGTTTATTTTTGTTAATTTATGGTATCCGAACAATTTAAATTGTAATGTAATTAAAAATTTAAAATATGATTTTATTCTTAATAATATTTTTAAATAATTTATAATATTAAATGTTTTATTTATTAAAATATTAAGTTACAATAATTTAAATTGACAATAAAAAATTATAATAATTAAGACTCTTTTGTAGAACAAATCACAAATCATTAAATTATTACTATTCTGCTTTTACAAAAAAAGTTATATTTCAGTTTGTTATTAACTAATTTATGACATTCTAAAATTAAAATTAAAATTTAAATCAATTTAAGTTTTTGAAATAATAATTTTATTTATAATATTACTTTTTTAAAGAGTTTACATTTTTAATTTTTTTATAAGTTAAAATAAAACTCTCTTTTAATTAAGGAGCCAAAATTCATGTACAGATATTTTAATTAGAGAGCTACATGAACGTGGGCTGGGTCTGCATAAACAGATGGTTCAATCAGGAGCGCTGTGGCCTAGCTCTCTCACTCTTATTTCACCAGCCGCAGAGAAAAAAAACAGAAGGAAAAAATGACCTGCTTGATCGTTCTTTCCCCTCACTAGATCGATCGCGGTACCCCTAAGTCGGCCGCCCCTCTTTCCCCTCACTCAGATCAGCCCTCTCACGTCTCTTTCCCCTCTCTCTCAACTCCCTCTAACCCTAGCAGTAATGGTGGCATAGTGGTGGCGCCGTGGCGGCATAAATATTGGCGCGGTATTGTTATGGCGACCTGCTCTCTCTTCTCCTTCTCCTTTAATTTTTTCATTATTGTCCAATTGAAGGTTTTAATTTCCTCCCTTGTTAATTTCTCCTAAAACTTATGTTTTAATTTTTCCTATTTCTGTTGCAATTGGAATGATTGTATTGTTAATTTGTTAATTATTTCAAGCATTACATATATAATTTCAAAATGTTGAGGAGATCTTTTTCTTGGCAGAGCCAGAATTTTTCGTCAAGGTGAGGAAATTTTTGTGCATTTTTTTTGTTTATTATGAATCTAAGGTTGTTTATGTAATGGATATGATGTATTTTAATCTGTCTAAAAGTTCATTATTATTAATTCTGACATTTTCCTTGTATTTAATCACCGTCTACCTCAAGTAGAGGGTGCCATTTGTTTTTCTTTTCCTGAGAGTAAAAAAATATAGTACAGATTACTTGTCATGAACATATGCTAGTCACTGCAGATGCTTATGCACAAACAAAAAGAAAGAGAAAACACTATATTGCTTTTGGTATGTTCCCTCGTACGCTTGTACTTAAATTTTGCTATTGGTATTGTGGTATGGATCAGTTTTGGGAACTTAGAGGCCTTCAATTCAAATGAATTGTCACTGAAGCACTTGGAAGATACCTGTATCATATGGGAAAGAATATAGGGCGCCAAAACCCTAAAATTCATTTGGAGGGGTGGCCATCCAGGATGCGTGTATACCATACTTAATGCTCTACACCACAACCATTGGTCTAATGTTAAGAAAATGCTTCCGTACAAAAGACTTGGCGGTTCAAGCAGGCATAATGCAAGTAAGTCGTCTCTGTTTGGTCAAATGTTTAATGGTCAACCATTTCATTTCATAATCCTAATTCTCAATCCGCAAAGATTTTTATGCTTATATCATTGTGTGTTTAATACTTTTGGATTTGTAAATGTATATGGAATAAAATTTGATACTAAAGGATAAGAATTTAACTTAATTGGAAGGGTCTGTTGATGCGTCATAGTTGTACATAATTCCATATCCTTACATAATTCTTTGGTGCAAGTGTTATCAAGTTTGGGGTTATCTATTGGAGTTTTGTGTTATTAATTAATAGCCTCTTTCCTTTTCTTTAGTTTGTGGAGATCCAGGGAATGACAAAGCTGCCACTGACATAGGTGAAGTGCAAGAACACATTGATGCTGAAACGAGCAAGTTCCTCGTACGTTCATATAAGATAACTTCGTTACCATTGGCCTGAGTAACAAATTCAAACTTAGCCTTTGGTTTCTGTTGACCTTTTTTCAGTTACAATGTTCTTATTTATGTGTACAACATATATATACATGTATATATATATATATATATATATATATATATATATATCACTTCAAATAAGATTCAATCGATTTATAGTCCATAACAAAGGCTAAATGAAAGTCATCAGATTGGAGAAAAGGCCACAGAGCTAATTACTGGGAAAAAGGAAAAAGCTGCAGATCATAGTCCAGTAACTAAAAGCTCCATGAAATCTAGAATAAAAGCTTTGATAGCTGAAGAGAAGTCCAAGAAAAAGGGCTGACATTGTCGAAGTTTCTCCTGCCCCACCCACACACAACTGGCAAAAACTAATCCTAGCCCTCACTCAGAATCTACAGAATTGGATGCTGAACTTTCTTTGAAGGGAAAAAGTTACAAGTTTATTAATAGAAACTCCTCTAGTGCTAGGATGTCAGACCATCTCCTGCCAAAACCCATTGAGGAACCAGTTACCAAAATCCAAACATGTGAGCTGTGTGCAGCCATAAATAGTGCGAGTTACTGGAAGCAGAGTGAGGCTGATGCAAAGGAGCTCAGTGAAGGTGGTTCACTCCAGGCGTTAAATCAGTTTATGGATGATCTGGATATATTTGTCACAAGAAAGGAGTTTTTCCTGAAAATATTACTAGACTCAGGTTCTCCTTTAGTACATTACTTACATAATCGTCAGGCATCCAACTCAAAGACGGGATTAACAAAGTCTATATTATTTCCGGTGGCTGGCTCTGCATGCAGAAAAGCGTTCGAGTTAAGCAATTATATATGCAATCAGGGTCCTGCATCTTATACAAAAGGAGAAGAAAAGTTCGAAGTTTGTAATCATTCCCATGATTCAACCAAGTTCAAGTCGAACATAAATATGGGTGATCAATCTGTTGCATCATTAGCTGAGGGCAGGGAAGATGGCGTTTTGATACCAACCTTGGGAAGGCCCAAGTCTTTCAATTATCTTCCTCTATGTACACCTCGTGGGCTGAAGACGGAGCATGAGAATAAACCAGTCATTAAGCGTTTCAAGAAGCTTAGACAAAAGATCAGTCATGCCATTAGAGAGAGCAGAAAGGAGAAGCAACACCAGATTATCATGGATTCAGTGTTTCACAAAATTCCTTATGATCGCAAGTACTCCAAGATTATGATGGAGGACACTGATGATCTGCAGGAGTCTGTCATTGAAAAGTGTAGTAAATATAGCCCTTTAAATAGCTGTGAAAACAATCAATCTGCTTCTGCGTGTTGCAAGCATATTGATATTGACAAGCAGTACTTCAGAAGAACAACATCTTACAGTGAGTCATTTGATAGATATTGTCGTTTATTTGAGTCCAGTTTCAACAATGAAGCTAAACATCAGTTCTCTGAGAGATTAAAATTGAGAGCAAAGGAGACACCTCCACCTTGTGAAAGTTCTAAAAAATCCCTGGGAAGATTGCTTTCGTTACCTGATCTCAGGTCTTACTTTACTCTCCAAATTGAGGACTCTCCAGGTCCATCAGGGACGTCAGTCAGGACTAAGGCGATCCAATTTGCTTGACACATTAAGGCAGTTGGAGGTAACTTCTTTCTTATAGTCAAAAGTAATATACATGCAATTGAATCGCATGAAACCTTTTTGTAAATTATTATCTTCTCAGGTCATCACCACTTTATTTAAATTCTAAAATCAAACACCTGAATTCCTATATCTATACCATCCAGAATAGGTTGAATCTGATTGTTTTTCTTAATCAGGCTAATTTATTCATATTCTGGTTAGGTAACTATGATTGATTACACATTTGTGGTAGCTGTTTGTGGCCTATACAAACATTAGCTCAATCCTCTGCATAAGTCCTCTATTATTCACATAAAATTAATCTTCTATTCATGTTCTGGTCGTTGTTCCCCTTGGCCTTGGATTGAAAGTTATTTCAGAAATATACTAGTGTAGTGCAATTATTTGTCAGGAAGGTTGTCTTTTCCCACTATTTTGGTTTCAACAATTCTTATGGTAGAAATGCTTCTTCACAAGTCACTAGCGCTCTGGGTCTATCATTTTCACTGATTAAAGTATATGGTTAACCAGGTTGGAGTTGGAAAACTGGGAAATCTTGAAGAACAACATTTGCTATATATGCTTCTATTTTGAGAACAATTTATTATACTCTTTTTAGTGCCAGACTTGATAGGCATTTATATAAATACCTGCAACAAGTTTCCATTATCTCTTGGAATCGAGTTTAAATCTTTCTTTGTTTTCTTTCCAGCATGGCAGTAAAGACAAACTGAACAACAACAAACTCAACAGCAACAGTAGCAAGTGGTAGGAGGTGCATGTCAAACTCAACAGCAGCAGCAGCAAATGGTCAACAACAGCAACAACAGCAAGTGGTAGGAGGTGCAGGTCATTTGCTATATATGCTAATTTTTGTTATTTAGAGTCAATTTCTGTTGCAATTGGAATGATTGTATTGTTAATTTGTTAATTATTTCAATCATTACATATATAATTTCAAAATGTTGTGGAGATCTGTGCTACTTTTGTGATTTCTGGGATACTTTTTCTCTATTTTTGTGAGAAAGGCAACCATTTGTGGTTAGAACAACCTGCACAGTAGTCTAGTACATTACTTACATAATGCCTCTCAAATACTTGCCAAAAACTATTAGATGCTAATGTCACTCTAGGCATATGAAGGAATAGCTGAATTTATATTTAAGAACAAAGCTGCATTTGGTGACTAATTTTACTCAAGAAAGCGGCACACTAATATTCGAGAATCCCATTAAAAAACAGGTGATACATTATGCTAATGTCACTCTAGCCATATGAAGGAATTAACTATTTTGTTGATTTCCGCATGTTGATATTTGCTTTATGTTGTTATATATGTTCCTCTGCAATTGATACTTTTCGTTACTTTGTTACAAGGCAAGATAGTAAAAATGCCTATCATTAGACAGCCAATGTGAAAAGCGAATTTGTAAAGCATATTGGCATGTGGTTGAGTATTTTTCCTAGAATTAATTGTTGTTGGGCCTGGAGACGAACTGAAAGTCTATTGGGTTTTTGTTCTTGCTACAACTTTTAGTTGTAGCTTCACCTGTTTCATCTCTGATTTTCCTTATGGAAATTTTACTTGGATGAACAATGATTTGGTGTTACATTGTTTATGCTTTTTTATTTTCCGTTGTTGGAATCCAATTCGAAAAATCAAGTCATACGGAATACTAAGATTCTAAATTTGATTAATCTTATAAATTCACAATTCCTTCATTCCCTTGTATAGTTACATATTGCATCCATTTAATTTATATGTGTTTTTATTTTTATACTTCTCTCGTTCTTGATTCTCATGTGGTTAGTTGACTGTTTTGCTATGTGATAACCTATGATTTTTTATTTCTCAGGAAGGGTTTTGATGCCACACGGTGGTTAGATCGGAACCTTATCCGTCTTTGTTCCAAAATTTGTGACTACCGGAAGGATGATCCATCTTCATGTACGTTAAACCCCTGTTTTTCATTGTTCCCGCAGTTCATGTTTAATTTGCGAAGATCGCAATTTGTGCAGGTAGTCATGGTTTGTTACATTATTTTCAGTTTTCTGTTATAATTTTCTTTTATTACTTTGTATATGTATTTAATTGTATGTACATTTCTTCCTTTTGCTTTTTTCTTTTTCCCTCTTTTCGGCAGGTGTTCAACAATAGTCCAGATGAGACGGCTTATTTCTGAATGTTGTTAAACCGGGAGAATATAACTAATTCTGCTGTCATGATACAACCATCCCTAATATCTTATTCATTTAATTCACTGCCTGCACCAGCTTTGTTGGACGTGGTCTCAATTGCTGCCAGATCGTATTCTTTTACTGGATTCATATTTCAGTGTAATTATTTTTCATGGAATGACAGTAGCTCAGTGGAGAAACATGGGTTACCAGAACCAGCCAGAACACCAGGTGTGTACTCTTGGTTCTATCCTCCTGTTATTTACCTATTTTTTGGTGGTTTTTCAACAACTGAAAGTGAGGCGTAAGCCTCAAGGCACTGAGAAGTACCATGCATGTATTGACTTTGAAGTTTTACATGTATTAATATATAGAATGAGAATAGATTTTTTTTAACTAGTAAATAATTCAACTACAGAACGAGAATAGAAGTTGCAGAGAAGAATAACGAAATGAAAGCTTAGATTATTTTGCTTAATGATTAAATATAAAATTCTTTGCTAATTGCTGTGAACCGTGAAGAATGGAGGACATGACAAGAACATTAGAGTAGAAAATTTATTATGTAAAAAAATGTTTGAAGCTGGGGAAGAACTGAAGAGATGAGGCGAAAGGGGAGAAAATAGAAAAATAGAAGAAAGATAGAGTGAGAGTGTGAGACACACTTGGAGTTTGCTGGAGGAAGCGTTTCTGTTCTGGCAAGGACTCCTAATAAGTTAGGCGAATACTTTGAGAGTGTTGGGTCTTGATTGTAGAAATTAGGAATAATGGAACACTAATTTGGGATTTGAGAAGGGCTTTTGTTGTAAATCTTTTTGTTAAACAAAATAGCATAGCTTTATTGAATATCAAATTAAAAAAATGTATATTCAGCATTTATGTTCCCTATGAACAATTGGAAGGCGCAACTAAAGACTCATTTTAGCCCAAGAAAATTCTAGAACCTTATAACTTCTATTTTAATGTTTTCACTCCCTCACCCCTTTTTCCCGTAAGTTGGAGTTGAGTCAAAGTAATAGATTTTAAAGTTTAGCACTCAAATATCTAGAGTAAAATTTTATTATAGTTAAACAACTTTTTGAAGCATAATTGCAGGTTTGATACTTACATGTTGATGTTGATGTTGATGATGATCATGAAATAGCTACCTCCTTCAATACTTCATTGCATCTTTTAAATGATGAATTTCCGTGCTACGTTTATGGAAGACAAGGGACGAAATTATGAAGTGTTCTCTCTCTATATGTAGATATATACTTTGATTGAACAACTGTGGTAGCTTTAGATGGTTAATTGTAAAGATAATGAATGATTATGTAGTGGATGATTTTTTTAAGTTAATAATATTTTAGTTTTTTGTATTTTTGCCATTATTTTCTATGGGGACATTGAGCCAAATAAAAGTCACAAAAAAAATGTCAAATTTTGATTTAGTAACAATATAATTAATTACCAAAGCATTGAACAAGTTTTAATATAGCAATAATTTTTTATACATTTAGCAACAAATTTTTGTTACTAATGGCATTAAAAATATAATATTTGGCAATGAAAAATTAACCTAATAACAACGGAGGGGATATTGTTGCTAATACTAAAATAAAAGGCAACATTTTTTATCGTTGCAAATTATATCAACTTTCGTTGCACATATAAAGAAACGACAATATATAATGTCGTTGCTAATAGACGACTTTCGTTGCTATTGAAAAATAACCAGCAATAAACATTTTCGTTGCTGATTTAGCATAATGTCGTTGTCAAATAATATAACCAGCAACGAAAATCGTTGCTAAAAAGTTTACATTCAGCAACGAAAGCAAGCTTAGGCAACAATTTTCATAATTTACTGCAACGAAAAATGTCGTTGCAAAATGGTGTTAATTGCAACAAAAATGCATGGCCGTTGCAAAAAAAAAAAAAAGAGATCATTTCGTTGCCAATTAGTAGGCTTTTGCAACGAAATGGGATTTTTAGCAACAAAATTTTAATTATTTTGCAACAATACATTTTGTCGCTAAAGGATCGATGTCTCTGTACGAAAGTCAAATTTCGTTGCAAAATGTATTACTTTTGGCAACGAAAAATACGTTCGTTCTTGGAACAATTAGCAACGCTCATTGGAAACGAAAAGACGAACGACAAAGAAAGTCGTTGCCAAAACCCTTTTGCAACGAAATTTGACACCTTTAGCAACGAAAATCGGTTGTTGCTGAAGTCACATTTTTTTGTAGTGACAGAATCAAAACAACAAAAACAAGCGAGATCTATACGCACAAATATGTTGTCAGAGTTTTCTGGGCAGTTTCTGGGTTGCCGAGATTTCGCTTGGTCATGGCCAGTCAACGATGTTTGACCACGAATAACATGCAATATAGACATTGAATGACTATTATTCTAGTTCTAGATTATAGTCCTCATACCAAACTACAAATCCAAAGCTTAAAACAACACAAATCACAAACAGAGAGAGATTTATGTGGTCTGACATTCATTGTCAGACAACTATTTTAACTTTTCTCAGATTTTGAAAAACACTAGATCTGAGTCTATTGATGTTATGGATCTAACATCTATCAACCCAGATCATCTAATAACACTATATTTAACATGTTACAACACATAAACACCAGATCTAACACATCATTAAGGGTCAGATTCATAATTAGGGTTTTATACCTTTCTTTGAAAAATTTTGATTTTGAACTTCTGATATGTTTGTGGAATTCGTGGGGCTTAATTTGGGAACTGATTTACTACTATATTACATAGGTTAGAGAGAGAGAGAGAGATAAGGTCTTGGATGTTTGGAGAGAAAATGAGGCAAAATATAAAATTTTTCTCTCACATAATCTATATATACTACATAGATGCAATGTATGTGACTGAGATTGATGTCAATTTTAATCACATGGGGTAGTTAGGTTTGGTCACCAACTTCACCTAATGTCAAAACTTATACATTAGCTTCAATAATGCACAAAAGGGCAAAATAGTCAGTAACCTTACAATTTTAATGGCAATCTTGTAATCTTGACAAACCCTTAGGGTTTGACCCTTAGGTTTTAACCCTAAGGTTTAGCACAAAATGAATTTCTAGGTTTTCCTTTTGGGTTAAAAATAAAATAACAAATAAAATTAGTCTCTAAAAATAGAAATTTAGGGTTTGTTAATCAGTTAGATTTTTTAATTACATTATATAGGAACATTAGGGTTTAAAATTCACTAATTATAATTAACTTTGCTAATTTAGCAATTATGGTTTATAATTTTGATAATTAGGGTTACCAAATCACCATTAGGGTTAACAATTAATAATTAGGATTAACCATTTAATAATTAAGGTTGATAATTTATAATTAGGGTTTATAATTAAATTATTCATAATCATTAGAGTTTAAAGTCCGCTAATTAACAATTAGGGTTTCCTAATTTGATAGTTAGGGTTCCTAAATATCAATTAGGGTTTTGACTTCACAATTAGGGTTTTGCGTCAATAATTAGGGTTTACCTAATTAGCGTTTATATTTATAATACCAGACATTAATCACATTATCATGATTACCCAACAATCTTGAACTCTAATTTGTATTTTAAATTAGGGTTTCACACAGTAATACTAAGGTTTGTCACATAACACCATAATTGACCAACCATTATCGGTCCACATATACAGTACATATTTATAGCACTGAAAAATCAAAATATAATTAATATTATATTATTATTATCATTCCTTGTTCCAAAACCAGAATTAGGGTTTGGATTCCATATCTAATTTATCTTGCATAAACAACATTATTAGTTAAGTTAAAATACTTAACTTATTAGTCTGAGGTAAAATTCATATAAATAAATAATAATTATAATAATTACAATAATCATTCCATATATTATTTAAATAATATAATATCATATCTTCATGGAAAATAATTAATAAAAATATTTCTACTATAAAGTTAATTATTATAAAAATATAATTTATAATGATCAATAATTCCAAAATAAAATTATTTGTAATAATTCATGTAATAAATATATTTTTATTTATCACATAAATACATGTACTTTACTTATACATATTCCCCATATTTATTTGAATAATATAAAAAAATATATACGCAAAATTTATGATTTATTTATATAGAAAACATCACCCATTCTGAGTCGCCAGATATCACACTACAGAAATCAAATACAAACTTCATTTATACAACTGTTGAACTGTCGTGCAGAGTACAACAACACATAATCTGTGAGTTTTAACACGAATATTGTCTTCTAGACAATATCCACACTCAATGGAGTCCTCATTACAATTATTATCACATTATTTCATAGAATAGTGAGAACTACTAAAGCCACTTATTCTGGACCATCACTCCATTTCCCGACTCGTCCCAACTATATTCTCATTTCCTGAAGAGAACGATGAAAGAAAAGGGTGAACTCAACTAGCCCAGTAAGAAATATTATGACTAAGATAATGCAGAATAAATTATCCTTAGCCTTCAACAGTATAATAACTGATAGAATATAATAGACAACAAGTTTTAGATCAACAACTGCAGCGGAACAAGCAATCCATTATAAGAGACTTTATCGCTGAGACTCAGCTTAATAAATAAACCACATCATCGAATCATCCCTACACTACGGGCCAAGGATATTCATGTAATTATCAATGGTCATGATTATACCGAATAATCCCTGGTCATGATCATATAAATCAACTGTCTATCTATGCACGTAAGCCAAAGATGACTTTCATCACAATATAAACATGAGGATGATGACAATGATATAAGAATTAATCAAACGAAATCAAATCAAACGAATTCAAAGATAAATATTAAAGACTTTAAATTTATCCAGAGTTTAAAAATATCCAAATTATCAACATGATCATCGCTTTGTAGGGTAAAATTCAAGAATAATATTCATGTACCAAAAATAATTTGGACAGAAAAGAAATATATTTTTCGGGTAAATAGTACCCCGTGAATAGTACCTTGTGAATAGTACTTCGGGAATAGTACCCCGACATGAAAAGTACCCCAAATACCCGAGTGAATAATATTCGAGTGAATAGTAATTGGGTGAATAGTAATTGGGTGAATAGTAACTCGTGAATAGTACTCTGGCATGAAAAGTGCCCCGAATACCCGAGTGAATAATATTTGATTGAATAGTAATCGGGTGAATAGTAACCCGTAAATAGTAAGTCATGAATAGTATTCCGTCATGAAAAGATCAATAATTATCAAGAAATCTTAGAATAATATTTCCATGAAAAGATACTGGATGAAGCGCAAATATCAATGATATTCTACTAATTTCATGGAGTATAGAAGCCAAAACTTCAACAAAATGAGTATAAAATTCAAAATCTGAAACGAAATAATATTACTTACATACTACAGAATATGGAAGAAAATATTATTTCAAGTGAATATTGAACAAAAATAACATCCCTTGAACGGAACTAATATTCCAACGAATATTTAACGAAGATAATATTCCTACGAATATTGAACGAAGATAATATTCTTTATGAATATTGAACAAAAATAATATTCATACGAATACGAAAAATAATCTCTTCAAAATATAAAATAAATAATACCCCTTACGACTATTGAACGAAAATAATATTTCTTACGAATATTGAACGAAGATGATATTTCTTATGAATATTGAACGAAAATAATATTCATACGAATACGAGAAATAATATCTCTTCAGAATAATAAATAATACCCCTTACCTTAGAAGAAGACTGGATACTGGAGTAGTGAATTAGCAGACTACTCTTCTTCTATCTCTCTATAGCTTCTCTCTATATAGCTTGTCTCTCTATAATTTCTCTTGTGAGACTTAGTAAATTGGTGAGAATGAAGGAAGAATGAGCTTCTATTTATAAGAAAATATAGTTTCGATAATTGCACGTTTTGGGGCAAGAAATATTATAGTATAATACCTTCATCTTTTCCTTCATTTTTAATTTAGTCCTGCAAGTATTATCAAACTTGCACCACCTCCCCTAATAGTATATCATGTGAATCAATAATACAATCATGTGAATCAATAGTTCTATACATGTGAAAAAAATAATTACAATATAGTACCTTCATCTATACCTCCATTTTTAATTTAGTCATGCACGTATTATCAATCTTGCACCACCTCCCCTAATAGTACATACATGTGAATCAATAGTACACACATGTGAACACATAGTTATAAACATGTAAATTAATAGCAATTAATTGCTCATTTATCCGATTAATTACCCGATTGATCAATATAACCTCCAGACATCAATTACTATCGAAATAAATGTCGATTTCCACTAACACTAATAATCCCAACACAATGGAACTATCAATTTTATCTTTAATCAACACAAACTTATTCATCATTAATATTATAACTCATAATATTTAACAACCAGGTCGTTCCCAAGAAAGGGGCTTTCTGTTAAGGATTTCTCCTTATATTGGCGAGCAATTAGGTGACCAAACCTCTCCTCGATGAAACTTAGACATTGTCAATATTGTAAATAATAATATGAATAACTTTGTCATCTCAATTATTGATTTAATAATATAAAATATATTATGATGATAATTGTGACAATAATTGAATCAATAATATGAGAGATATGATGCAGCAATTACTGTATCAATAATTGAGTATAACTGATTGACTTCTCACGTAAGCATCAATAATCAATAACATGTGCTACTATATAACCACGCGTATTACTGTACTTTTACTACCAGGTAGTTCAACAGTTTAACGGTAAAACTTTCGCCGTTATTTTTATAAAAAGATATTTCTGTCGTTTTCTAACTACGATAATACTTTCATTGTGGGGTTCACCAATGATTGTGCCGTCGTACAAATATTCCCTGTTAAAACTAATATTCCCCGACCAATCAAATATTCCTCGACACAATGAATATTTATATCAACTTTCTTACTTTGCAAAATTTTCAAATATCACCCTTAACTTTAACCTTTATCAATTTATCCATTTACTAAATAACATAATAATTATAAGAAAATTGAATACTTTCATTTCATAAAATTTGGGATCTCACATACATATTCCCCATATTTATTTGAATAATAAAAAAAAATTTATACGCAAAATTTATGATTTATTTATATATAAAATATCGGTTATTTCATTCACCCTCCCTTATAAAGATTTCGTCCTCGGAATCACCGTTTTAAAACCTATACATACCAGGGTACATTGATAAGTGGGATTTATACCCGCGAATCGGATACTTTATGACTTAAATAATTGTCTGAATTCGTAGTTTTTATATAGTTTTATATAAATATAGTGTTATTGTGCTTAACTAATGAATTGTAGGGCTCTATAGTACTTTTCCAGCTTTAAAAGGACAAAATGGTCATTATTCTCACACTTTCATGCATTTCTAATGCCAAGCTTATTGGCCATGCAGCAGCCTCCACCTCGACCCTGGCGACGTAAGCCGCATCGCGATGCCACTGTTCCTCTATGAGCTCACGCTGCAGAGCGAGCTTCGTGTCCATGTTACTAATGTGGCGTTGTATTTCGCCATCTATAGCTTCAGTGGCCCATGGCCATGCCTCCTCCTGTTCCACAGCGCAGGAGGGCTTGCTTTTAACCTAGCAAAGGAGGGAAATGCATATAAGGAAGGGAGGCTGCAATATATGATAGGAGATAGAGAGAGAAGATCACATATCACATTCCTTAGTATTTAGCTTTGGATCTTGTTTAGTTTTCTTTTGTTATTTCTCTTCCTTTCTTCAGATAAATGTTTGTAAATATAGATTAGCTAGATTAGGGAGAAGTTTGTGTTTCTTTGGAGCATCTAGAGCAGTGAGCTATACGGACTGGAGAGCTTGATTCGAGCAGAATAGTTAGAAATTGAAGGGCCTTGACAGAGTTTCTTCTTATCTATTTATTTTCTCTGATTTTGTAATCCTTAAATGTTGTCTTTATTGCTACTTGTATTTTATTCAATAGCTATGAACTGCATATTTGCTCTAAGGTTATAATGGAACCATTTGTTATTTAAATTGATTGTCTTATCTCTTTGGTTGGCACCATATGATTTGATTTGATATATTTATGCTTAATGATTCTCGCTAAGATATTAGCGATGATTTTGGTAATTTACATGATATCGACAGAATGATTGTAGATTTACACCTGAATATATTGGCATGTGATTGTGGGTTTCGACTGCATAAGTTGTGCGTAGAATAGACATATATTTGTGCACCACGTGCGACCTGATTGAGAGCTTATGCTTAAATCCTTGTTCTGATCAATTCGCATAGACATATGTAGGATTGTATCTAGCTTGGGGCGTTCTTTTCTGTTCTATTCCCTATCGGGTGGATCTGGAAAGGATATGTTCGTACATACCTCGATAGAGGTGTATGAGCACTTGTGTGTTCTTGGTCGACAAATTGTCGTGACCATTTAGACCAGAGAGAGAATGGTAGCTAGTTTGATGAAGCATAGCACGCCAGGTGTTCAACAGAATGCCTGAGTGGGGTGAAGTTTTAACCTTAGCATGTTATTCCTTAGATTACCATTTGTTATCCATTTACTTGCTTTGATAATTAGTTATGCTTAGATTAATCACTCTTTCATTTATTGCTGTTCGAATAAGACTTTAGCGATATAAAGTCGGTATTTGGTAAATATTAGTGATAGTTCCTCGTGGGTACGACACTCAACTTATCACTGTATTACTTGTTAGATCGTGTATATTTGTGCGTGTTTAGTGATCGGTTATCCGACCAACATACATAACATACACAATCATTGCAAGTAGATCTCGATCAAATTTGATCGAAATGATCTTTAACTATTCACATAAAGCTTGTCTATCTGATAAAACAGAAATTTGATTTCTAAAAGAACTCAAATTCCTCCTTCAAAATTTATTTATAAAATAATTTACTATTTAGAGGAAAATTATGTTTAAGAAAATAAAAGTTATACGAAAAATACCTAGAGTTCCATTGCCAGCTGCCACCTGCCACCGAATCCTGGACTGTCATGTTGAAGACCCTTGCAGTAGATTTTATCGGCTTGCTGGATGATGTTGGTCCTGTGATCGCCAAAGTTCCGCCGCTTTTCTCCATGTTCACGCTTTCTGCCTCCGTCGTCCTTTTCGGACAGTCCTTCACCTTATGCTCCTTCGATCCGCACAGAAAACACCCATTACTTATTCTAGAATTGGGGCAGTTGGGAGAGATATGGCCCTCCTGCTCACACTTAAAACATGCAAATTTACCTTTCAGACAATCCCCAAAATGGTTCATCCCACAGTTCCCACATTGCACCACCGGCTACTTCTTTACACCTTCCTGCTTCACCTGCACATTCCCAAAGTTATTCCCCTTCCTCTTTTCACCCCTATTTCCACTGTTTGTTTCCACCTTCCCAACTCCCGTAACCTTACCCTTGTTCCTTCTTTCTTTATTATAGAGGCTCATGGCCTCATTCCTCTCCTCAGCAATAATAGCTTTCTCTATGAGTGCTGTAAATGTAGGGATCTGCAACACTGCCACCTTGTTGTAGAGCCAGGGTTTTAATCCCAGCTCAAACCTTCTCACTTTTCTAGCCTCCGTATCAACTAGATGCGGGGAAAACCTAGCCAATTCATTAAATTTTGCGGCATACTCCGCAACAGTCATATTCTCCTGTTTTATTTCCAGAAATTTTACCTCCATCCTAGCCTGCATACTAGATGAAAAATAGTTTTCGAAAAACAAAGTTTTGAACCTATCCCAAGCAACTACACCTTCTCCTGCCCTCGCCTGATTTGTTTCCCACCAAAAATTTGCCTCACCCTTCATCATGTAGGTGGCAAAAGCGTTCTTTTGCCCCTCAGCTACCCTAGCTATTACAAACGCCTATTCAATTTCCTTAACCCAAGTTTGGGCTTCTACAGGGTCAGTTGTACCTCTAAATTTGGGTGGTCCTATAGCCTTGAAGTTTGCTAAGTGGTTGTCCTGCTGGTTCCCTGTGGCTGACATTCCTTGTTGCATTGCCTGAGCTACCATGTTTGCAAATTGTTGCATTTGATCTGGTTGTTGTCCCCCAGCGTTATTGACAGATTCTTTTGCCCTTTGATTTCTAGTTTGACGTCTTGGAGGCATTATCCGATTAAATAAAACATAATTTAACTTACATTCTAAACCTTATCACATAAGTTTAATATATTAAACTTGTTTCATTACTCAAACATAAGTTCATTTTCATTAATTCAAAGTAATTTACTTAACATAGCCCATACTGCTATCCCTCTATGACCACAAAAGTCGGGATTTACAGCATTGACCAACACAAAAGTTGAGAATATTACATTACACGAACATACTTATCACACATATTACATTAAACACAAATACACCACAGAACCTATACTACCTATTCATTACGCCTTTTTCTTGATCTTGGACAACCCTTCACCTGATGACCTTCTATCCCACAAATAAAATAGACACATTGCTTTGGATTGGGACAATGAGGAGAGAAATGTCCCTCATGTCCGCAATTGTAGCAAACATTCTCCCCTTTTCTGCATACGCCTTCATGTTTCTTGTCATAATTTGCACACCTTTCTATTCGGTTAATTTTTCCTTGGTTGTTATAAGGATTTCCTATATCACGGTCTTTCATTTTTCTTTTTCCCTTCTTGCTCGGAGCTGCACCCGAATTGTTGCTTTTAGCTCCCATTTGATCAATTTGGATTTTAAGCTCTATTAATGCTTTCCACAGTTGGCTATTTAATAGTTTTTTTATTTCCCACAACCTTTCCAAAAAGGAAACCTGGTCCCGCAGATTCTGCACTTCGGTTGATGCTTGATCAACTCCAACTTCAGTGTCCGAATCACTATCTGTCAGTTCCACCATTTTCGGATCTGGTACGACATTTTCCACAATAACCACCTCATAGAGGTTGCTTTCACTTTGAGCCTTTATTTCAGCTATTGGCTTTGATATTGGCTCATTCTTTACAATCCAAGGGTTTCCTAATCCTTTTTCACCTGACATCTACACACATAAATTATCCTGGTTAGAATATAATATATACACATAACAAATAATAATTTTGTATAGGTTATCTTTTATTTGGTTTGACGATGAATTTATCCGATTCATCTCTTTTTAAACTCTATATGAGTTGTTTATATTTTCAACGTTTCCCTCTGTCCTAAGGTTATAGCCTAAGGTCTATCCCACCTAAGGTTTCTAACCCTATAGCTCTGATACCATGATGTGACGCCCCCAAATTTAGGTACTTGAAACCCGAACTCGGTGCTTCACGATACCATTTCTATGAGCGGAATAATACTAATAATAATAACAATAATATAGATTATCAAATTTAATTTACATATTATCAGAGTTTAATTCCCAAGTACGAAACCTTTAAACATTCATTACATTACATGATAATTAATATATATCATTATTATCATAAAGTCGAATTATTACATAGGATAGCTTAAACATTCATTCAACGACTTTCCCTTTTCCCTTGTTCTTGGCAGAGCCTTCAAGTTGTTCACATTTAGCTGAAAACATTTAAATTAAGCAAGGATGAGCATTCAAGTGCCCAACAAGTAATATCAATCAATAACAATTAGTTGGAAGGATTAAATGTTTTCTTTGAACGATACTTCTACAACGAATCAACAGTTGTGAAATAAGCTGAACCAATAATAAACAACACATCATTTCGATTTCAATTTTTGAAACTATGTACTGACTATAAATAAGGATCAGTTGATAGCCTATGAACATTGTTTTCTATTTTTGAAAAGGTTAAACAGAACTTCATCTGTAAACCGTCATAACTTACGAGCACAGGAGGTGATCAGCCTGTTATGCCCTGTATTGATCAATACTACATTACAAGAACGATATTATCGTTCATTCCTTTGTCCGCCGTAGAGCATTACAATTTCCCATATTTGGGATGTGCATAACAGTCTTGAATCTAAACCAAAACAATTCGGTTGGATAAAAATAAAGTTTTATCCTGTTCAAGAATAATTTTAAATTTATGTCTAGCTGGATCAAATAGCTTAGATAACTTTTAATTCAATGTATACATACTGAACACTGATAAGTATGTATCAACATGTGATAAAATATAATGATTATCCAAGTGAGGACACTTGTATAACTATGTTTAGAAATTAACAAACAAAATATATATCTTACTCATGACCAATTGCATAAAGTAAATGCAAAGGGTTAGATACTTGTCTTGTTTGCTGCTTACACAACTTAGATTTATCTTTTATATCATGCCCTATAATTAAATAGATCATTCATTTGATTAGAATAACATACTATAACACATAGTACTGTTATTTGCAGTCAACACATAACATAATCACATTGTCACATACGTTTAATAACCATTGAATCACAAATAAACATTTATCAAGTCAACCTATCTAAGTCCAGATCAATTTCTGAAATATGTCGGTATACCGATAACTTTATCGGGTATTTATCGAGTCTAAGACTCTATATAGTAGTTCCATATTCATTTAGATAACTTAAACACCCGTAGTATTATTTTTCATGACCTTATAATAATTTTAAAATAATTATTACAATTTATCATGAATTTTCAAACACCGAAATCATTATTAAATGATTTAAATATTAAACAATTCTATTATCATTAATATTTAATTAATATTAAATTATTAATGAAACCATTACTAAAATATTAAAGTTATTTAGAATAACTCAAAATATTTTTAAAGTATTATTATTACCCTTAAATGATTTTTAAAATATTTAAAATCATTTTTAAATAATTACCATTAATATTTAAATATTAATGTACTATTTATCAAAATATTAAAAGTCATTAATTATAACTTAAAATATTTTTAATTCATTTATATCCCTTTGAAATGATTTTTAATTTAATAAAATCATTTTAAAACTATTTATTCAATATAATTATTTAAATAAATTTAATATCATTAATATTAAATCAATATCATTAACATTAAATTATTAATGAAATTATCCTTGAAATATTAAAAGTTATATTTTATAACTTAAAATATTTTTTAAACACTTTATTTTTCATTTAAAATGATTTTTCTAATATTAAAATCATTTTAAACTAATTTATTTAATATAATTATTAAATAATTTTAATATCATTAGTATTAAATAATTAATGAAATTTACCTTTAAATATTAAAAGTTATGTTTTATAACTTAAAATATTTTTAAATACCTTATTATCATTTAAAATAATTTTTAATATAATAAAATCATTTTTAATTAATTTATTTAATGCATTTATTAAATAAAATAAATATCAATAATATTTAAATAAATACTAATATTTATGAAAAATATGCTAAATTATTAATTTTTATAACTTAAAATAATTTTTGGAATTTTTCATAATTTATTTCTATTTTTAAATAATTTTTGAAAATTTAATTAATTAAAATTAATAAAACTGTCGCTATAGGCCTTTAGCGACAGAAGGTGTAGTCTATTGTGTTCTTGAGCCTTCAAGAACATTCATAGCCAGTTTCGAGGGAGCCTGTTTGACCAAGCACACTGATCAGATCATGATGTTTCCGGGCTATACATTGATCACTATTTGTAGAACTAATGTAACACTACATGATAAAACAATAATCATGACCAACAAGCATAAATCGAGGGAGATATAAGCCATCAAAGTGGTTGCCAAATTCGCGATCATTTGAGCTAGTTTGACCAACCACATTGTTCAATATATTGATGATTTCAGGGATCTAAAAGTCTTAATCAATAGTTCATCTACCATCCTACCATATTGTTACAATAACAGAATCAAAACAACAAAAACAAGCAAAATCTATACGCACGAACATGTTGTCAGAGTGTTCTGGGCAGTTTCTGGGCTGCCCAGATTTCGCTTGGTCATGGCTAGTCAACGAGGTTTGACCACGAATAACATGCAATATAGACATTGAATGGCTATTATTCCAGCTCTAGATCCTCATACCAAACTACAAATCCAAAGCTTAAAACAACACAAATCACAAACAGAGAGAGATTTATGTGGTCTGACATTCATTGTCAAACAACTATTTCAACTTTTCCCGGATTTTAAAAAACACTAGATCTGAGCCTATAGATGTTATGGATATAACATCTATCAACCCATATCATCTAATAACACAATATTTAACATGTTACAACACATAAACACCAGATCTAACACATCATTAAGGGTCAGATTCATAGTTAGGGTTTTATACCCTTCTTTGAAAAATTTTGATTCTGAACTTCTGATCTGTTTGTGGAATTCGTGGGGCAGAATTTGGGAACTGATTTACTACTATATTACTTAGGTTAGAGAGAGAGAGAAGGTCTTGGATGTTTGGAGAGAAAATGAGGGAAAATATGATGCTTTTCTCTCACATAATCTATATATACTACATAGATGCAATGTATGTGACTGAGATTGTTGTCAATTTTAATCACATGGGGTAGTTGGGTTAGTTCACCAACTTCACCTAATGTCAAAACCTATACATTAGCTTCAATAATGCACAAAAGGGCAAAATAGTCATTAACCTTACAATTTTAATGGCAAACTTGTAATCTTGACAAACCTTTAGGGTTTAACCCTTAGGGTTTAACCCTAAGGTTTAACACAAAATAAATTTCTAGGTTTTTCTTTTGGGTTTAAAATAAAATAACAAATAAAATTAGTCTCTAAAAATAGAAATTTAGGGTTTGTTAATCAGTTAGATTTTTTAATTACATTATACAGGAACATTAGGGTTTAAAATTCACTAATTATAATTAACTTTGCTAATTTAGCAATTATGGTTTATAATTTTGGTAATTAGAGTTACCAAATCACCATTAGGGTTAACAATTAATAATTAGGATTAATCATTTAATAATTAAGGTTGATAATTTGTAATTAGGGTTTATAATTACATTATTCATAATCATTAGGGTTTAAAGTCTGCTAATTAACTATTAGGGTTTCTCAATTTGATAGTTAGGCTTCCTAAATATCGGTTAGGGTTTTGATTTCATAATTAGGGTTTTGCGTCAATAATTAGGTTTTACCTAATTAGCGTTTATATTTATAATACCATACATTAATCACATTATCACGATTACCCAACAATCTTGAACTCTAATTTTTATTTTAAATTAGGGTTTCACACAGTAATACTAGGGTTTGTTACATAACACCATAATTGACCAACCATTATCGGTCCACATATACAGTACATATTTATAGCACTGAAAAATCAAAATATAGTGCAGTTTCCAAGTGTTTAAACCCATTTATGTACATGTAACCTGGTTTATCCCAATATAAACCTGTATCACATATTCAAATATTCAACGTAGCGCTAAGAACAATAGCAACATATCAAGCAAAACGTAATCTATTAACTGATTATCATCAACATTACTGAGCTAACAATTATAAATATAAGCTAATGTTCCATAAATGACAAATAATATAACTTACAATACTTTTACAGATGCAATTAGACACTACAATATATACAAATGTTCTACAATAACATGAATACAAATGAACTATAAACTAGTAAAAGTTGTTAGTGTTTATGCCCTAAAAGCCAATTGTTTGATATAATTGCTTAACATTTTGATATTATATTTGATTGAATAAATAAATGATTTTATTATGGTTTTATTTATCGTAATATAATTGTTAACATAATAAAATTCCTTAGAATAGTGATACAAATTATATAGTTTCAAGTATGTGACTTGAACATGAGATTATATAATTACAATTAGTATCATTGTTCTTAAATGTCCTTAGTCGAGTATCATTGTTAATGGGACAACATTGATTCATTGAGACTAGTATGTGGATTGACTGATGACCAAATCTCATTGGTCATAAATATATGAGATATTAAGTCAATGCATAGGTACACGTGTATAGAAGAACGATTCTTTGGATGCAGACCCACCCTGAGAATTCTATGTGGAGCATTATGCAAAGCGTCATTATAAATTCTCATAGTGACAATGATGTAATGGTCCTCCGACCTGAAATCACTATATTACTACTCGGGAATTTATGTACTTTGATATCATCAAATGTCACCTTTAATAGGGTGGACTATAAAGGTGATTATTGGGTACATCATGAACCGTGTGAGGAATATGAGTGATCTAGATGGAATTTAACCCTCCTATATATTAGGGATGATATCCATAGGCCTCTTGATTGAATATGACTATGAAATGCATGGCCATGCTCAAATAGTGATTTGTTTCATATAGTCTACTCATTGATCAAGAAAACTCAGATTAAATTATGAAGAGTATGACACATTCCATGACTCGAGTTTAATCTAGGATATTAAGGTTAAAAGGATTAAATTACATTGAAACATTGGTCACGAAAAGGTTGCATCGAATCATCGATCTTATTATTACTTGGGTAGCAGTGATGCATTACTAGATGCCGCTCACTGTTTATAATTTTATAATATTATTTTAAAATTATTGCCAACGTAATAATAACCTATAGGGTCACACGCATAGAACGTTATTAAAAGGGAATTAATTTAGATTGTAAGGATTTAAATATATCAATATGATTGATAGTATTTAAATCACGAATTTAAATTAAAAGGATGAGTTGTGTGTGTATATATATATATATATATATATATATATATAATTTGAATTTTATTTTAATTAGATTAGGGTTTTGATTAATTTCGATTTATTGCTATATATATATATATATATATGATATATTGGCGTTTAGGGAAGTTAAAACCCTAGTCGCTCTTAGAGAGAGAATAGAAAAATTTTGAAAAATCCTAATCCTTGGTGGCTAAAGATCATGAATTCTCTTCACCGCAGATAGTCTGACGATTCATGCATGCGTTCATGTGGATACCGTAGAGGCGCGGTTCTGATTGGATTGCGTAAAGGATTCGAAGTCATTTCAAAAATCTTTCTTAATCGGAATAATATCTAAACCATTGAATTAATTGTTTTCGCATGGATCCTGTTTAGGGTTTCGAATTTGTTTAAAATTATTCTATTTCCGCTGTGCGTTTCTATGTCGAAACCCTTCAAAAGTATCATCATCGGGCGGAGGTGAATGATGCTGCTCTGGTGTATAGAAATCAGTGTCTTCCTCCTGGTCGCCATCGCTAGTCCGTTCGCCATCGCCACCCTGTTGATAGAATCAAAAATAAAAATCATTAGTCTTTATATATGTGAAAATTTAAAAGTTACAATTAATTAAAAATAACATAAATATGCAGAATACTTGAGTAGGCTGGGGCTGACGAAAAGCCTCCTCTAGGAGGGTAATCACTATCCGGAGCATCTCGCCGCTGAACGCGTCGAACTGCTCCTGCGGTAATCTCGTAGCCTCTGCGGAGGCCCCTGCTATAACCTCTTGAGCAAGTTGGTGAAGATGAGAACTGCTAGGCAACTATTGACGATGAAAAAGACCCCAACTTTTATGAATAAAGAATAATTTTCTCAAATATATTTTTGAATATTATGGTGTGGATTTGATATAATGTTATAGTTGTGGGTAATATTTACAAATTTTGCAAAAGTAAGCAAGTGGTTATATAATATTCGATTGGTCGGGAATATTCGCTTTAACAGGAATATTCAGATTTACGCACACAATCATCAGTGGACCCCACAACGGAAGTATTGTCGTAGTTAGAAAAAATGACATAATTATCTTTTTTAAAAATAACTACGAAGTTTTACCGTTAAACCGCTGAACTACCCTAGAGTAAAAGTACAAGAATACGCGCGGTCAGATAAGAGCACACCAGATTGATTATCGATGCTTACGTGAGAAGTCACTCAGCTTATACTCAATTATTGCTACAAGAATTGTCGCATCATATCTCTCATATTATCGATTCGATTATTGTCACAAAGATCATCCGTATAATATGATATATTATTAAATCAATAATTGAGACGACAAAGTTATTCATATTATTAAATTGCAATATTTACAATGTCTAGAAGTTCTCACAAGGAGAGGTTTGTCATCTAATCATGCTACCAATAAGGAGAAATCCTTATCTGAAAGCCCCCTTTTCCTCGGGAACGACCGTTGTTAAATATCATGTGAGTTATAATATTAATGATGAATAAGTTCGTGTTGATTAAAGATGAAATTGATAGTTCCATCAGTGTTGAATTATTAGTGTTAGTGGAAAATCGACATTTATTTCGATATTAATTGATGTCCGGAAGTTATAATTTGACCAATCGGTAATTAATCTGATAAATGAGCAATTAATTGCTATTAATTCACATGATTATAACTATTTGTTCACATGTGTGTACTATTGATTCACATTCTGGTACTATTAGGGGAGGTGGTGCAAGATTGATAATACTTGCATGACTAAGTTAAAAATAGAGGTATAGATGGAGGTACTATATTATAATTCATATTTTCACATGATTATAACTATTGATTCACATGATTGAACTATTGATTCACATTATTTACTATTAGGGGAGGTGGTGCAAGTTTGATAATACTTGCAGGACTAAATTAAAAATGAAAGAAAAGTCAAGGTATTATATCAGTAATATTTTGAGCCCCAAAACGCAAATTATCGAAACTATATTTTCCTATAAATAAAGCTCATTCTTCCTTCATTTCTCACCAATTCACTAAAGCTTTAGAGCAATTATTATAGAGAGAAATTATAGAGAGAAAGAAGAAGAGAAGTCCGCTACCTCTCTATTCCAAAGATCCAGCTTTTCTAAGGTAAGGGGTATTATTTCTTTTCAGATTCATGAAGAGAGCTTCATTATTCCATTCCATTCTTTATTATTATGTTGAATAACTCCTATGCTAAGTACCGCATACATGGTGAAATTCTTCTTCGTTATTCCATTCTTTATTATTATGTTGAATAACCTGTCTATGCTAAGTACCGCATATATACGTGAAATTCTTCTTCCATTATTCCATTCTTTATTATTCTGTTGAATATCCTGAATTTTCTGTCTGCGTATCATTATTACGCTTTCTTTCGGGTTCCATTCTTTATTATTCTGTTGAATAACCTCGTCTGCAAGCGGATCATCGCATGCATGGTGAATTCTTTTTATTCCATTCTTTATTATTCTTTGAATATCCTCGTCTGTGCGGATTACGCTAGACCTCGGTTCCATTCTTTATTATTCTATTCTCGTTGAATAACCTCGTCGTGGCGGCCTATCGCATGCACGGTGAATTCTTCTATCGTTATTCCATTCTTTATTATTCTTATTGAATATCCTCGTATTATCTGTATGTGATTACGCATGACCTCGTTCCATTTCTTTTCTTTATTATTCGCTGAATAACTCTGCCTATGTGGATTATCACATGCATGGTGAATGATCCTTCATATTCATTCCTTATTAAATTGTGGAAATGATCTGCTTACGCGGATTACCGCATGGCGGTGAAAATCCATTTGCGCTTTCATATATATTCTATGATACTCATTTGGTTAAAGTTTTGCTTCTATACTCCATGAAATTAGTAGAATATCCTGGATATTTGCGCTTCATCCAAGATCTTTTCATGGAAATATTCTTCCGAGCATTCTTGAATTTTACTCCACAAAGCAAAGATCATGTCGATAATTTGACGTAATTGATTTCAAGATAAATTAACTTATAAATCTTTAAAATTTATTCTTGAACTTGTTTTATTGAATTATTATGTCATTGTCATCATCCTCATGCTTATATTGTGATGAAAGTCATCTTTGGCTTACGTGCATGAGATGGACTTGGTATGATTACGACCAGGATTATTCGTATAATCATGACCGTAAATGTTATAAATGATGTGGTAAAAGTCCTCAAGAGTCTGTAGTGCATCGATGGACAGCTTTTTTGGTATGATTATGACCAGTGATTATTCAAGATAGTCATGACCATCGATGATTTAATGAATATCCTCGCCCAGAAAGTGGGATGACTCGATGATGTGGTTTATTTATTGTCGAGTCTCAAATGATAAAAATTGATGAAAACATTTTAAATCATAAGATAGTAGATATCATGCTCTACTCGACTCTTCTAATGGATTGCTTATTCATCACCGCAGCTAAACTTGATGTCTATTGTATTTTATCGCTTAATATTGTTGAAGACTAATGATAATTTATTCTCGCATTATCTTAGTCATAATATTTCTTACCGGGCTAGTTGAGCTCACCTTTTCTTTCACCGTTCTCTTCAGAAATGAGAACGTAGCCGGACTAGCTCTGGGAACCTGAGTGACGGTCCATGATGAGCATTAGTAGTCCCTCACTATTCTCGTTAAATAAAGTGACAATAAATGTAATGAGGACTCCATTGAGTGTGGATATTGTCTAGATGACAATATTCTTATTAAAACTCTTAGATTATGTTTTGTCGTATTTTACACGATCGTTGTATAATTAAGTTGTATTTGAATTTTGTACCATGTATTTGGCGACTCAAGATGGGTGATGTATACCTATTTTGGGGGCGCCACAATTGGTATCAAAGCTTAGGATATGATCCCCGGCCGAGATGTGAGACAAGAACTAGGAGGGGAGAGACGGGAATTCTTCACTTAGTATGACCTACCTAAGTTTATTTGGTATTTAATTGGCTCACGTAGTATAGGGATAATATGTGATATGTTAATTAACCCTTGTTTTGTGGGCAAGATTTGAAAATGGCATCCAAAAATGTTGAGATAAACAATGAAGCACATGAGACCGCTGAGTCACCACAGATTAATGCCTGTGATAATGTGCAACAGAAGACAATAATCCTCATGTAAACAATAACACCGATGAAATGGTGAACGATGGATGTTCAGAGGCTTTATGCAATTCATGCAACATCAAAGCGAAAGCGGCCCCGTCCAAAATGCAGTGGAAACACCGACAACTCTCTGACGGCCACCGCTAAGCGCTTCAAGGAGCTGGGACCACCGAGTTTTTTTTGAGAGCCAAAACCACTTAAGGCGAGACGTGGATAAAGCAGATCAACAAGATATTTGATGTCTTGGGATGCTCCGAGGAGCAAAAGGTTCCTTTTCCACCTTCATGTTATGAGCAGAGGCAGACATTATCGTGGGAATCAGAAGCGACTCAACCTCGCCGCACAAAATGTCTTGGGAGAAGTTCCAAGAGTCGCTCAACGACAAGTACTTTCCTAAAAGTATTCGCACACGAAGGAGGTAGAGTTCATCAAGCTTCGAGCAAAACAATACGACCGTGGCGCAAAGACGAAGCTAAGTTTGCCGAAGTTGTCTCTGGCTTATATCCCCACTTGGTTGATAATGAGGAGAGAAATGACGCGATGTTTCTAAGAGGTTTGAAACCCGAGATACGCCAATACCTAATTTCTCACAAACCGTGTTTGTATTCGATGATGTTGTGAATAGGGCTCGCTTATTGAGCGCCGATAATGAGTCAACCCAACCAAGAGAGAGCAACCGACAAGTCGATAATACCAAAGGTAGCAACATCGGCTATGACAAACAAACGTGAGGGAATCAACATGCCGTAAATGATAATCACTTTGGTGGTAATCATGGCCATGACAATAAGAGTGGACATTTCAAGAAGAGGAGATTCAACAAGGATGGAAAGACGCCAAGACCAAAGACCGTTGTTAAGGAAGGAGAACGACCACCGGCCGACATGTTACAAATGTGGAGGGAAGGACACATAAGTCCAAACCGCATCGATGCAAACCAAAGCGTGTTATAATTGTGGAAAAGAAGGTCACCTAGCCCGATTTTGTCGCAGGCACCAAAGTCAAGTCCAAATTGGGATGGAGGCATCAAAGGGTGTCCTGCATAAGACAAAACCGAGTTTCAAGGAGAGCGCTTGTCGTAACCTCCCCCAAAAGCGAGGAATCCAACGAGGTGATCACGGTAAGCTAATCATAAACTCTAGCTAAGTTTATACTTTATTTGATACCGCTTCTACCCATTCCTTTATTTCTCCTACTTGCGCCAACGCTTAAATTTGACTCGAGAAATTAGACTTTCGACTTATCTCATTGAAACTCCGCTGGGAGAAACCTTCATTACATCCACTATTATAAGTCTTGTTTGATTCAAATCCAGAATCGCATCGCTACCTCGTCGATCTTATTTCTTTGAAAATACTTGCATTTGATGTGATTTTAGGGGTTGATCGTTAACTACTCATCATGCTAAAATCGATTATTTTCGTAAGGTTGTTAGCTTTCATATTCCTAACCAACCTATTATGCTAATTCAAGCAACCAAACCACTAAAATCAATCACCGCCATATCAAGTCATAAAGCTATTCGCTTATTGAAAAACGGATGTCAAGCTTTCTTAGCCCATGTCACGATTTAAATAAAGATACGCCGATTTGAAATGATATTTCTATTGTTAATAAATTTCCGACGATTCCCTCAAGAACTTCCCCGCCTACCCCCAGAGCGTGAAATTGAATTTTGTATCGACCTTGAATCCCAGACAAAACCCATTTCCAAAGCCCCATATCGAATGGCTCCTATCAACTTCGTGAGTTAAAACCCAACTACAGTGAATTGTTAGACATCGCTTTCATTCTGTCCTAGTACGCCTCCTCGGGGTGCTCCTCGCTCTATTCGTGAAGAAGAAAGATGGAAGTATGCGACTTTTATTGATTATCTGGAGTCAAATCATGTCACCATCAAAAATAGGTACCCGCTGCCTCGCATCGATGACCTGTTTGACCAACCGTAAGGAGCCAAATTCTTTTCAAAGATCGATTTCGCTTCCGATATCATCAATTGAAGATTAAAACCGATGACATTCCAAAGACTCGCTTTCGTAACTCCTAGACGGCATTATGAATTCCTAGTCATGTCTTTTGATCGACTAATGCCCCCCGCCGCTTCTTCATGGATATGATGAACCGAGTATTCAAGGAATATTTGATCACTTTGTGGTCGCTTTTATCGATGACATCCTCATATACTCCAAAACCCGCCAAGACCATGAGCAACACTTGAGGTCGATACTCCAAAAGCTTCGTGAAAACAAGCTTTATGCCAAGTTGAAGAAATGCGAGTTCGCTTGAGAGAAGTTGCATTCCTCGGGCACGTGATATCAAATCATGGAATATCCGCTGACCCAAAAAAGATCAAGCAATTCAAAGTCGGGAGCAACCTAAGTCAAGATCAAGTACGTAGCTTTCTTTTTCTTAGTCGGTTATTATCGAGATTCGTAGAAGGGTTTTCTCGAATCGCTACTCCATTAACTCAAATTGACTCAAAAGATACAAAATTCGGTTGAGCGAGGAATGTGAAAAGAGTTTTCAAGAACTCAAGAGAGAGACTCATTTCAAAGACCTGCTCGACAATACCATCCGCCTTGAGGGATTTGTCATCTACAAAGTGATGCTTCGCAAAAAGGGTTAGGATGTGTTCTCATGCAACATGGGAAAGTCATAGCCTATGCCTCTCGACAACTCAAAGAATATGAGAGGAATTATCCTACTCATGATCTAGAGTCAAGCAAAGCAATGCTTTTTTTTGCTTTAAGATTTGGAGGCATTACCAGTATGGAGAGAAGGTGGAGATCTATATACGTCATAAAAGCCTCAAATATTTCTTCACTCAAAAGGAACTCAACATGCGGCAAACGACGATGGCTTCGAGTTGTTGAAAGATTATGATCATACCATCCAATACCATCCTCGAAAAGCGAACGTAGTAGTCGACGATCGAGTAGAAGATCATATGCGGCACGAAAAGCAATATTGTCAACGCAAAGACCCATTTTGTATGACTTGGAAAGGATGGAAATAGAGTTAAAGACTCAGTGGACCCATGTGATGATGGCGAATATACGAGTGGAACCGACTTTAATCGATAAAGTTAAAGTCGCCAAACTACGCACTGGAGCCGATGCGTATGAAGAAGAAAGTGCAAGAAGGTGCTATTCCTAAGCAAGAATCGATGAAGAAGGAATACTTCGAGTCAACTCCACTTTGTGTTCCTAACGATTCTCGACTTGAAGTATAAAATCATGATGGAGGCGCACAACACACCGCTTGCAATCCATCTCGGGAGTACCAAATGTATCGTATCTTCTCACATACATTTTGGTGGAGCAATATGAAGAGAGAGATAGCGGGTTTATCTCAAGGTGTCTAACTTGTCAACGAAGTCAAGGCGCGAGCATCAAGTGCCAAAAGGTCCATCAGCAACCACTTGAAATTCCGTAATGGAAGTGGGAGCACATTACCATGGATTTCAAGCATCGGTCTTCCCAAGGTTTCTCAAGGCATAGATGCGATTTGGGTCATTGTTGATAGATCGACCAAGTCTCGCTTCATTTCTTACCGATACGAGAAACTTTTACACTTGAACGCCTTGCTAGTATGTATATAAACGAGATCGTAAGATTGCATGGTATGCCAAGATCCATAGTTTCGATCGAGACCCAAGATTCACTTCAAGATTTTGGGTTAGTTTGCAAAAAGCTATGGGCACGGATTTACGATTTAGTTCTAAGATATCATCCTCAAACGGATGGGCAAATGAAAAGGACTATTCAAACTCTTGAAGATTTATTAAGACTCGTGTCCTCTCGACTTCAAGGGAAGTTGGGACAAGTTCTTACCATCGGTGGAGTTTTCCTACAACAATAGTTATCAAGCAAGTATCGCATGGCTCCATTTGAGGCGCCAGATGGAAGAAAGTGTCGCTTCTCCAAAGATGCCGGGATGAGGTGGGTGAAGCAACGTTGTTGGGACCGAATTTGGTACGTATGACTACTTAAAAAGATTCAAACGATCCGACAACGATAAAAACCTCACAAGATCGACAAAAGAGTTATGCCGATCTTCATCGAAAAGACGGAATTCAATATCGAGATCATGTGTTGTTACGTGTTGCTTCCATGGAAAGGAGTTACAAGATTTGGAAAGAGAGGAAAGCTCAATCCTCGATTCATCGGCCCATTTTTAATCCTCGATCGAGTAGGAATCGTGGCCTATAGACTCGCCTTTTACCGCCAAGTATGTCTCGTGTTCATAACGCTTTTTCACATATCTATGTTACGTAAATATGTGAAAGACCCAACCATATTATCAATTAGAACCAGACGAGATAGAGGAAGATTTAACGTATGAAGAGTTACCTGTTAAAATCTTGGATAAGAAGGATCATATTCTACGCCTAAAGTTATACCTCAAGTCAAAGTTTTGTGGAGAAACCACGATGTGGAGGAAATGACCGGGAGTTAGAATCGAGATGAAATCAAGATATCCTCACCTCTTCGATATACCAGTACGCACCCTAATTTCGAGGATGAAATTTCATAAGAAGGGAGGTCAGAAGACCCCAACTTTTATGAATAAAGAATAATTTTCTCAAAATATATTTTTGAATATTATGGTGTGGATTTAATATAATGTTATAGTCAGGGTAATATTTACAAATTTTGCAAAGTAAGCAAGTGGTTATATAATATTCGATTGGTCTGGGAATATTCGCTTTTAACAGGAATATTCGTATTTACGGCACAATCATCAGTGGACCCCACAACGTAAGTATTGTCGTAGTTAGAAAATGACATAATTATCTTTTATAAAAATAACTACGGAAGTTTTACCGTTAAACCGCTGAACTACCCTAGAGTAAAAGTACAAGAATATACGCGGTGGTCGCATAAGAGTAGCACACTGATTGATTATCGATGCTTACGTGAGAAGTCACTCATTTATACTCAATTATTGCTACAAGAATTGTCGTGATCATATCTCTCATATTATCGATTCGATTATTGTCACAAAGATCATCCGTGATAATATGATATATTATTAAATCAATAATTGAGACGACAAAGTTATTCATATTATTAAATTGCAATATTTACAATGTCTAGAAGTTCTCAAGGAGAGGTTTGGTCATCTAATCATACTACCAATAAGGAGAAATCCTTATCTGAAAGCCCCTTTTCGGAAAACGACCGTTGTTAAATATCGTGAGTTATAATATTAATGATGAATAAGTTCGTGTTGATTAAAGATGAAATTGATAGTTCCATCAGGTTGAAATTATTAGTGTTAGTGGAAATCGACATTTATTTCGATATTAATTGATGTCCGAAGTTATATCGACTAAATGGGTAATTAACCTGATAAATGAGCAATTAATTGCTATTAATTCACATGATTATAACTATTTGTTCACATGTGTACTATTGATTCACATTCTTGTACTATTAGGGAGTTGGTGCAAGATTGATAATACTTGCACGACTAAGTTAAAATGGAGGTATAGATGGAGGTACTATACCAGAATTCATATTTTCACATGATTATAACTATCGATTCACATGATCGAACTATTGATTCACATTATTTACTATTAGGGAGGTGGTGCAAGTTTGATAATACTTGCAGGACTAAATTAAAAATGAAAGAAAAGTCAAGGTATCAGATCATCGTAATATTTCGAGCCCCAAAACGTGCAATTATCGAAACTATATTTTCCTATAAATAAAGCTCATTCTTCCTTCATTTCTCACCAATTCACTAAAGCTTAGAGCAATTATTATAGAGAGAAATTATAGAGAGAAAGAGAAGAAGAGAAGTCTCGCTACCTCTCTACTCCAAAGATCCAGCTTTCTTTCTAAGGTAAGGGTATTATTTCTTTCAGATTCATGAAGAGAGCTTCATATTCCATTCTTTATTATTATGTTGAATAACTCGCTCTACCGCATACAGGTGAATTCGCATATTCCATTCTTTATTATTATGTTGATTCTTCTACCGTTATTCCCATTCTTTATTATTATGTTGAATAACCTGCCTATGCGGTAACATCGCATACATGGTGAAATTCTTCTCTGTTATTCCATTCTTTATTATTCTCGCTTGAATATCCTCGTCTCGCGGCTGATTTACGCTTAGACCGTTTCCATTCTTTATTATTCTCGTGAAATAACTCCGTCTGCAAGGCCTATCGCATATTACGGTGAATTCTTTATTATTCTCATTGAATATCCTCGTCCGTCATGGATTTTACGCTAGACCGGGTTCCATTCTTTATTATTCTCGTTGAATAACCCGTCTGTAAGGCGGGCCTATCGCATGCATGGTGAATTCTTCTCGTTATTCCATTCTTTATTATTCTGTTGAATATCCTCGTCTGCGGCGGACGCACGACGAATTCGGTTTCCATTCTTTATTATTCTGTTGAATAACTCGCCTATGTGGATTATCACATGCATGGTGAATGATCCTTCAGATTCATTCCTTATTAAATTGTGGAAATGATCTCGCTTACGCGATTACCGCATGGCGGTGAAAAAATCCATTTGCGCTTCATATATTCTATGATACTCATTTGGTTAAAGTTTTGGCTTCTATACTCCATGAAATTAGTAGAATATCCTCGATATTTCAAGCTTCATCCCAGATCTTTTCATGGAAATATTCTTCCGAGCATTCTTGAATTTTACTCCACAAAGCAAAGATCATGTCGATAATTTGACGTAATTGATTTCAAGATAAATTAACTTATAAATCTTTAAAATTTATTCTCGAACTTGTTTTATCAATTATTATGTCATTGTCATCATCCTCATGCTTATATTGTGATGAAAGTCATCTTTAGCTTACGCATGATAGATGGACTTGGTATGATTACGACTGTGGATTATTCTTGATAATCATGACCGTAATGTTATAAATGATGTGGTAAAAGTCCTCAAGAGTCTGTAGTGCATCGATGGACAATTTTTTGGTATGATTATGACTGTGGATTATTCTAAGATAGTCAGCGCACGACCATTGATGATTTAATGAATATCCTCGGCCCGTAGTGTGGGATGACTCGATGATGTGGTTTATTTATTGTCGAGTCTCAAATATAAAAATTGATGAAAACATTTTAAAATCATAGAAGATAGTAGATATCATGCTCTACTTGACTCTTCTTCTAATGGATCGCTTATTCCACCGCAGCTTAAACTTGATGTCTATTGTATTTTATCGCTTAATATTGTCAAGACTAATGATAATTTATTCTCGCATTATCTTAGTCATAATATTTCTTACCGGGCTAGTTGAGCTCACCTCACCTTTTTTCACCGTTTCTTCAAAATGAGAACGAAAATAGTGGACTAGCTGGGAACTCCATGAGTGATATCCGTCTGATGATAATATTAATTAGTAGTCCTCACTATTCTATAAATAGTGTGACAATAAATGTAATGAGGACTCCATTGAGTGTGGATATTGTCTAGATGACAATATTCTTATTAAAACTCTTAGATTATGTTTTGTCGTATTTTACACGATCGTTGTATAATTGTTGTATTTGAATTTTGTACCAAGGAAAAATGGTCATTTTGCCAACTCAACTGCACTTCAAATCAAATACACTCATTTTAACTCAAATTGCTTCAAAATAAGTCCCACAAGAACCATATCTTAACTTTAAAGCGCAAACTACGCAAAACAGCTTACCGGATTGCCTGAAGGAGACCTGAAAATGCTATTTTGGTCATGGACCCATCTTCCCGAATCAAAAAAGGACAAATACTATGTCATTACATAACTCTCGGAAAGAGCTTTCCAAAATGGTATGGCACGCTTCCATCGGACTCCTGGATTGAAAGTTATGAAGGTTCAAGCAAACAACGCGTTGTCCGAGTGCACGTACTTCGAGACAGCGAGACCCTCACTGCCCGGGGCACCCCGGGCAGTCGAAGGTACACTTGCTGCTATCTCAGGTACACTTACGGCACCCCCCTCTATAAATAGAGGGCTTGGGGTGGCCATATTTGAAAGAAAAAAAGGCGAGGAAGCCCTGTCCAATTTGTTCTGTACACACCCCATATTGAGTGCTTTCTCATTTTAAACACATGTTAGCTCACATATAACTATATTTTACCGGCGGGAGCTGAGTGTTTGTCCATATAGAGTTATAGAAGCCTGCTTTGGCAACCCACTATAAGCCTTCTCACACTCTATAAAGCCTTTCTCTTCATGTTTGCACACACTATTCTTCACATTGAGAGTCGTGTTGTGTGTGTATGCTCGGACTTCGGTCCGTGGTTTTCATTTCTGTCTGTATATATATACTTATATATGTATACATTTATATATGGACTAAAATTATCGAGTTATGCCTCGATTGAGCCTAGACTTATGTCTGGAGCGTTTACTTGCTTTTATATAGATATATATATACTTATATATATAAACAGTTGTCAAACTCTATCTGATGGGTCTGGATTTTACATCTAGAGCGCGCTTACTTTTATATATATATATATATATATATATATATATAAAAGCAATAAACACACCGGATATAAAATCCGTGCTCATCGAATGTAGTTCGACAACAGTTTATTTATATATATATATATATATATTTTTGTCGAACTGAGTTTACTTCGAGGCCTTTTACTGCTTTCTTTATATTTAGTCCCGCCTGGAGTTTACTTCGTGGTGGTTGATTGTCTTTACTGCTTTCTTTACATTTATTCCAACCTGGAGTTTACTTCGTGGTGATTGATCATCTTTTACAGCTTTATTCACATTTCTGATCCCCCATGGAGGTGCTTCGTGGTGGTTGATCATGTCTCTCTATATATATTTACCGCTTTTATATATTTACATTTCTGATCTCCCATGTAGGTGCTTCGTGGTGGTTGATCATGTCTATATGTATATATATATATATATATATATATATATATTGACCTCTTTTATATATTTACATTTCTGATCCCCCATGGAGGTGCTTCGTGGTGGTTGATCATGTCTGTATATATATATATATATTTACAACTTTATATATATAATTGCTTACTGCTTTTCATATAAACTGTGACATCATGTGAGCCTAGGAATCATGTGATCACAGATTCAGTCTACTGAATCTAGGTTCGGTTCCCCTGATGGACATTTTCAGCTGTAAGCAGCTTGTAAATTATTCACGGTGTTTGAATTTCCTTAGATGGCTTTCATGCCCATGAGGAGTTCGGCACTGTTATATATTATTTTCTCAAAGATGCTTCGCATCTCAATAATAAAAACAACCAAGCTGAACATTTAATAATAAAATGGAAGTATTAAAAGGTCTCAATTACTATTTAGCATAGGGTTTGAAAAACCTCTTTTACAAAACTTCACTACTATATCTTATTTAAAATTGAATTTTTCAAACAAATTTAAACCCTTTGCATATAGGTGCGAACGAGGCCTCGCACTACTTCCAACTAAATTGAACATTGATCCACACACACACACACACACACACATTCATATAACAGTTTCTTGAAAAGTGGCGGTCACCATGGTTACACGGATATCGGGGGGTGCCTAACACCTTCCCTCTGCATAATCAAGCCCCTGAACCCAAATGAATTTCGGTTTCACAGACCCGTTTAGTAGTGTCACATCACTGGGTTAATGTGCAAACCTTTTCTCGATTACGTTGGTTCAACCAGTTAAAAACACCAACTAGCGACTCTTACAGTCAAATCGTCGACATGATACATGTCAGACCTTTTTCACTTGTTTTTTCAAACAAATCTCACATAACACGAGCACACCAAAGAACAAGAACAGAAAAGGGACAAATAAAAATCCTGACGTCGACAGGTGGCGACTCTGCCGGGGACACCAGCAAGAGGGTTTAAACCGCTACTACAAGCTTTTTAAAACTGTTATATGCTTGTGTGTGAATGTTGCATTTACATTTATGATGAATGTGTACGAATGCATTTTACTTACTGCACTGTAATATATCTATCTTTGATATTAGTCCTTCGCACATGTCATCATTTTCATAAATAGTGAGACACGTTGTATGTGAATGTATGTTGTGTGGTTCCTCCACCAGGAGGCTATCCTGTCGGTGTTTGATTAATGGACTCGTAGGGAGACTAATTCCAATGAGGCTCAGGAAAGGCACCACCCAGATTCGCTCCAGTTGAAAGACCGGATTAACTTCCCGTCAAGTAGATTGTGATGATCTGGGGACCTTAATGCCAAAAAGCCGCGAGAGTAACCCTAAGATAGGTCAACCTCTGATAAACCAAACGCGGAGAAAAGTCTCTTCATGCTTTCCATTTTCTAAAAGCATTTACTTGTAATTTTATTCCATGTTCATCTTTATGTAATAAAAAATATGAAGAATATTTGCACATACATGACATTCTATTAATTAACATTCGTTTTGCAGGATAATATTCCTAACACTGATATATCACATAGCATGTAAACATTTACATTATCCCTAAGACCAAACTACATAAGTCTTTTGTAGGGAAGCAATTGATCCTGTTTCTCGTTCAAAGTCCAAAAGGACATTAAGCCCACAGTCAGACATGGATAAAAGTGCCAAACCTGATCCTACTCCTGTCTCTCGCGAGGAGTTTGAAAGATTAAGCTATCAAATTATGGAGTTAGATGTTATGTTCAAAGAACTACACCAATCTACTTAGGGTCCACAAATACCCCTCCACATAGAATCCTCTGCGCATGGAGGAATCCAGGGCCAAACAATGCCTATTTAACCCGAGTCATCCATACCAGGGGGTAATCATGGTATTGGCAAAAAGATGGAAATCTAGATAGCTAAACCTCATTGCAATAAAGAAATCACAAATCTCAGGGATGATCGAGAAACTGGGGATATAAGAAAGAAAGTCCAACAAATGGAGGAGACCATCCGGTCAATCAAAGGGACTGGAAACTATGGGAGTGTCACCTATTCAGATCTCTGCATATTCCCAGGGGCTCAATATCCTGCCAAATTCAAAGTCCCAGAGTTTGAAAAGTACAATGGGGAAGGCGATCCCTATACGCATCTAAAAGTGTACATTAGCGAACTGGGGTCTTAGGCTGAAGATGAAAGCCTCAGAATGCAACTTTTTCAAAAGAGTCTCACCGGAGAGGCTAAAGCCTGGTATGCCCGACTTGATAATGCCAAAATCTATAACGGGGAAGAATTGGCCCACACCTTTCTACATCAGTATAATTTTCAGTCAAAAATGGCACCGGATCGATACCAGGTGACTAAAATCAAAAAGTAAAGTACTGATTCTTTCCGAGAATATGCCCAAAGGTGGAGACATCTCGCAGCGCAAGTCATTCCATCAATGACGGAAACTGAGATGGTAATGACGTTTATTGACATTCAAGAGGCGCCTTACTATGAGAGCATCCTAGCAGGCATAGGAAAGCCATTCTTCGAAATGATCAAACACGGCGAAATGGCAGAAATAGGCCTAAAGGCAGGCAAGATTAAAGACTTCACTGCCTTGGAAGCAGTCGCCAAGCATATACAGACTGGCAAATATGCGAGTGATCCCAAGGGTGTACCCGATAAAGGTATTGAAGATGTATCCCTTGTTGTACAGGGGCAAGCTAGGAGACCAACCTACAGTCCCCACATTTGGAAAATTCAAGATAATCTACCATCTCAAAAATAGGCTGCATTCAACCAATGCCCAGACAGGAAAAGAAAATTTGAAAGAACGAAAAAATCAAGGGTTCACTCCGCTGGACGATTCCCTTGAAAATGTATTGGCGATATTAGAGGATCACAAGAAAATTACCGAATTGGCCCCACCTCTGGAACCAGGGAGCAAAAGATACAATCCAAGGCAAAGATGTGCTTACCACTCGGGGTCTCCAGGACACGATACACAAGATTGTTGGTCTTTAAAGCATAAAATTCAAAATCTAATCGAAAGTGGTAGTATTGTGGTCCAACAACCTGATCAACAAAATGTCAACACCAACCTTTCGTTGCAGCATGATATGGGGGAAGTAAACATGATCAAGTCAGGAAGGGCTGAAATATATCCAATTCGTAAGTGCATACTGAAGGATATATATATATATATATATATATATATATATATATATATATATATATATATATATAAGCAGAAATGCACCGGATATAAAATCCGGAGCTCATCGAATAGAGTTCGACAACAGTTATATATATATATATATATATATATATATATATATATATATATATATATATATAGCGATAAATCGCTGAAATGATAAACCGAGCCGGGATTGAGAAACATCTTGTGCGTTTACCCCTTATATATATATATATACATTTACATCGGGGCACGAGTTTACTTGAGGCCTTTTCTTTTCTTTTTTATATTTAGTCCCTTTGGAGTTTATTTAAGTGGCGGTTGATTGTCTTTACTACTTTCTTTACATTTTGTCCCACTCGGAGTTTACTTCATGGTGATTGATCATCTTTTACAGCTTTATTTACATTTCTGATCCCCCATGGAGGTGCTTCGTGGTGGTTGATCATGTCTATATATATATATTTACCTCTTTTATATATTTATATTTCTGATCTCCCATGTAGGTGCTTCATGGTGGTTGATCATGTCTATATGTATATATATATATATATATATATTTATATATTGACCTCTTTTATATATTTACATTTCTGATCCCCCATGGAGGTGCTTCGTGGTGGTTGATCATGTCTGTATATATATATTTACAACTTTTATATAAATAACTGCTTACTACTTTTCATATAAACTGTGACATCATGTGAGCCTAGGAATCATGTGATCACAGATTCAGTCTACTGAATCTAGGTTTGGTTCCCCTGATGGACATTTTCAAATTGTATAAGCGACTTGTAAATTATTCACGGTGTTTGAATTTCCTTAGATGGCTTTCATGCCCATGAGGAGTTCGACACTGTTATATATTATTTTCTCGAAGATGCTTCGCATCTCAAAAATAAAAACAACCAAGCCGAACATTTAATAATAAAATGGAAGTATTAAAAGGTCTCAATTACTATTGAGCATAGGATTTGAAAAACCTCTTTTACAAAACTTCACTACTATATCCTGTGAATTGTTGTTTGGCATGTTCATGACCATTGGTGAAAACACGAATTTCATTGGCCCATAGTGCATGGATAATTTGTGGTCGTGATACTAACGAATATCCTTGGCTCGTAGTGCATGGATAATTCAGTGATGTGGATTATTTATTAAGTTGAGTCTCACCAATAAAATTGATTATAAACTTTTAAATCATAGAAAATAGTGGATATCATGCTCTACTTGACTCTTCTAATGGATTTCTTATTTCGCTGCACTTGTTGACCTAAAATTTGTTGTCTATTATATTTTATCAGTTTTTATATTGTTGAAGGCTAAGGATAATTTATTTTGCATTATCTTAGTCATAATATTTCTAACTGGGCTAGTTGAGCTCACTCTTTTCTTTCACTGTTCTCTTCAGGAAATGAGAATATAGCTGGGACTATTCGGGGAATGGATTGACGGTCCAGATGGTTCTTTTAGTAGTCCTCACTATTCTGATAAATAATGTGATAATAATTGTAATGAGATTGAATTTGATTTTGGATATTGTCTAGAAGACAATATTCGTGTCAAAACTCTCAGCTATGTTTTGTCATATTTTACACGACAGTTGTATAATTAAGTTTGTATTTAAATTCTGTACCATGTATTTGGCGACTCAGAATGGGTGATGTATGCCTATTTTGGAGGCGTCACAACAACAGTCTCATAATCTTCTAACTTCTTCTTCCTTGACAAAATACCTTTCATAAACTTTGCATAGCTCGACATCTGTTCAAGGGCTTCTGCGAATGGAATATTAATATGTAACTTCTTGAAGATTTTCAAAAACATTGAGAACTATTTGTCTAACTTCTGCTTTTAAACTCTCTGTTGAAATGGTGGTGGAGGATAGACAACTGGTTCAACATCTGCCTGATTCTTAACCACTTGCTTATCTTCACCCTGTTTCTCTTCAACCAACTTTTCTTCAGTTTCATTCACATCTTTCTTTGGTAAATTTTCTGCACTTTATCCCTCAAGATGTTTTCTACTTCTTAACGTGATAGCTTGACACTGCTCATGATTTCCCCTTGGATTCTTCTCAGTGTCACTCGGTAAAGTCCCTTGAGGTTTGATATTCAATGCCAACACAAGTTGTCCCATCTAATTTTCCAAGTTCTTAATTGTCGTCGCTTGCATTTTTATAGCTGCCTCATTTCCGGAACAATAGCTCTTCCAAATCTGACTTTGTCTCATGCTGCGGAGCTGACCGTTGATGCTGATTTTGGAAACTGGGGGGATACGATGGTCGTGGAGCTTTCTAATTTTTATTGTTACTCCACGAAAAGTTTGATGGTTTTTTGCCCCCGGGTTGTAGGAATTTTGATATGGATTAGGAGGTATTCTGTTATAGCCACCTACAAACTGAACTGCTACTGGATTGATAGCACACTACTCCATCGAATGTTCCCCTGCAAATAATTCACACGCATACGCCATCTGCTGAACCTGTTCTCCCGTGAGGGCATCCATTTTCATTGACAGCGTTGAAATCTGAGCCGCTAAAGTCGTCACTCCATCTACCTCTAACACTCCAGCTGCCTTAGGTTATGTCATTCTTGTTGTGGGCCACTGGTAGTTATTAGCTACCATTGTTTCAATCAAGTCATACCCCTCCTCGGATCGTTTAGCTATAACAGCTCCCCCTGACACTGCATCTAAATTAGTTCAAAGATTACTATTCAGCCCGTTGTAGAAGGTGTTCATCTGCAGCCACTTGGGTAATCCGTGATGCGGACACTTCCTTAGCAATTCCTTATATCTTTCACAAGCCTCATACAAATACTCCCCACGCTGCTGTTCAAATGTTGTAATCTCATTCCTCATCTTTGTAATCTTCGCCGGTGGGAAAAACATGGCTAAAATTTTATGAGCTAAGTCATCCCAAGTAGTGATTGACTCTGGTGGTAGTGAATGTAACCAGCTCTTCGCCTTGTCTCGTAGTGAGAATGGAAACAAATGAAGCCTAACTGCATTATCAAATAGCCCATTGTACTTGAAGGTATCACAATCTCTAGAAAGCTAACCAGATGCTCGTTTGGATCATCATTAGCCAATCCCACAAATTGAACCGAATTCTATATCATCTAAATTTTTCCAGGCTTTATCTCAAAATGGTTAGCAGCTATCGAAGGCCTGGTAATGCTCAACTAAATTTCAGTAACCCCGGGTGTGGCATAATCCCTAAGTGCTTTCTGATCTTCTGTGGCCATACTTTCTTGCTTATCAAAATTCTCCCTAGTTTCCTTAATCCACTTATTCAACCTTTTAAGCCAACTTTTGATGTCGTCCTCGTAAGGAAGTAAATCTGGTTTCTTTGACCGAGTTTGCATGCACTAAGTAAAAGAACCTGAAACAAGAAATAAAATAAAAATAAAAAGAAAAATCTTTAACTAAAACTAATCTAATTAAACTGATATTGAAACTAATAAAATCAATTTTTGTCCCCGGCAACGGTGCCAAAAACTTGTTGGGTGTAATCTAATTAAGCACAACACACAAGTATACATGATCAATAAGTAATATAATGATAAGTTAAGTATAGTTCCTACAGAGACAAATATCAATTTTAATCTAACAATTACAAGCTTTGCATTATTTCAATTTTATTAAACTAACCGATTTAATGTTGAAAACAATGAAAAACTAATAAACAAAATAAAAATTAACTAACTACCACAAATTTTACTCTGATAATGGAGAATTAATCCTACAACTTCACTTTACGCTTCACTCAGATTATCATGCCTCTTTTTAATCCAATTCAACTACTGTAGTTTATTAATCAAGAACACGAAAGTAAAATTAGTCATCTCTCGATGCACTAAACCCATATCAACTTAAATCCACAAATGATAGAATTAAGCTAAACACCCTAATTAACTAATTCAATATATCTCTATGTGAATTACAATTAAAGAAGGTTTAAATCCCAAGTTCTTTCACGATTACATGCGATGCATAGGTATATCTCTATCCTAAACATAAATTATGAATTCCATCAAAATGCAAAAATCACAAACGCATGCTATTATAACTAAGTCTAAACCCATATTCATCTCTCGAATCCATACAAGTTCACATAGAATTGGTGATTAAGTAATTCATAGATTACGCATAAATCAAAATAGATGAACAGAAAAATAGCATCATTGAATTGAAATCAAAGCATGATGATCATCGTTACACTTAAAGATCCATCATAGGCTTAATAATTTTAATTAGTTCATAACTAATGAAATAAACACCGAATAGATTAAAGAAACAATCATCCCAATTACAAAACTAAAATTAAAGAACAATAATAGTAATAGAACCACCCTTCTCTTTACTCCAATTTGTAATCTTCGCGATCCTTGCTCCTTTGCTATGTTCCTCCAAAATCTTCACAAATTAGGGATTAAAGTTATTATGATTGATTGATTATTGAATCGATGAATAGAATTGCTTAAGTCTCTATAATTGCAGCTAGATATGTCCTTTATTATGTCCCAACCACATCCAAAGTCCACCAATCCATGCCACAACAGTAATAGAATTACATCAGAACTCCTCTTTCTTGGCCGCGTACCCCCACCCCAGCGGGCATTTTTAACTTGGGAACCCCCGCCCCGGCGGGGTATTAAGCTTCTAGAGAATGTACACCCCCGCCCCGACAGGGTATTTGCTTTGTAAAAGGACCCACCCCGGCAGGCTATACTATGTATCTCTGCTGATTTTCTTGCTTTGCTTGCTGATTCCTGCTACATCGCCACCATCCTTGCCTTAACAACACGTACGAACCCTATACACAAACACATAACAAAACACATAAAACAATATAAAAATAAATGGATTAGACACTATGTTTAAGTCCGAATAAACATCCGATTCGTAGGTATGAAACCCACTCATCAATACAACTTAAAGTCGCACACACCACGTGTTCGATAAATTGTCTCTATAAGACCCCAACTTTTTATGAATAAAGATTTAATTTCTTTAATTATTATTCTAAATAGTAAGGTGATAATTTAATCAATGTTATAGTTGTGACACCCCCAAATTTAGGTACTCGAATTTCCTACATATTTGGTGTTCACTCATCAAAATAAATAGCATCTAACTACCCATAAATAAATAAACTCATAAATGAAATAGAAATCTTCCCAATAAAGGTTTACAATAGCTTAAACAAATCAATCCCAGGTCATCTAACCTTAATACATCAATGTTGAAACTTCATAAACAAATAGGTTTTAAACATAATATCATATGTCTTAACATTATCATTCTCAAATAATAAATAAGTCTTCATCATTTTCTTGCTTTGCCTTTGCCCTTACTAGTGGATGGCTCATCAACTCTTTCAACTTTGGCTGCAATGTTATTATTCAAGAGTGAGCAACAATTGCCCACAAGTTTAACAATAATAATAATAATAATAACATGCAAATAAACAATGGATACTAAACAAAAAAAAGCTCAACTTTTGAATCGAGATTAGAACAGGAATCAAAAGTACGTCTGAGGGTCACTAGACCATGAACTATGTCCCATGTTATCAAGTATTTCTACTTTAAACCTTTAACAGTCATCAAACTATATGGTCCTTACTTTTCGTACTTAAGGGGATCAGTCCTTAGTACCATGTATGTGCACAACATCTTAATGCTACCATGTAATATAATCCCATGTAACAGGGTTGTTCATCTCAGCTTTGACATTAGAGTTCGCACCGAAGAAAGTTTGGTTTGGATTGACTTCAAGGGAAATTTAGATCTTTAGAACGTCCATCAACTAAGGATTAGTTGAGTCAATATGAGTTTGATAATCATTCAAGAGTTTGTTAACAACATAATGTTATAAGGGATATAATAGCAATGATAGAATACCATAGAATCATAAGTGGATAAGCATCATATATCAAAGTCATGCTTTCGTAAAGAATAAAAAGGCTTAACTAAAATATAAGACTTGATATTATAAGAAAGCTTGCTTGAGTAATAATAAGCTAAGGTTAAACTTTCTCAATAAAGTATAGTTAGAAAAACTTGCGCGACTATAATCAAGTTAGAAATAAGGTGCTCAACGATAACATAATATAAAATATGAGTTTGCTCAAATTGAGATTAGAGTTTGGAAAATCGCATAATTGTAATCAAGATAGGGCAATGAACTTGCTCAACATAAGAGTAGGGTTCAGTAACTTGCCTCGTGCGTAGATTACACATTTACTATTCACGTTCCTTAATTTAATCCTACATACCATTTACATTCAAAATACCAGTTAATTACAACATAACCATCATCGCAAGTACATCCTCTTTTGTCTAAACTCTTATTATGATTATATTAATTCAATCACAATATTAGTTTTCACACATTAATAAACTTCACGAACGACGATTTAACTATGTGTTCAATATATCAATTAAACACGTAAGAATATTATTGATATTTTAAGAATCTGTTTAACATCACATTATATGTTTAATACATTTTCATGTTCATTAGATTGGGTTTAAATCATATTATATGGACTTGAACAACTAAATAAAAATATTTGGGCAGTTCTGCTAAGTGGCACTCCAGCGCCCCAGAATGAACTAGAATCCGGTGCTGCTGTGACACCCCCAAATCCGGGTACTTCACTTCCCACGAGATTTGGTGTTCACTGTACAAACATCACATGTCTATCTACCCATAATAAATGAAAACCATAATAGATAGAAATAAATCCTCTCCTTATAGAGTTACAACATTTGATTTTAAATACATCAACCCCAGGTCATACTAACCTTAAATCTCAAATGCGGAAACAAATAATAAGTCTTACACAATTTAAACATAAGTCTGAAACATAAATATATCAAATAAATAACAAGTCTTCATCACTTATTAACCTTGCCCTTGCCTTTTCTAGTAGAAGGCTCGTCAAACCTTTCGTTCTTAACTGCAATGTTATTATAACACAAGAGTGAGCACGATTGCCCACAAGTATTGTAACAATCCAGAATTTTAAATTGTAATTCTAAATATTTATTGAATTATATAAATATTTTAATTGATGTGTTTATTGTTGAATAAATATTTGTTTAATGTGATTTTATTTGATTATTTATTTTTTAAATAAATAATCTATGAGTTAAGGAAATTAATTATTATGAGATAATATTCTAATTTAAATAATAATTAATTAGAGAGTTTATAATGATTAAATGAATTATTATAATGTTATTCTAATTTGACTTTGTAATTAAAGTGATGTGTTAATTTATTAAATAAAATTATAATTATAAGGAAAATTATAATTTTGTTGTAGGGATTTATTTGGTAAATTGATTTAATAATTGTTATTAGATTTAATTAAAAGCTGAATATTAGGATTTGATTAAATAAAGTGTGACCATGAACTATACTATAAATGAATTATTAAAACTATAACGACCCCAAAATTCATACAATTTAATTATTAACTTCGGTCGTTAATAAAACGTCTACCTTCTGATTTTACATCATCATTCGATGTTAAACTTTATATAATGCGGAAAAATTTTAACTTTTATGTCTTCTTACTTTAATTCCCTGAATCAAAACCTTTATCATCTACATGTCTTTGAATCAATCTTATTTTATGATTCACTTTATCAACAAGTATTATATAAAATTTTACATTTTAATCCGATAACCTTTACATATCAGATAACTCTAACATTAGCTTTACAACTCAACATAAAACTATACGTCATAAAACATTTAGTACATCTCATGAATCTTAATCATGGTATAAAAACTTTAGCTAAAATATTAATCTTCGTGTATTATTTCTGATCCACGTCATTCAAGTAGCACAAAGTTTTACCTTCAATCCTTAACCTGTAAAAATGGTTATTTGCAAGGTAGAGATCGACAACCCAACAAAATCTAACAGTTTTCATGCATCACGTAACACATAACAACATGTTCAACATATATCTCATAAACATTGGACTAACATAACATACATGTTACAGTTCATATAATAAGTACAAAGATTGAGTTCCTTACTCAATCAGCATGCTTTACTCAATCAACGTAGTCATAAGTTGACTTTAACATTTCATTCATTCAACATATACATAACACATCATGCTCTTTGCAATAAAGATTTAAAACAATCAAATTCACATAGCAAATAGGAACTGAAAGACTTGCCTTGATCGTTGTTTACCAATAAAAGTTTAACAGCTTACAGATATCTGCACTTCACGTGCCCTACACAAGTATATAATCATTCACATTAACTATTAGTCACATAGCAATGCATAGTAGTTGTAATGTAAACATTACTCTACATCTCATAACCCTTCTTATTATCAATACACAATGTTCAATTTTATTGTGTTAACTTTCGACTTATATCACACTATATTTCATATTCGAAGTTTATTCAAGTGTTTAAGTCTTGCTAGGAATACTTATTGGTTTTATATTAACCCTATTCAATATCTTATAACATTCATTTCATTTGATTTAAAACACTTTTTACGTTCATTAACACTTATCACGATGTTTCGACGTTTATTCGTCACACGCCCAATTTGTCTCTCTTGTGTGTGCTTAGTATGCGTATACAACTTATCTAATATAACATTTATTAATGTTAATCCCCATTATACTTCATAATATTCATGTTTTATAACTTAGAACAACATCTTTTATCGTCGACATCACTATACTTGTGTATGTGCATGACCGATGCCCTCTGATTGCCTCTGAATACGCATCAGTCACACAGATGACCATTTTGACTACTGTTTCTGACATCAAATTGAACACCTTAAAGAATAAAAGTTGTAGGTGTATTCATCCTCGTTCCGGATCATCTTGAATCACCTCAATCGGAGTTCGTATGAAAATATTATGCGTATTTTACAAAAATAGGTGAAAACAGTCACACCTGACATACTTTAGGCGCAGCTGCACCCTACAGAGTAGTTGCACCCCAAATGACTTAGGGCACAACGCAGCTATGCCCGTTACCAGAAACAGGACCTGAAGCTACTATTCTTCGCGATTTTTAACCCTTTTTCTCCTACTAATCTTCATAACTTGAGTTATACACATCCAAATTAGTCCGTTTTCGATTTTATAGATTCATAATTCATATAACTACAACATACTAGAATTCTAACAATTTATAAAAACATTAACCAACCTAAAATTTGACCCAAAACACATGTTCATACTCTATTTTCATGTTATAAACACATTTAGCGAATTTGATCGCCACGACTTCGTTTCTTAACAAATTAACACGATTTAAACTACACCGTTTTCGTTTCTTAACATACTAACATAATCCAACATCAACTTACAGATTATAACAAGTATTGACCATGAAATTTGGTACTTTCTAAAGCTATTTTTGAATAAAAACATTGTTATTTACTTTTCTCCTTATAAACCAAAATTTCATGTATTTAAACACCAACATAGACTTAATAGAGGATAACTAACAGATTTAGCAAGAGAATACATACATATAAACAACATCTTCTACAACAATTCAACCAAAACCCAATTTTTAGAGAATAGAAAATTACAAGAACCAAATATTAGAATTAGGGGTAGATTATACCTTAACCCTTTGATGTTAACAAGGTTCTAGCAAATCCTTCTCAATCCTACTCCTTCTCCAACTCTCAATTCTCTGTATTCTTTCTCTCTACCTCTCTGTTCTTCTTAGTTAGCCATTAGGAGAAATAAGACGTGAAATATAACTGATAGAGCCTCACCTCCCATGTACTTAAAATAAAAAGACATCAGTTGAATAAGCCAAAGGCCACAAGGCCTTGTTTGGCTAAGCACATAACTCCCAAACTAGATTATTTTAATAATTTTATATTATATAGTTTTATTTGTCACACCTACCACCAATTTAAATAGCTTACCATTATAATAACTATAATTTTTATTATAATTATTCTGATGATTAATAAATAATTATATATCTAATTTAATTAATAAATTAGACTTAAACATCGCTTTATTTAATAACCTTATTTTCTTTAATATTAAACAACTCATTTAATTTAATTAATTCATTAAATTAAATCTTTAAAGAATAAATTTACCTTTGCTTCAATTTAATTATCATACACACGTAACTAAATTATTATACCACAATTTCATAAATTATTTATTTTTCTCAATAAATAAATTATTTAAAATATTTATTTAATTCAATAAATATTTAAAATAAATCACAAAATTCCTTTAATTTCTTCATAGTTAACTTAACTATTAAACCTCACTTTCCCAATATATGATTATATATTTCTCTTCATACCAGATCACATATTTCAAAAAATATATAGCAGGTATATATACATACTCAAACTCAAAACATCTCATAATAAGAATTTTAATTATTAAATTCCTATTTTAATAACTTATAAAAATTCGGGTTGTCACATCCTTCCCTCATTATAAGGATTTCGTCCTCGGAATCACCGAAACCCTACCTTACTAAGGTTTTCACAAAAACTCTTTCACAATTATCGTTGAATAACTTCACACGATAACTTAGCAAAAAGTTTTATATATATATATATATATATATATATATATATATATATATACTTCATTCATTTCTTCAACAACTTTTGGGTTTTATTACTTAACCTTCAATTAAACACAGTCATATATCAAATATTATATATTTTTTAGCCCATCCATTTCCTTTTCTAAGGATCGTTATCATAAACACTCGGGATATTACATTCACCATTTCTTCTAAGAATTTCGTCCTTGAAATTTTATTTATTAATCTTTACTCATTCAATTTATCAAAATAGATTTTTGCGTTAATACTTTATACATTCATTCCATTTATCAAAATAGATTTTATGTTGATATCTATTTATTCATTAGGTTCTGCAACCAAATTCTTTCTCTAAGGATCTTTTTAAGATCATCATATTCCTAACCTCTTCCTCTTCTAAGAGTTTCACATTTCTCCTCTTTCTGGAGTTTCAATTCTTTCTTGAAATTATTATGTTTTGCTTAATTTCCTCATCCTTTCCACTTTCACTTTTCAGAATAATAGGAATCTTCCACAATTGCTCAATAATTGGGAAGCGATATGAATAAAAGGAATTTAAAAGATTCCAAATCATGCTGAGGGTCATAAGACCTTGAACTACGTCCATGGTTATAAGTACTCTTTCAACTTAAACCTTAACAATCATTACACTATAGGGACTCCCGTACTCAGGGTGTTAAGCCATTCGTACGATGTATTGTGCATAAACATTTAAACGATATGCGTATGTCCATAGTTATAAGTAATCTTTTAACTTAAACTTTAACAGTCATAAGACTATATGGACTCCTCGTACTTAGGGGGATCAACCATTTGTATAATGTATTGTGCACAAACAACTAAACGCCTACGCGTAATCCCCTATAAAAGGGTTGTTCATCTCAGCTTTTCAACATCTAAATCCGCACCAAAACAATTTGGTTTGGCATAACTTTTCAAGAAATGCTTGAATTTCATGAAAATCTTTCAATAATTGTCTAGCTGAATCAAATAGCATAGACTTCTACAACAATTCGGACATCAATCGAAATATACATATACACACACATATATATATATATATATATATATATATCATATCTAAAAAAAATCTCAAAAATCCTTTTTATGATGTCATGAAACTGCACTGTATTTACAGTCCGTTTGAGGATTCCGTCATTTTGTGATTTTATCATACTATATCATACCATAGTGGGCTGGCGATCCTTAGATGACATCCAACACTAAGTAATATTGCATTGATGACTCCATCGGTTTTTTTTCATCTCTGCACCAGGTTCCATGACACATTGAGGATATAAAAATACATTTTGATATATTTCAAATCATTTTTTTGTCTAGCCGAAGCAATTAGCATTGACATACGAATAACGATATTGTTTTTAAAACTCATTGGTTTCACCATTTGATCCAATGTTTTTCAAGAAAATAGAAGTGCAAACATCAACACGAAGTCAATAAATTTTGAAAGTCTAGCATAGCTAGTAGATTTAGAATATCCAGGTATCCATCAACTTCAATCTTTACTTCATTACTTAACCATTCTATAAATCTTTAACTTCATCAATGTTCTCTATACTATAACCGTTTTCTACCCAAAATAGTTCATTAAACTTCCTGCACATTGGAAGTTCAGGAACTTGCCACAATACTATGAGTTTAAAAACTTATCCTAGTCGGGACCATAAAGCGTCCATTCATTTGGGGTTCAAAACATACCATATTATTATGAGTCACGAACTTACCATATGCATTAGTTTTAAGAACCGCACCTAATCCTAATAATATCTGACTAATCTTAATAGTTTCTAACTATCAAATATACACATGAGAGAAGAATCACATTTTCACCACATACATATTGATAGCGCAACACCAACATTCCAATGATTATCAATGTGATAATCTGAGTGCAAGCACTAACCCTGGCCCATACAAAGATTTGTACAACTTAGTCATCACATGAGTCCTCAATTGAAATATCACCGAACTCTATCTTGCTTATAACTTGCTCTTTGCTCGATACGAATTCCTCGTATCACATCATCTATAACTCCTCGTGAGTTATCTCGTACTATTTCATAGTACATCATCTTCATAGCATCAAGCTATAATTATTCAAACATTATAGACCATCTTTCCTTTATAACTTAAATAGATCACGTCGTGATCTTATTCTATAATCATCTCCCTTAAAATTCCTTTCTTAACTCGTCATTGTTTTGTTTTACGATCCTCTTTCTTTCCTTTTTCATCATTTACGACTTTATTCGTTATCTTGGCTATTGGAGTTAGGCAACTCCCATTTCTTATCTTTATATCTCTTCAAGTTTCTTCTCTGAATTTTCTTGTTTATATAACAATTCTTCCTTTAAGAATTTTTAACTTCATTTACATTGCTCAACATTTCATTTAAGTTCCACATTTTCATCATACGTATCCATTTCTATACTTGGTATACATCGAGTCTCTAATAGTTTCAATATGGCACATTGAGTGGTTTCCCACAAACAACCAAGAAACTAGGTTCCGAGTTGCTAGTTCGTATATACCTCCGCTCTACAAAGGAATCGTTTAGCCCAGATACCATACATCAACTATTAAAGATTACGATTGTACCATACTTAGATATAACTTTTTATTCTTAACTTCTTTATTATTCTCTTCTTATAGACATTGTCTATTTATTATCACCTTACATCCATATTATTGGAGTTGGGTAACCCCACATTCATACTCCTTATAACTCTAGGAGATTCTTCTTTGAATCCTCTCACGCATGTTTTAATCCCTTCTTTAAAAATTCTTAAATTACTTCTTATTATTCAAACTCTACTTGAGCTTATTCTTTCATTATCTTCACCTTCCTTCTCTAAGGTTATAGCCTACGGTACTTCTACCTAAGGTTTATAACATACAACTTTGATACCAACTGTAACGACCCCAAAATTCATACAATTTAATTATTAACTTCGGTCAGTTAATAACACGTCTACCTTCTGATTTTACATCACCATTCGATGTTAAACTTTATATAATGCGGAAAAATTTAAACTTTTATGTCTTCTTACTTTAATTCCTTGAATCAAAACCTTTATCATCTACATGTCTTTGAATCAATCTTATTTTATGATTCACTTTATCACTGTTATTATATAAAATTTTACATTTTAATCCGATAACCTTTACATATCAGATAACTCTAACACTAGCTTTACAACTCAACATAAAACTATATGTTATAAAACATTTAGTACATCTCATGAATCTTAATCATTGTATAAAAACTTTAGCTAAAATATTAATCTTCGTATATTATTTCTGATCCACGTCATTCAAGTAGAACATACTGTTACCTTAAATCCTTAACTTGCAAAAAATGGTTATTTGCAAGGTTGAGCTCGACAGCCCAGCAAAATCTAACGGTTTTCATGCATCACGTAACATATAATAACATGCTCAACATATATCTCATAAACATTGGACTAACATAACATACATATTACAGTTCATATAACAAGTATAAAGATTGAGTTCCTTACTTAATCAGAATGCTTTACTCAATCAACGTAGTCATAAGTTGACTTTAACATTTCATACATTCAACATATATATAACACATCATGCTCTTTGCAATAAAGATTTAAAACAATCAAATTCACATAGCAAATAGGAACTAAAACACTTGTCTTGATCGTTGTTTACCAATAACAGTTTAACAACTTACAGATATCTGCACTTCACGTGCCCTACATAATTATATAATCATTCACATTAACTATTAGTCACATAGCAATGCATAGTAGTTGTAATGTAAACATTATTCTACATCTCATAACCCTTCCTATTATCAATACACAATGTTCAATTTTATTGTGTTAACTTTTGACTTATATCACACTATATTTCATATTCGAAGTTAATTCAAGTATTTAAGTCTTGCTAGGACAACTTATTGGTTTTATATTAACCTTATTCAATATCTTATAAAATTCATTTAATTCGATTTAAAACACTTTTTACGTTCATTAACACTTATCACGACGTTTTGACGTTTATTCGTCACACGCCCAATTTATCTCTCTTGTGTGTGCTTAGTATGCGTATACAACTTATCTAATATATCATTTATTAATGTTAATCATCATTATACTTCATAATATTTATGTTTTATAACTTAGAACAACATCTTTTATCGTCGACATCACTATACTTGTGTATGTGCATGACCGATGCCCTCCGATTGCCTCCGAATACGCATCAGTCACACAGATGACCATTGTGACTACTGTTTCTGAGCTCAAATTGAATAACTTAAAGAATAAAAGTTGTAGGTCTATTCGTCCTCGTTCCGGACCATCTTGAATCATCTCAATCGGAGTTCGTATGAAAAAGTTATGCCTATTTTACTAAAATAGGTCAAAATAGTCACACTTGACATACTTTGGGCGCAGCTATGCCAAATTAAGCCTTGGGCACAGCGCACAGCGGCGCCCTACAGAGCAGCTACACCCCAAATGACTTAGGACACAGCGCAGCTGCGCTCGTTAGCAGAAACGGGACCTGAAGCTACCGTTCTTGGCGATTTTTGACCCTTTTCTCCTACTAATCTTCATAACTTGAGTTATACACATCCAAATTAGTCCATTTTTGATTCTATGGATTCATAATCATAGAACTACAACATACTAGAATTTTAACAATTTATAAAAACATTAACCAACCTAAAATTTGACCCAAAACACATGTTCATACTCTATTTTTATGTTTTAAACACATTTACCAAATTCGATCGCCACGGCTTCATTTCTTAACCAATTAACACGATTTAAACTACGCCGTTTTTGTTTCTTAACATACTAACATAATCCAACATCAATTTACAGATTATAACAAGTATTGACCATGAAAGTTTGTACTTTCTAAAGACGTTTTTGAACAAAACACTGTTATTTACTTTTTTCCTTATAAACCAAAATTTCATGTATTTAAACACCAACATAGACTTATAGAGGATAACTAACAGATTTAGCAAGAGAATACATACATATAAACAACATCTTCTACAATAATTCAACCAAAACCTAATTTCCAGAGAATAGAAAATTACAAGAACCAAATATTAGAATTAGGGATAGATTATACCTTAACCCTTTGATGTTAACAAGGTTCTAGCAAATCCTTCTCAATCCTACTCCTTCTCCAACTCTCAATTCTCTGTATTCTTTCTCTCTACCTCTCTGTTCTTCATAGTTAGACATTAGGAGAAATAAGACGCGAAATATAACTGATAGAGCCTCACCTTCCACGTACTTAAAATAAAAAGTCATCAGTTGAATAAGCCGAAGGCCACAAGGCCTTGTTTGGCTAAGCACATAACTCCCAAACTAGATTATTTTAATAATCTTATATTATATAGTTTTATTTGTCACACCTGCCACCAATTTAAATAGCTTACCATTATAATAACTTTAATTTTTATTATAATTATTCTGATGATTAATAAATAATTATATATCTAATTTAATTAATAAATTAGACTTAAACATCGCTTTATTTAATATACTTATTTTCTTTAATATTAAACAACTCATTTAATTTAATTAATTCATTAAATTAAATCTTCTTAAGAATAAATTTACCTTTGCTTTAATTTAATTATCATACATACGTAACTAAATTATTATACCACAATTTCATAAATTATTTATTTTTCTCAATAAATAAATTATTTAAAATATTTATTTAATTCAATAAATATTTAAAATAAATCACAAAATTCCTTTAATTTCTTGAATAGTTAACTTAACTATTAAACCTCACTTTCCCAATATATGATTATATATTTCTCTTCATACCAATCACATATTTTAAAATATATATAGCACGTATATATATACATACTCAAACTCAAAATATCTCATAATAAGAATTTTAATTATTAAATTCCTATTTTAATAACTTATAAAAATTCATGCTGTCACAAAAATAAGGAGTTTAATTCAGTTTTGCCAAACAAGGCTTAAGGAATGATTAAGTCTTTTATTTAAATAGGTTTTACCAAACAAGGCATAAGGATTTTAAGTTATTAATTTTTAAAGTGGTTTAGCCAAACAAGCCTTAGGGCTTTTGATTTTTAAAAAAATATAACTGACATCAGTTACACATATATTTATATTATATATTAATACGTATTATATTATATGTTATATTTTCTAAGTTACGTAAGTTGGAAAAGAGAGAAAGAACAAAGAGGAAGAGAAAGAAGAAAAAAGAGAAGAAAGAAAGAAAGAAAGAAAAGAGAGAAGGAAGAAGAGGAAATTCTCTGTAAGTTGATTATTTAGAAGAAGTAGTAGTTGTAATAATCTTATAGCAAAGGTATAACCCTACTTTTCTTATTTCTAGTTTTCTTCTAAAGTTCTAGTTTTCTATTGTATGAAAAGTTCTCTGTAAAATTGGTGTGAAGGATTAATTGGCTATTATGTGATTTTATATGATAATTGTTGATATTAATTATTTTCATGTGGTTTATAGATGATTTAGTGTAAATTGATTCACGTAATATATTTTATTATGGAGAAAATCATATTACAGTAAGTTTACATTGACATATGTTGAATATGGCTTAAATTAAAATTAAAATTGGTACTCAATTTATAGTATAAATGTAAATTGGTTAATGATTGTGAAAATATATGAAGAAATGAAAACAACGTAATTGAAACTAACAGTTTTGGTTGTAACGAATTCATAGTAAAGAATTTCGCGATGAATGTCAAAAGAAGAAATAATAGAAATAGTGAAATTAAAGGTTGTAATTTAGATGTTTATGTTGTTTATGTGGTTAGAAACGTGTTAGAAATATTAGTGTATGTTTCTGTAAACATATTACACCTTGGGTAGGTTAGTATGGTTGTTAGAAAGGAGTTTTTCGACTTAATTTGGCTTTTTGTAGTGTTCATGATGTTCATTCTCGAAAATGGCAGAATGTACCCCGCCTGGCTGGCTATTGTAGTACAAATACCTCAGCCCCAGCTGGGGGGTATTCTGTCTTGCAAAAAATTAAATTTTTTTTTTTGACCAGACATGTTTTACTAAAATGAGAATAACATTTTCATACGAACTCTGATTGATGCGATTCAAGATGATCCATAACGAGGACTAATAGGCCTATAACGTTTATTCTTTATGTTTTTCAATTTGATGTCGTTATTAGGGGTCAAAATGGCCATTTGTAGGACTGATGTGTATTCGGAGGCAATTAGAGGGCGTCAGGCATGCACATATGCAAGTGTAGTGCTTTTGACAATAACAGATATTATTATAAGTTATAAAACATGAATATTAGTAAATACAATTATGCTTAACATTAATACATGATGTATTAGATAAGTTGTATAAGCATACTAAGTGAACACAAGTGAGACAAATCGGGTGTGCGACGAATGAACGTTGAAACGCAAAATGAGAATTGAATCTATGAGGATAATGTGTATGTAGCTAATTGATGTGATAATCCTAATGTTATGTGTAGGATATTGGAGTACGTGAGTAGGAATTGTATAGTTTACGCAAGAGGCAAGTTCCCTAACCTTTGCGACGAATGAACTCTAAATGAGTAGGAATTATATAGTTTAGTTGATGCATGTTCTAAACTCTAAATTACCCCTAAAGTTAGTTCAAACCAAACTTCCTTTGGTTTTCTTATATTCCTGTATAGTCTTAAGAATGTATAATCGATGACTAATATTTGTTCAGTTGATAAACCATTGATAACTTATTTCTTATTGATACATTGACATATTTCATTTGTAATCAAACTCTTGAATAGTTATTGATCCCTACTTGATTCAACTAGTACTTGGTTGAGGAGCATTCTAAAGATTTAGAATTCCTTTGAAGTTAATTCCAAACCAAACTTCCTTTGGTACAAAACCTAATAATCTAAACTGAGATGAACAACCGTATATCAGGGGATTATTTTAGAGCTACACAATAGCGTTAAAATATTTTTGCAATACATAGTACAAAGGGCTGATCACCTGGAGTACGAGATGATGGTCCATATAGTCGTTTAGACTGTTAAGGGTTACAGTAGAAACACATGTTAACCTAGGACATAGATGATGATTATGGTCTTTTAGACTGTGAAAGGTTAAAGTAGAAATATTTGACAACCTAGAGCATAGTTTGTGGTCTTGTGACCCTCAGTGTATTCTTTTGATGTTGATATATGTTATTAACTTAAATATTCATTAATCCTTTGAACTCATAGCTTTTGAATTAAAGTTTATTATTCCGGTATGAGTACTTTACCATTGAAAGCTTAGTTAATTGTCATTCATAGAATGTTATTGTATACTATCCTTCTTGTGGGAAATTGTTTGCTCACTCATGAACAAAACAATGCAGATGAAGTTAAGAAGTTTGAAGAGCTTTCTACAAGCAAGGACAAGAGCAAAGTGTTTGATTAGAAGATGTTTAATTTACCATTTATTTATGAAGCTTATGTAATAGATTTGATTTTGATTATGTTTTAATAGTCCGCTGATTATTGTAATAATAAAGGTTAGATGACCTGAGATTTATTTGAGATTATGTAACTCTTTAATGGGAGATTTATTGTTTAAACTTTTGAGTTTAATTATATCCTTTGTTTATGGATAGTTAGTTATGATTTAATTGGACAATGAACACCAAATCTGTGGGATTGAAGTGTCCGGATTTGGGGGTGTCACAAGTATACTAATATAACAATAAAATAATAACATGCGAGTGAAACAAAGACTTTTGAAATAAGAGCTCAACTTTTGAATCAAGAATCAATAACAAGAATCAAAAGTAGTTTTGAGGGTCATAAGACTTGAACTATATCCTAGGTTGTCAAGTGTTTATACTTGAAATCTTTAACAGTCATAAGAGTATGGAATCTTCTTCTCGTACTTAGGGGGATCAACCCTTAGTACCATACTGTGCATAATATCTTAACGCTAAAGCATAATTAATCTCCTATAATATGGATGTTCATCTTAGTTTGACATTATACTTTGCACCAAAAGAAGTTTGGTTTGGATAAGCTCAACAATGGTTTTAAAATTTAGAACGTTCATCAACTATGGACTAATCGAATCAATAAGGGGTTGCTAGTCTTATAAGGTTCAACAATAATTGATATTCAATTTGAATAATAAAATTCAAGAGGTATAAGTATTGTATAACAGGAATCATGCTTTGAAAGTATGATAACATCTAATATGAAATCTTAACTTGAACAGTAATTAACAAGAAAGAATAAGGAACTTGATTTATGTAAATAAACAAGGTATATGAACTTGCTCAAATAAAGTTAGGGTTAGGGTACTTGCCTCGTGCGCAAGCTACAATTATAGTTACAAATTAATTTTTTCAACGTCCTACACATTACATGCATTCACAACATTCATTAGTTACCTTCACATTAACCTTATAGGTTTAGTTCTTTCTTTTAAATCCAATTTGTTATAATAATTCAAATTCTGACTTCTGAATTAACGTCACGTCATCAGTTTGAAATCATAGGGTTATCATAGCAATATAACCTTTAAACACATTTCAAGGCTTAACCAATTAAAAAATTAAAGCTTTTTTCAACTTATTAACTTCATAATTTGAAATCATTGAACACATGCTTACAATTAATTATAAAACCTCATTACATGTTTAACCTACTATCTTTCACCTTAGACTACATTAGGCCAACATATAATGGACTGCAAACTAAAAGAAAGCTAGATGTTCTGCTCATGGTAGGGTGCAGTTGCGCCACCCTAAGCATTGGCATCGGTGCAAAATTGCTTGGTCTTTGAATACTCATTATACTCAAAGCAGTGTAGTCATTCGCCATTTCTACCTTTAATGCAAACCATTACCGCTTGCAGCGGTATATGCGAAGCTGACGAAAGCTCACAGGTTGCGTACTCTACTTCACAGTACAATCCAAAACAATGAAATTACATAAATTTAACATACTCTGAAGCTATAATTTGTTAATTACAACACCAAGCATGCACATCATGATTCTAATAATATGAACATCATACAAAATTAACTTGTCAGGATCAAAATCATGTTTTTACTAGTTTTCTTTATATTTCTACATATTTAGCAGAAACAACCACCAACTCTTCGTTTCTTAACCAAATCAAGCCATTTCAGTTGTTTTCTTTTCATAATTCAACATACTAACATATTCTGAAATCAATTTATATATTACAATAAGAATTAAACACTTATTTTGGTTCTAAAATTAGCCTTTTGTACTTTTTATTACAAAACCTAAATCTTTATACTTGAAAACCTTTTTCCTATAATTTCAACTTCTGAAAATCGTTTTTAATTCACATATAACAGATGATATATACATATCAACATATATAACAATTTATCAACAAAAAACCCAATTTTAACACCAAAATCACGTATATTGTATATTTATCATCAAAACCTAAGTTCTTTATGCTTTAACAGATTTCATTACTCTAAATCACATACAAATCATATAGAATTATATTATGCATGCTAATAAACGTATATAATCAATTTCTTAACAAATTGGCCATGAAAATTCAATTACAGAAACTAAAAGTCAATTTTAATGAAAAGTTTCTAAGTACGTAATTAAAAGTTGGGTTAAGGAATTACCCTGTTAGTTTGCGTATATGCTTCAAAGATGATAAAACTCTTCTCTTTTTCTTCTCCAATTCACACTTTCTCCCAATTTTTCTCTAAACTATATCTGTTTTCTCAGACTTAGGTCTCATGAATAAATGTGTAAATGAAATATAAAACTGATATAAATGCGCATACTGGCATTGTCATGGTCGGTTAATCCCGTAGTGGGTTAACTGGCCAACTTCCTTTAGGGCCATGTTTGGCTATCTTATTAATACTCTTTCCCCATTAATTTAATTAAACTCTTATTATATAGTTTATAATGTCACACCCATTTACATCAAATATATATTATTTAATTCGATTAAATAAAATAGAATAATTCTACATTAAATCACATAGTCACATAATTAAATTCTCATTTATTATTTATGTTAAGTCATTAAATCTCTAATTAATTATTTAAATTAATTAGAATAACATTATGCTTATTAAATAATTCCCTTAGTCAAATAAGCTCAATTAAATACATACTTTTGAATAATGAATTCTCCACATTAATTTAATTAATGTAACACATATAATTAAATTAATCTACCACAAATTCATCAATTAATATAACTCAATAATTAAATCATTAAAAATATTTATTTAATTTAATAAATATTCAAATTAAATTACAAAAATCTCGTTTCTCACATCTTTCCCCCTTAAAAGGATTATGTCCCCAGAATTATGACTTAATCAATTTGTCCCATTACATTCTCCCCCCTTACAAAGATTATGTCCCCAGAATCGCTTACACATAAATTAAGCAAATAAATGTGGGTAATTCTTCATCATGTGCTCTTAGAGTTCCCATGTAGCTTCTTCAGCATTGTAGTTTCTCCAAATTACCTTAACAGAAGATATTATTTTATTTCTGAGAACTTGTTCTTTTCTGTCAATAATCCGAATAGGAATTTCTTCATAGGTTAAGTCTTTCTCAAAATGTAGGGGTTCATATTCAATCACATATTTGTAATCGAGTTTGTAGGGTCGTAAGACAGAAACATGGAAAACATTATGGATATGTTCTAAGGCCGGAGGTAAGGCCACCTTATAGTCAATTTTACCAATTCTTCTTTCAAAGGGTCCAATGAATCTCGGGCTCAATTTCCCCTTTTTACTAAATCTGATATTTCCTTTTCATGGAGAGACTTTCAAAAATACCATGCTACCTGACTTTAACTCAACATTCTTACGGTGTGGATTGGCATATTAGTGCTGCCTATCCTGAGCTGCTACTAGCCTTTTTCAGATTACTTTGACTATTTCTACTGTTTGATGTACCAATTCTGGTCCCAGTAACTATCTCTCGCCAACTCTGTCCCAATAAAGTGGAGTTCTGCAATGTCTAAATTGTTCTTTTGATCTGCCTGTCTGTCTGAGGGTGATATGCCGTACTCATTCTGAATTGCGTCCCCATACACTCCTATAGTAATTTCCAGAAGTTCGATGTAAAGCGCGGATCCCTATCTGAGACAATTGGCACCAGAACTCCATGCCTCGAAACAATCTCTTTCACATATAACCTTCTCAACAGGTCTAAGTTTAATTTGATTCTGATCGAAAGAAAGTGTACTGATTTTGTTAATCGGTCAACGATAACCCATATTATGTCATAGCCTTTCTGGGTTATCGGAAGGCCAACCACGAAATTGATCGTAATATGTTCCCATTTCCATTCTGGGATTTCTAAAGGTTGTAGAAACCCACTCGGCCTCTGATGTTTTGCTTTCACTTTTTGACATGTCAAACATTTTGCAACACACTCTGCAACATCTCGTTTCAAATTTGGCCACCAAAATTGTTATTGATGATCTTGGTACATCTTGGTACTACCAGGGTGAATCGAATATCGTGAGCTATGAGCCTCGCTCAAAATATCTTCCTTAATCTCTAGCACTTGCGGTACCCAAATTTTACTCTCAAATCTCAGTATTTCCTTGCTGTCTATTTTGAATCTCGGTTTGATTCCTTTAGATATCTTGTTTTTCACCTTCTCACTTTCTTTGTCCTGAAGTTGAGCCTCTTTAACTTTATCCAGTAAAGTTGTACCAGCTTGCATCTGGAACAACTTCTCGTCAATCTCCATAGGATACTTCACTTCCAATTCCAGCTTCTCCATTGCTAAAATTAGCTCCTCCTAAGCGGTCAACATCATCAATTTCTGCCAACCCTTTTTACTTAAGGCATTGACAACCACATTTGCTTTCCCTAGATGGTATAAAATCTCACAATCATAGTCCTTTATTAACTTCAGCCACCTTCTCTGGTGCATATTCAAGTCCTTCTGCGTAAAAATATATTTCAGACTCTTTTGGTCTATATATATTTCACATTTCTCCCCACAGAGATAGTGTCTCCAGATCTTCAAAGTAAATACCACCGTAGCTAACTCCAAGTCATGGGTCGGATACCCTTCTCATAGTCCTTCAATTGTCGTGACGCATACGCAATGACTCTGCCATTTTGCATAAGCACACAACCAAGTCCTTTATGTGATGCATCACTATAAACCATAAAATTTCCTATGTCATCCGAAAGAGATAACACAGGTGCTGTACTCAACATCTTCTTAAGTTCTTGAAAGCATTCCTCACACTTCTCCGTCCAAATGAATTTCACATGTGACGCCCCCAAAATAGGTCCATTCCATCCAACCCATTCGAGTCGCCAATATACATGATACGTAAAAACAACTACAACTTTATTATCACAACAATAAACAGAGTTAAATACAAATATTATCTTCTAGACAATATTTATACTCAAATAAATCCTCATCACATTTATTGATACATTATTTTACAATAATGGTGAGGACTACTAAACAACTCTCTCTAGAACCTTCATTCCATACCCCACTAGTACTCGCTACATTCTCGCCTCCTCGAGAAGAAAAATGGAACAACAAGGAAAAGGGTGAGCTCAACTAGCCCGATAAAAGAATGTTATGACTAAGATAATATACAACAAATTATCGTTAGTCTCCAACAGGAAAATCTCGATAGAATACAATAGACAACAAGTTTCAGATCAATATTCGCATTGAAATAATAATTCATAGAAGAGTTACGTAGAGAATGAAATCTACTATAATCTATGAATTTAACGATCCATCATCAATATTTTATCCTCAGAACATCAATCAATATTCATCTCAAATCAAATATTCATCTTTGCACTACAGGCCAAAGATATTCATCAATCGGTCATGTTCATCTCAACACCTGTTCATCTTTGCACTAAAGGCCAAAGATATTCATCAGTCGGTCATGTTCATTTAAACACCTGCTCATCTTTGCACTAAAGGCCAAAGATATTCATCAGTCGGTCATGTTCATTTAAACACCTGTTCATCTTTGCACTACAGGCCAAAGATATTCTTCAGAAATCATTCATCTTTTTGCTACTGAGCCAAAGATATTCTTGAAAAATCATTCATCTTTTGCACTACATGCCAAAGATATTCAATACTATCATCATTTAAGACCGAGGATGATGAAAATACTTTTAAAGAAATCGAATCCAATTGAAACAAAATGACAAATATTATGGATTCGTGACTTTAAACAATCAGTTCAAAAATACTTCATAAATAATCATAGTGAAGTAAAATTCAAGAATGATCAAAACATGGATACAATCAAAGCTAGTATCCGAATAGATATTTTAGACGAAAAGAAAAATTTTCATTTTTAATTGAATAGTCTTAGTATTCGTGAATAGTCTTAGTATCGTGAATAATCTTGAGTATCGTGAATAGTAACTCAAACACCAAAAGATAGAAATTCCACAAAAAAACATTTTCACGCTTCATAATAATACTCGTGAATAGTAACTCGTGAATAGTAACTCATGAATAGTAACTCGTGAATAGTAACTCATGAATAGTAACCCCGATATGAAAAAAGTTCCAAATTTGATAAAAAGTACCAACCAATATTTCAAAGATAATGATATTGAAGAATTAATATCATTTGAGAAGAAAATAACATCCTTACCTCAAAATAACTTATTTCCGAATTTTCTATATAGTCTTGTGAAAACTCATTCCAGATAGCAACACTCAAAGTATCAAAATACTCACAAGAATACGCCGATAATCTAGAGAGAAAGAAAAAGCTTATGTTTACGGTGTGATTTTCAATTTCTAACTTAGTCCTCTATTTATAGGAAAATGTTAGCACGCAAAGCGGACTTAACTCAAACTTTGATGGCTTTACCTCGCTACTATTCCCACCCACCACATTTAAAATAAAATTCAGCACATTTTTTTCACCAACCACAAGTGGGGCCCACCAATTCTAGAATTTTCCACCAAAATCATTTATAACCTAATTTACGAATCACCACCTCTTAAAATTCATAATAAATTATACGCTCATTTTAAAGGTTCAAAATTTGTGGACATATACTCAACTTATATATGTATAACATATCCAAAATTTACAACGATCCAACGGTCGGATTAAATATTATAACTCACAAAATAAAAGTCAATAATAACCGATTTGATCTTTTAATACCTCCAATCCGGCTAAAAATACAAATAAAACATCTCAAAGATTAATTCCTTCATTAATAACCACATAAATAAATCCATCATTTATATTCATATAAAATAAATATTTCCTTATCATATGAATCGATAATTAATTATTCACAAATAATATTACGTAATCACATTTATAATGACAACCAGTTGCCCGGAAAGAGGGGCTTTCCAATAAGGATCTCTCCTTCTCGGCGCGCAAATTAGGTGACCAAACCTCTCCTTAGATGAGAACTTTCTAGACATTGCCAATAATGTTATCTAATAATATTATTCAAATAATATGAATTATTGATCCGATAATGGGAAATCTTGTATGCGATGACAATTATTGAACAACAATAATATAAAATATCAACACGACAATTATTGAATCAATAAAATAAAATATTGAATAAGAACTCACTGTGAAAATTATTGAAAAAGTGCCATCTTACGTATTTAATCAATAATTCAACAATCTTGTCTGCAATACCGGTGTCTTCTTGTCGCGACCACGCCAGACATCAGATTTTTAACCACAGGGTATTCCAATACGATCTTAACTGTAATAACTACGCCAGTTATTTTTAACCAACTTATATTTGTCGTTTTCTTCATCCAATCGCTTTTAGTTATGGGGCCACACATGGTTCGCGTGATAAATCGAATATTCTCACAGCAGTATGAATATTCCACGACCAAACGAATATTCCCGACAACAATGAATATTTTATAACCACTTGCTTATTTTGAAATATTTACGCATTTAACCCTTAACTATCCACATTAATCAAATCAACCCTTACTATTTCAAAATAATAAATAAAGGAAATTCCTTTTTATTTAAAAATTTGAGGTCTTACATCACAGCTTTCCTAGTCAAATTCATCAGTGGGGTTGCGATCTTGGAAAAGTCCTGAATGAATCTTCTATAATAACATGCCAATCCAAGAAAACTTCTTACTTCTGACGGTGTTTTTGGCTTATCACTCTTCATCACAGCTTCGACTTTGGAGAGATCTACCAAAATTGCATCCTTATCAATCACATGTTTGAGAAATTGTACTCGCTCAATCCAAAATTCGCATTTCAAAAATATGGCATACAACTTCTCTATTCTCAACGCCTCTAACGCTACCTTCATATGCTCTACATGTTCTTCCTTGGTTTTTGAGTATACCAAAATGTCATCGATGAACATCACCACAAATTTATCCAAAAGCGGTTTAAATACCATGTTCATCAGGTCTATAAATGCTGTAGGAGCATTTGTTAGACCAACTGACATCACCAGAATCTCGTAATGACCATAACGAGTTCTAAACGTTGTCTTTGGTACATCATCTGGCCTCACCATTAGTTGATGATAACCACTCCTCAAGTCTATCTTGGAAAAGTATCTCGCTCGCTTCAATTGATCAAAAAGGTCATCGATCCTCGGTAATGGATATCTATTCTTAATCGTGACCTTATTTAGTTCCTTATAGACGATGCAGGGCTGCATTGTCCCATCCTTCTTTTTCACAAATAACATCGGCGCTCACCACGACGATACGCTCGGTTGAATATATTTCTTGTCCAGTAACTCTTGCAATTATACCATTAATTCTTTCATCTCTAACGGAGCCATCCGGTATGGTGCCTTCGATATTGGGGTCGTTCCCGGCACCAAATCGATCACAAACTCAACCTCTCTGTCTGGAAAAAGTCCTGGCATATCGTTCAAAAATACGTCTGCGAAGTCCCTTACTACTGGTATCTCCTCTATCTTTGGGTTCTCTTTACGTCTGTCGACTACGTAGGCTAAATATCCTACACAGCCTTGTCTTAATAACTTCTTGGCCTGCATCATCTTTAGACAACTCACTTTTTTAGGTGACTTGCTGCCATAAAACACAACCTTTGATGGAGTCATAAGGTTAATACATTTCTTCTAGCAATTAATTATAGCCCCATAATTGAATAGTCAATCCATTCCCAGAATGACGTCAAATTCCCCAAGTCTGATAGGGATAAGATCTACGTTCATAATGTTACCCTTAATATCCACCCTATAGTTCTTGTGTACATACTTAACATAGATTACTTCTCTATTCGCAATCTCTATGTTCATGGGGTATTCTAACTCGTCCTTAGGTAATTCCAAGTTCTTAGCAAAGTCATCAGATATAAATGAACAAGTAGCACCCGAATCGAATAGTACAGAAGCATTAACTTTTTTGATCAGAATGATACTTGACACCACATCGCGAGACAACAGAGCATCCTGCACTGTCATGTTGAATGTCCTGGCAGTCGGTCGATTAGTTGCGGTTGGTCCCGTGATAGTTAAAGCATTGCCACCGCTGTTTCCCTTGTTCCCTCATGTTCCTGCCCCTCTAGATCATTTCTTGGGACAGTCCCTAACCAAGTGGTCCTTTGACCCACATGTGAAGTAGGTGCCCTTCTTGGGGTTAGGGCAATTAGGTGCTATGTGGCCTTCCTAACCATAATTATAGAAGTCTCTTTTTCCTTTCATATAGACCCCCAGGTGAGCTTTCCTGCAGGTCGAACATGCTTCAATCCTCTTCTTCTGACCTCCTTGCTAATTTCCAGTTGACGAGTTATCAGTCCACCTACTCTTCTAATTGTTACATCCTTTCGTGTTGCTACCGCTGGCCTTGTTATTTCCTTCATTTTCACTCTTCTTCTTCTTCTTCTTCTTCTTCTTCTTCTGATCCTAATTGTACTTGGTCACCGCATCACTCCCACCTTCAGCTGAGGATGGCCTTCTCCAGTACTCCAATAAAAGTGTTCAGCTAAAACATTTACACTTTGCTATATAACCAGGGCTTCAGTCCCTGTTAAAACCTTCTTACTTTCCTCTCATCCATGTGTACTTGATACGTGGCGAATATAGCCAACTCATTGAATTTTTCCGCATAGTCTGATACGGACATATTTCCTTACTTCAATTATAGAAATTGTACCTCCATTTGGTTCTACGAGCTTGTCGAGAAGTACATCTTGAAAAAACATCTCCTTAAACCTCTCCCAGGTGATCACACCTTCTCCCCATCAGACCTTATTTTCTTGCCACCAATAACTTGCTCCTGACTTCAACATGAATGTTACGTAGGCTGTTTTCTGGTCCTCTCTGACTCTGGCGATGTCAAAAACTTTTTCTATCTCCATAACCCAAGTTTGAGCTTCTATCGGGTTTATGGAGCCTTTAAACTCTTGCGGTCCCACCGCTTTAAAGTCCTTGAACGTAGTATTTGGTGGAGCTTGAGGTTGATTGTTAATCGCCCCAACCAATAAGTTCACTAACTGCTGAACAGGGTTAGCGTTGGCGTCGTTGTTGTTGTTCGCCGACCCTTCTTGGCCTGGTTGACGGATTAGTCTTCTTCTTGGCGGCATATTTCTGTTAAAAATATACGCTTATTAGGTCTTTATTCAATCCCTTAAATATTTAATGCTTAACTAAAACATTTAAACATAATCACTTAACACATTATCTCAAATAAACTTTTATATTTTATTTAAATTGAAAGTTTTAACATCATGCAATAACATCACTGCTATTTACATCATCTATCTCGAGATAAAGAATCTTCAGGATTAAATCATCATAATATTTGTAACAATCCAAGATTTTATTATTTGTAATTTAAAATATTTATTAAATAAAATAAATATTTTATTGAGGTGGTTGTTGTTAGTGAATATTTGTGAATTAAATTTATTAGATAAATCTCTAATTTAATTCAATAGTTAGAGATGGAATGCTATGGTTTATTTTAATAATTAAAATGGTATGTGAAAATATTAAATAAAATTATAATGAGATTATAATTTTGTGATATTTATTTAAGTGGAAAATTTATTTAAAATTCAAGATGTGTAATTAGTTTGTTTAACTAATGTTGGATATGGAGATCCAAATAAATAATATGAGAGTATAAACTATAGTGTAAGGATTTATTAAAATAAATTAAATGGATTTACCCAAACAAGGCTTAAAATATTAAGTATTTATTTTAAAGAGTTTTGCCAAATAAAGCCTTATGGCTTTTGAATTTTGAATTTTTGTTATAATAAATAAAATAAATTAAAATAATAAATAAAATATACTATAACTGATGTACGTTAAGGTAGTAACCGTTGTTTTTTAATATGTATTATGGCCCTATCAGTTTTATTCTTACGCATAAGTGATAGTTGGTTTTATGTGATAAGAAATTGGCTTACTAATACTAAGAGGAAGAGAGATTAGAGAGAGTTTGAGAAAAAGTCTGTGATTCCAAAACAATTATCAGTGGTTAGCAAGGATTTTCAAGCAAAAGAAAGTATATTTTCATAACCTTGATATTATATATATATGTATCATGTATTTCTATTCTCTGTGAATTCAAGTTTTCTGGAATTATTGTTATACAACTGATTTCTTGTGATTGTATGTAGTTATGATGTTAGAGTTGGTATTTAGACAAGAATTAGTATGCTAATTACGTTTAAAAAGGTAGAAAAGTATTTACAGTACATGTTTATACATATGGCTTGTGAAAGTACCAAATATGGTGGCTAATCTGTAAGCTAATCTGTAAATTGAGCCTTGAATATGTTAATTTGGTAAGAAACGAAGAGAACGTAGCTTGAATGAGTTAATTTGGACAAGAATTGTGATCACTGTGATGATTTTTTTGAAGGATGTCAAAATTAAAGTTTTTGTACAAAAACATGAAATTTAAGGATTTCAATTAGTTGAAGTTGTTTAATTGTTCTAAGCTGGTGACTATGGGAGGAATCATGTTTTTGTTAGTTCTAGACCAATTGCATATGTTAAATTTACTGTTTTGTGGGTGAAATTCGTGTTAGTTTGGCTAAACTGAACACTGTTAAAAGTCTGCGTAGTTTCTATCTGTGCACCAACGCAGCTCTACGGGTGTCAAGGCGAAAAGCAAGTAGCATTCTGACTTATGTATGGCGCAATGCATACATACCCCGATCGAGACAAGGAGGTCTCATTATTTCAGCAGACTTTCAACACCTAATTTAACTTAGTCTAATGGTATGTTAAGGTGCCAAACATGTAATAAAGAGGTCAAAACAGAATCGTACCGCGTCATTAGTAATTTCAACGTTGTAAAATTTAGCAAGTTAGGAAAGTGATATGTTATGATTTATGACACATAATGAATAGTAAATAAGTGTTGTGAAGTTAACACTTATAATTTCTGTAATGTATATGGTAAAGTAAGACTTGTACTAAAATAACAAGTTTAACTAAAAGTGAGTTTTATTTTGGAAAGTGGATGTTAGTATATCTAATAGATATTGTGATTCTAATACTACGTGTAGGTAAACTTGAGTTGTAAATTTATAGCTTACGCACAAGGCAAGTTCCTTACTCTAAACTTTTATTGAGCAAGTTCTTTGTTGCTAAATTTTATTTGAGCAAGCTATAACCCTAACTTTATTGGAACAAGTTTTGAATTATAATCATTATTGATTTATTCTAACTTGTTTATAGTTAAGCAAGTTTCTTAAGTTCCACTCTTGTATAGTGAATGCGTTTTCTTGAATTCCAATTTCTAATGTTGAACTGTCTTATTTCAATTACTTTGCACAAATTAGTATAATGTTGAGCAAGTTTTGTTTTCAGCTTGCTATCAATTAATACAAGTTCAGTAATTCCATTTCTTATTTAATAAGATTATAACCTTAGCTTAATTTTGTTCCAGCAAGGTTTATTGTTTTATTCAATGCTTTTGCTTTTGGTTATTTCCAAGCATGCTTACGATTCATAAACATTTTATCTTAAATTGTTATTGATCACTCGTAGTGCTGTTAAGTCTTATTGATTCAACTAATCCCATAGTTGATGGTCGTGAAACCCTAAATTACCCTTGAAGCTTATCCAAACCAAACTTTCTTTGGTGCGGACTTGTACTCTAAAAACTGAGAAGAACAACCCTATATCAGGGGATTATTTTAAAGTTATGCAATGGCGTTAAAATGTTTGCGCAATACATAGTACAATGGGTTGATCACCTGGAGTACGAGATGATGGTCCATATAGTCGTTTAGACTGTTAAAGGTTATAGTAAAAACACCTGTTAACCTAGGACATAGATGATGATTATAGTCTTTAAGACTGCTAAAGGTTAAAGTAGAAATACTTGATAACCTAGAGCATAGTTCATGGTCTTGTGACCCTCAGTTACATTTTGTATGTTGATATCAGTTTTTGATTATCATTGACAGAGTATTATTCAACTTTGATGAGCTTATTCATTAGGAATTCTTATGCTATTGTTATTCATTGTTATTCCATGTAGGCATTTTTTTTGCTCACTCTTCCATATATATACTCATTGCAGCTAAGGTTGAAAAGTTCGATGAACCTACCGCTAGCAAAGGAAAGGGAAAAATGAGCAAGTGATGAAGACTTGAAATTTATTTATTGTCATGATGATAGACTTTATAATTAATGATGTGATGTATTTATTTTATTTCCGCATTTGATTGATGTAAAGGTTAGATAACCTGAGAGACTTTTTGATTAATGATGTAACCCTAATTATGGGAGGATTCATGGTTTAATTTTATTATATTTGGGTAGTTAGATATAAATGAATGGAAAGTGAACACCAAATCTTGTGGGAATGAAGTACCAGATTTGGGGGTGTCAGAGGTTGGTATCAAAGCTTTAGGTTGTGAACCTTAGGTGGGGAAAATCCTTAGGAAGTAACCTTATAGAAGATTGAAAATATAGTGGTGATGAACTCTTGTTTAGTTTTAAGAAACAAGTAATAAAACACTTTATGTGCTTATGTGATTGTAACCTATGTGTTCGTGAGTGTCGAGTAGTAATGATTAGTAATTAAAACTTAAAATTTTGTTGTCAGGATGGCAAACGTAGGAGAATCCAGTCAGGCTAGGGAGGAAGGACCCCAGATGCATAGAGAGGAGGAGCCTCGAGATATGCAGGTGGTTTGGGAACAACTACTGCCACGGGAGTCATCTCTGTTGGTGACAATGGTTGAGCAGAAAGGCTTACATGATGAGGATGATGAGGTAGAGATGGATGAAGAGGATCCCGTTAAGCTACCACAGTCGGATGGGGATGAGGAGGAAGAGCTTGTACTAAACTTGATCGTTGCTCGCATGTACGATGAAGTACACGACCGTAATGTGTAACTGCAGGATAGAGTCTAGGAGTTGAAAGAGATAGTAGCTGAACAGAAGACCTCTATGGTTCAGAAGGACGACGAGATCCGAGATTTAGATGGATGCTTAAGTAATGTCAAATGGAAGCTGATTCACACTGAAGGAGAGAACGAGCAAATGGCAGAGGAGATTGCGGAGCTGAAGAATAAATTGAAAGAATAGTCTACTAAGAGGGCAAGAGCCGAAGACGATTACGAGGAACCTTCTCAACGAGCTGGGGTAGCAGAGAGAGAGGTGCAAGTAAAGAAGATCAAGATGGAGGAGATGAATAGCGTTTTCAAAACCGATGTAAACCGAGCTCAAGACCGAGTAATGTATTATCCGATTTAGTTCGAAACACTGCTATAATACTTGCTAGACCGTCGTACAAAGTTTCGTATTATGGAAGAGGAGTGTCGTAAGGCTATGCAACATTTTAGTAGGTCGTCATAAGAAATGTAATTATTGTGTGATTATAAGTAAATAAGATGTAAATCCCGGATATTATATAACCAATGGGATATGATGATGATGATGATGTTATTCTAAAACTTTTGTAGTTCAGGAAAGTAATATAGATAGTAGGGATGCTGTCATGGTTATGTTTGTTAAGGAGGATGAATAAATAAAAGTTACTATTTATTCAAGATATTGTGTGCTATATGGTAATTTTTGTGATGTGCAAGTTGAATGTATAATACTTAAAAGATTGAATAGACTATTCTTGGCAATGGATACTTATTTTTAATAGTGACTTTGTTTAATTCCCTATAATCAAAGACACATTGACCCATCCTTCTTCTTCATGAATAACATCGGTGCTCCCCACGGTGATACACTAGGCTGAATATATTTCTTGTCTAGAAGTTCTTGCAATTGCACCAATAATTCCTGCATCTCTACTTACTGGAGCCATTCTATACGGGGCCTTTGATATTGGAGCAGTTCCTGGCGCTAAATCGATCACGAACTCGATCTCTCTGTCAGGCGGAAGTCCTGGAAAATCTTCTAGAAACACGTCCAAAAAATCCCTAACTACTGGTATCTCCTCCAGTTTCACACCCTTCTTCTTCTGAGTATCGACTATGTGATCTAAATATCCTACACAGCCTTGACTCAATAACTCTTTGGCCTGTATAATCGTTAGACATCTCGTTTGTCTAGGCAATTTGCTTCCATAGAAAACTACCTTTGACGGAGTCATAAGGTTTGCACATTTCTTTTGGCAATCAATTATCGCTCCATAATTGAATGGCCAATCCATTCCCAATATAACATCAAACTCTCCAAGTTTTATTGGAATTAAATCTACTGTCATAACATTCCCCTTAATATTCACCCTAAAATTCTTGTTTATGAACTTAACAAGAATTACCTCCTTATTTGTAATTTCTATGTGTAAAGGGAAATTCAACTCTTCACTAGGTAATTCTAACCTCTTAGAAAACTCATCGGATATAAACGAGCAAGTAGCTCCCGAATCAAATAATACATATGCATTTATATCATTGATTGAGATAATACCTGACATGACATCTTTTGATTGCACCGTGTCCTGCACTTTCATGTTGAAGGTTATGGCTATGGGCTTATTTGAAGACGTTGGTCCCACAATAGTCAATGTACCTCCACTAATACCTCATTTGCTTCTGGTTGACTCACCAGATTTCTTCTTAGGACACTCGTGAGCAAAATGATCCTTGAACCCACAGGTGTAGCAAATATTTTTCTTGGGTTGACTACAATTTAGGGCAATGTGACCCTCCTGGCCACAATTATAGCATACTCGTTTTCCCCTTAAGCACATACCCATGTGAATCCTTTCGCGTGCAGCACATGCTTCAAACTTCTTCTTCTGCTGGTTACCCTACTGGTTTTCAGCACCTATATTTCCATTCCATTTTCTCTTTAAATTATTATTACCATTTACACTAGCACCACTATATATTCTTAGCTTCACCCTCATTCTTCTTCTTTTCTCTGCTCTTGGTTGTACTTTGTTACAGCCTCGTCTCCACCCTCAGCGAGAATTACTTTCTCTAGTACCGTTGTAAATGTCTTTAGTTGAAACATGGAAACTTTGTTGTACAACTAGGGCTTCAGTCCTTGTTCAAACCTCCTAGCCTTGCGCTCATCTGTGTTTACTTGATATGGCGCGAACCTCACCAACTCATTAAATTTAGCGACATACTCTGCCACCGTCATTGATCCCTGATTCAGTTCTAAAAACTACACCTCCATCTGATTTTTTAAACTCTCTGGGAAATAAGTCTCAAAAATACCTCCTTAAACCTATCCCCAGTCATTACCCCTTGACCTCCTCGAGTTTATTAGCTTGCCACCAATAACTCACCTTTTCTTTCAACATAAATGTTACAAAAGTAGTTTTCTAGTTCTCACCTACTCTAGCCACGTCGAAAACTTTTTCTATCTCCATGATCTAGGTCTGTGCATCAACCAGATTCATGGACCCACTAAATTCTGGTGGTCCACCTGCCTTGAAATCCTTAAATGTTGCATTTTGATTTTGCGGTTTATTCTGCAATGCTCCTTTCAGTAACATTACTAATTGCTGAATCGGATTAGCCTCAACATTGTTATTATTGGTAGATCCCTCAGGAGTCCTTTGTCTTGGTTGACGTCTTGGAGGCATTTCCTGTTAAAATATTCCCATGACTTGTTTGATCAATTAAAGGGTGCTAGATATTTCTCGAAAATAGATTTGAGAAGTGGGTATCACCAATTGAAAGTAAGGAAGGAGGATGTACCGAAGACGACATTCCGAACTCGGTATGGACATTACGAATTTTTGGTGATGTCTTTTGGTTTAACAAATGCCCCTGCAGCGTTCATGGATTTGATAAATAGTGTCTTTAAACCATTTCTAGACAAGTTTGTAGTAGTATTTATTGATGATATTTTGGTGTACTCCAAATCTCAAGAAGAACACGTGGAACACTTACGTTTGACGCTGGAGACGCTAAGAAAAGAAAAGTTGTACGCGAAATTCTTTAAATGTGAATTTTGGCTGGAACGTGTACAATTTCTTGGGCATGTAATTGACAAGGATGGGATTTCAGTGGATCCATCAAAAGTTTAAGCTGTGATCAATTGGGAACAACCAAGAACTTCATCAGAAGTGAGAAGTTTCTTGGGATTGGCAGGTTATTATAGACGATTTATTCAGAATTTTTCCAAGATTGCCACTCCATTGACAAATTTGATGAGAAAATCTGTAAAATTTATTTGGACAAAAAAATGTGAAGAGAGTTTTACGGAATTGAAGGAGAAGCTCAGTGTGGCACATGTGTTGTCATTACTAGATAATATAGGAAACTTTGTGGTGTATAGTGATGCCTCACACAAAGGATTAGGTTGTATCCTTATGCAGAACGACAAAGTCATTGCGTATGCATCAAGGTAATTGAAAGATTACGAGAAATGGTATCTGACTCATGACTTAGAGTTGGCGGCGGTGGTGTTTGCTCTGAAGATATGGAGACACTATCTCTACGGAGAGAAGTGTGAGATCTACACAGACCATAAGAGTCTGAAGTATATTTTCACACAGAAAGACCTGAACAAGCGTCAAAGAAGATGGTTGTAACGCCCCGGAAAATCGAACATTTTGTAATTACTTTTAATAATGAATAAAATAATATTATTTATTATTATTACGTGTTGAGAAGATGAAGGTCGTTCTATAACCTAGAAACGTTGGAACATCGTAGTATTTTAACTACGTGGGAGAATTAAAGTGTTTGAATTTCTAAAACGAAAATAAAAGTTTTCCGAGAAATTTTCCGAAAAACATTATTCATCGATTTCTGCTCGGGAATTATTTTTGAACTTCCGAGAAATACGTAACGTTATAATATCAAGGTGAGATGGATTATGTAATAATAATCTAAGTATGGAAAACGTAATATTTTGCGTGCGGACTTAATTTGGGAACGTTAGGTTATTAAGCGTTAAAGGAAGAGAGTTGTGATTATATAATGTGTATACATTATATGAAAGTAAAGAATGTAAGTATAATACTATGTATTGTACTATTATGTATGAAGAATGAGGTAACATATATTACGAATTAATATACGAGTAAGTATATGAAGATTATGCGTGGGGTAAAAAGGTTAAGTTATATAATTTAAGGTAATGGACTTGTAGGATTGATAGTCTAATATAGAAGTCCAAGATATGTGATCATCAAGCCCAAGTGTTTTATTATCATAAGCCCAAACTGTTGTAGCATGAGCCCATTAAGAGAGAAGCTAGATTAATTATCAAAGCCCATTGATTTAGACATGATCCATGGAGCGATCCAAGTGTAAGTGGGTAGACTTGATGGGCAAGGTTAATGTGTGGTGACCAAGTGATGTGAAGAGCAAGTGTTGTGGCTAGCAAGTTTACTTAGTGGCTAGATAATGAATAGTAAGGAGGTGGAGTATGAGGAGGTGGAGTGAGGAGGTGGAAATAAGGAGGTGGGATGTGTTAATGACCATTCTACCCTAGCTTTTGATAGCCATTAAATACCAAGCTCATTTCAATTTTGTTGGTTGTTATTTCATCCAACTTTCCTCTCAATATAAAGCTACTTATTGGTTAGGGAGAATAAGCCACTTAAGCACTTATAAGCCACTTCAACCTTTGCTAGTTTTCCAAAGTGAATTGAAGTCTTAGTCTTCAAAGGTAAGACTCATCTCTTTTATCTACATCTCTTTTATGATAGGATTGATAGAGAAGGGATGGTTTGATAATAACATGTAATAAGTTATTAAGTAATGAACTTAAGCCGAATAAGTTGAATAAGCAACTCGAACATTAATAAGTTGCTAGAACCATGAAGAACGTATCATGTGTTGCCATATGATGATTAGTATGTTGAATTTAGCATGAAAACATTTATTAGTGGACTTAAGTTGCTAATAAGCCTTGTGTATGGAGATTTCTAGTTCATAAGTTAAATAAGTTAATGACTTATGAAAATAAGTCAAAACCTATTTTGATTATAAGTTGGTGTAGTAAATAACTTGTAATGATCATATGTTGATTTAAATCCATTAAGAACGCTTAGTAATGTAGCTTTGCCGGAATTCACACGATTGGACGATTATCGTCGAATTCGTGAAATTCTCGGAATGGAAGTCGTATTTTGTGTTTGAAGTCGGAAACGTTGGTTTTCGATGGAGACAAGTCATTTTAGTCATTATAGAGTTGCAGACTCGAAAATGACCGGATTCCGACTCGAAGCGAAGAAACGAGCGTTGAACGTTCACGAACGTTTATCGTTTTCGTTAAAAATGAACTCATAGGTGAATTTTTAGCAAACGAAGTCAAATAGATAAAATTCTTGCATGAACGCGTAGATTATGAAATTTGTGAACAGTAAGCTTTTGAACGGACCAATTCGGACTTAAAACGAAGAAGTTATGCATCTGGAAAGTTCATAAAATATCAAAACTGCAAAAATTTTCTAAGGCACAGAGTCCGCATGCATGCGACTCTAAACTCGGAATAGCCGCACCACGTAGCGAGGCCGAAGGTCGAGTGCATTGCTAACTTGTCTTTAGTACGAGTCGTAAGAAGCAATACTTAGCGTATGACGCCGGTCAAGAAAAATGATGGTGAAGAATGACTTCAGGTGTAGAAGGAAAGGGAACTTATTAGTAATGAATTAAGATGTAATCATAACATGGTTAAGACATTGTAAGATACTTGTAAGACACTAATGCGTGTTGATTAAGAGTTAATAATCAATCGAAGATTAGCAGAATGTGAATGACGTAATGAAAGCTGGAAACCCTAAATAACGAATCTAAGTTAGGATTTTCATTGAGATGAAGGGTAAGATATAATAGTATACATACTTGATTGTATAATACCTAATGTGGTACGCTATATGATTATGTATTGTAGAATCATAGAGACTTAAAGTGTACGTGTGTTAATCAGTAAGTAGACGCTAAAGGCAAGTATTCTAACCCTTGTTCCAGTTCAGTCTAGACAAGCTGTGTAATTCATGTATTCTTTCGCATGAAGTTTTTAACGATGAAGTCTAAAGCCAATTCTTTCGGCTAGACTTATATATGATTCTGTCAAGCATGATTTATGTTTACCAAGTTATATTGGTATGGTTTTCCATCGAAGACCAAGTATACTAAAATGTTTTTGTCGTTTAACGACAGGCACGTGAGGTTGCCACAACTTAAACGTATACATGTTTAATGAATGTAGTGTTGATCAACATAGAGTACTATGAGCTGATCACTCAGAAGTGATCGTAAGCTATGACAGATTTACAGACTTAGTGCCGGGTTGTCCTTTTCAAAAGAACTTATGATATGCTCATAGATTTGAGCCATAATTGTTATTCTATCGAGTATGGTTGTATAAAACGTTTTGAAGGAAAAGAAGTGCTATTTTGAATTATCGATAGTACTTCGTAAATATTGTTCAGTTATTGAAGCTATATGAGTTCTATGTTTCAAGCATGTTGTTTATTAGAATTGTAGTACTTGCTGAGCTAGCCATGCTCACTCTTGCTTGAACCATATGAACACAGCCAAGATCGAGCGGACCGAAGGCTCGGACAAGAATAAGGGCAAGGCGAAGACGAACCCTTAGATACTTATGTAATAGTATAGGTGAACGATTGTAATATATTTGATATTATGACATGAACAAACGAATGGGTTACAAAGAACCTGGGAAATGTAATATTATTTTGGATATATAGAAGTTATATTAGTCCTTTTGTGACTATTCAGGTGAATGAATGAATGAATGGTAGTACCGTGTAGCACCATTTGTCGGGTTGGAAGAGACCCGAATTTGGGGGCGTCACAGGTTGGTATCAAAGCTATAAGCGCAATGCGTTAAGAACCCCGAGCCTTTTGCTGGTGACGTCCCTAAATGGGAATGCACCGCAACCAGACTTTTCGTAGTGGGCACCAAGCAAGTCGGTGGCAAATTGATAGGTACCCCTGTGAGATGCTATGGTTGAAAGTACCATTAGAGTCACAGGTTGGTATCAAAGCATTAGGTTATAAAACTTAAGGGAGGGAATTAAAAACCTGAAGTTATAACCTTAAGAGGAGTCAAAGAAGTACAAGAAGAAAATAACCTTATAAAAATGCATTATGATTATATTATGTGTTTTTATTATTCTACTGACATGTACTAATCAACTTAATTGTGTTGTGTAGATGTCAAGAGTAAACGAGATGTTTGTTAGTGATCAAGCCATTAGTGAATAGTCGGTGAACCAAATAGAGGTTTTACCGAACCCTATAGCAGTAGGGACAGATGTAGTGATTATTGAGTCTGGAGACTCAGAGGAAGCTGATTATATGTCAGTGTTTGACGGGATGATAGAGGAGGAGGTAGAGACAGTCTCCTTTAACCCAGTGGCTATAGCAGCTGAGATAGCTCTTGGGGGGTCGATGATGTCTCTGTTCATGTCAGTGTTGGATAGAAATATCCATTACTGTCAAGAGGTTAAGGAGCTTAAGGCAGAGCTCCAAATTGTTAGAGGGGACACAACTGATGTTGAGTCCATGTGGGAGCATGAACATGACGAGAGGATTATGGCCAAGGACAAAGTTCATGATTTAAGGCATGAGGTCTTTGAGCTCAAGGAGGAGGTAAAGACTAAGGTACAGAAGATAGAGGAGAATGTCCTATATCTATAGGAGTTCTCATACGGATTTTCAGTAGCAAGTAGCTGGATATCCTGTAGAGGTGGGGCAATCACGGCATACTATTAGCCGTGATATCATTGTCGGTCTTGCCAAGGTAGATTTTGATAATGCCTTGAGGCAGATGTAGATTAGTGGTATTTAAGGTAGTATGTAAATATTTTGTAAGTAGTAGTGACGTAAAGCCCTTTTTGTATAGTAAAGGGTAGTCTTTTGTAAATCTCAATTTTTGGAAAGCGATAGCGAAAAAGTAATGTAAGCAGCTTAGGCTGTGTATGTAACCGATGTAGTATTATACTACGAAGAATGAATATAAGTCCTTTTTATGGAAAGAAATGTGTTATGGATGTGGACGTTATTGTTTAATATTAAATGATAGCTAATAAAGAAGGGAATAATAACGTAATGTGTTTATTGTATCAGCAAAATGCCGCCGAGAAGGGTGCAACGTAACCAAGAAACGAACATAAATCAACCGGAGGGAGGTTCGGTTAATCCGATGCAGGAGTTTGTTAACTTAATAACCGCCGCATTTAATAGAATAGGGGCTAATATCCCCATAAATTCGGGAGTAGCACGAGCTACGACCTTTAAGGATTTCAAAAGCGTGGATCCGCCGGAGTTCAAAGGAACTACGGACCCAATCGAAGCCCAAACGTGGGTTAAGGAAATAGAGAAGGCATTTGTAATTGCAAATGTCGACGAGGGCCAGAAGGTTGCCTTTGCGACCTATATGATGAAGGGAGAGGCCAATTTTTGGTGGGAAGCCAATCGGGCTAGGGTTGGGATAGCGAATTTGACGTGGGATAGGTTCAAGGAGATATTCTTCGAGAACTACTTTCCCATGAGCATGCAAGGAAGGATGGAGATGCGGTTTCTCGAGTTAAAACAAGGGGACATGACTGTTCCCTAATACGCTACCAAGTTCAATGAACTGGTGAGGTTCGCTCCATATCAAGTGGATACCGAGGTAAGGAAGGCGTGACGATTCGAGCAGGGCTTGAAACCCTGGCTCTATAACCATATATCAGTGTTCCAAAGTACTTCTTTTTGAACCATTTTAGAGAAGGCGATAATCACCGAAGGTGGTAGTGAGGCGTTGAGCCAATACCACAAAGAAAAGAAGAATAAGGGAAAGGTTGACGGGAGAGTCAAGATTGAGGGAGCCAGTGGAAGTTGCAATGGTCAGAAGAGGAAGGTATTTAGCTCTGGGAATACCGGAGTGAAGCAAGGAGACCCGAAGAGAAGAATGTAGGCCTGAAAGACCTGTGGGAAGACTCACTTAGGAGTCTGTCTCAAAGGGAAGGCCGTCTGTTATAATTACGGACAGGAGGGGCACATTGCGCCAAATTATCCAAGTCCAAAGAAGAACCATGGATGCTTTGTGTGGATCAATTGACCACATGGCGAAGAACTGCCCGAAGAAGGGGACGGATGGGAACCGGGGCGCTAATAGAGGTAAGTTAGCTATTATTGGTCCAGCGCAGCCGGGTAGGCCGATGGGTCGTACCTTTAACATGACAGTCCAAGATGCGATTACATCAGGGGACGTCGTCGCATGTATTATTCAGATCAACGATATCAATGCATATGTGATGTTTGATTCGGGTGCTACTTGTTCGTTTATAGCATGCAATTTTTCTAGACGATTAGGATTACTTCCCAAAAAGTTGTCTATACCTTTAAATATTAAGGTAGCAAACGAAGAGATAATTCCTATTGAAAATGTTCATAGGAGTTGTTGCGTAGATATACGGGGTTGTAAATTATCGGTAGATTTATTACCAATAAAGTTAGGAGAATTCGATGTAATTCTCGGAATGGATTGGTTAGTTAACCATAGGGCAATTATAGATTGTCAAAAGAAATATGTGAACATTAAGACGTTAGAACAACCTCGGGTAGTATTTTATGGGAATAGATCGCCGGGATGTTCGTGTTGTTTAACCAGGACACAAACTAGGAAATTATTGAGGAAGGGGTGTGTAGGTTATCTGTGCCATGTTGTTGATACCCAGAGAGTGGTAACAACCATGGAACAAATACCTATAGTGAGAGAATTCGCCGATGTATTCCCGAGTGAATTGCCTGGTCTTCCGCCGGATAGGGAGACAAAATTTGTGATAGACATTGTGCCAGGAGCGGCACCAGTTTCTAGGGCACTATATCATATGGCGCCAATGGAAATGAAGGATTTGATGGTGCAGTTGCAAGAACTGTTGGATCGGAAGTACATTCAGCCGAGTGTGTTGCCATGGGGAGCACCGATACTGTTTGTCATGAAAAAGGACGGATCGTTAAGACTTTGTATCGACTATAGAGAGTTGAACAAGTTAACAATAAAGAATAAATAACCATTGCCCAGGATCGATGATCTCTTTGATCAGTTGAAAGGGGCTAAGTATTTTTCTAAAATAGATTTAAGAACGGGGTATCGTTAGTTAAAGGTTAGGAAGAAGGATGTGCCAAAGACAACATTTATGACTCGTTATGGTCATTACGAGTTTTTAGTGATGTCTTTTGGGTTGACAAATGCACCAGCTGCATTCATGGATATGATGAACAGAGTGTTCAAACAATATTTGGACAAGTTCGTTGTGGTGTTTATAGATGATATTCTAGTCTACTCTAAGATGATAAAATGATCATGCTGAACACCTAAGGTTAGTGTTAGAGTCATTAAGGAAGGAGAAGTTGTACGCGAAATTCACGAAGTGTGAATTTTGGTTAGAGAAGGTGCAGTTTTTAGGTCATGTCATTGACCATGAGGGGATTTCAGTGGATCCAAATAAGGTGGAAGCCATGATGAATTGGGAACAACCCAAAAACTCCGAATCGAGGTGCGGAGTTTCCTAGGTTAGCGGGTTACTATCAAGATTTATCCAGGATTTTTGAAGATAGCTACTCCGTTGACTAACTTGACGAGGAGAAGACGGTGAAATACGCGCGGGACGGAGAAATGTGAAGGACGATTTTCAAGAATTGAAGAAAAGATTGAGTGAAGCGCTGCTTTTGTCATTATCCAGATGACACAGAAATTTTATAGTTTATAGCGATGCTTCGCATAGAGGACTTGGTTGCGTGCTTATGCAGCATGGAAAGGTCATTGCGTATGCATCTAGGCAGTTGAAGGATTATGAGAAAGTTTATCCTACTCATGATCTCGAACTGGCCGCAGTAGTTTTTGTTCTAAAGATATGGAGACATTATTTTTATGGAGAAAAATGTGAGATATACACGGACCACAAAAGTCTAAAATATATCTTCACACAGAAGGAGTTGAATATGAGGCAGAGGAGATGGCTGGAGTTGATAAAGGATTACGACTGTGAAATCCTGTATCACCCTGGAAAAGCCAATGTAGTTGCCGATGCCTTAAGTAGGAAGGGTCGGGAAAAGTTGTCTTTGTTAATAGCAAAAACTGAGTTATAACAGAGATGGCTAGGATGGAGTTGGAAGTGAAGCTGCCAAGTGAAATGGGATAAATGTTGTTTGCAACGGAGATGCAATCTACCATCGTAGAAAGAGTCAAGGAGGTACAACTCAAAACTAATGAGTGTGGCCAAGATAAAGGAGCTAACGACCAATGAAAAGGATAGTAAATACTGTCTTGATAACGAGGGGTTATTGAGATTTGAAGGAAGAATTTGGGTTACAAATGAGATGGAATTAAAGGAGCAGGTTCTACAGGAGGCTTATAGTTCAAGGTTTTCGATTCATCCTGGTAGCACTAAGATGTATCAAGATCTTCGACAGAGTTTCTGGTGGCCGAACATGAAGAGAGAGATAGCCGAATACGTTAGTAGGTGCTTAACTTGTCAGAGAGTTAAGGTCGAACATTAACGACCTAGTGGCTTGTTACAGTCATTAGAAATTCCGGAGTGGAAATGGGAGAACATCACGATGGATTTTGTGGTAGGACTTCCGACTACTCAGAAGGGGTATGATGCGATTTGGGTAATAGTGGACCGGTTGACGAAGTAGGCTCACTTTTTGCCAATTAGGGTTAAGTATAACTTAGACCAATTAGCTAGACTTTATATTAAGGAAATAATCTCTAGACATGGAGTGCTAGTATCGATTGTGTCAGATCGTGATCCACGATTCACGTTGAACTTTGGAGAAGTCTACAAGAGCGCTTGGGAACGCAGCTTGAAGTTGAAAGTCTGAGTATCATCCATAAACGGATGGACAGAGCGAGAGGACAATTCTGACGTTAGAAGATACGCTAAGATCTTGCGTCATGGATTTAAAGGGTAGTTGGGATGATCATCTACCGTTAGTGGAGTTTGCGTATTACAATAGTTATCATGCAAGCATAGGTATGCCACCTTACGAAGCTTTGTATGGGAGAAAATGCAGAATGCCACTGTATTGGGATGAGGTAGGAGAACGCCAAATGTTGGGACTGGAATTGGTGCAACAGACAGCGAATATTGTTAGGAAGATTCAGATGCGTCTTCTAGCAGCTCAAGACAGACAGAAGAAGTTTACGGATCCGCATAGAGAGAATTGAGAGTTTGAAGTAGGTTCGTACGTATTTCTAAAAGTATCTCCCAGGAAAGGAAAGATACATTTTGGAAAAAAGGGGAAGTTAAGTCTGAGGTTTATAGGACCTTTTGAAGTATTAAAACGGGTGGGTGAGGTAGCTTATATGATAGCGTAACCTCCAGACCTACAACGAATACATAATATATTTCACGTGTCAGTATTGCGTCCTTATAAGCCAGATTATAAGCACGTGATAAAATATGAGCCTATCCATGTTGAGAAGGACTTAACGTAAGAGGAAACGCCGATTCAAATTATTGATAGAAAAGAACAAGTTTTGCGGAATAAAGTCATACCTTCCGTGAAGGTGATATGGAAAAACCACGATGCAGAAGAAGCAACGTGGGAGTTAGAAGAAATGATGAAATAGAATTGCCCTCAATTATTTGTGTAATTTTTTTTTTGCGAGATTCTGGGGACAGAATCCTTATAAGGGGGAGAGAGTGTAACGCCCCAGAAAATCGAACATTTTGTAATTACTTTTAATAATGAATAAAATAATATTATTTATTATTATTATTACGTGTTGAGAAAGATGAAGAATTAAAGTTTGATTCTATAACCTTTCCGAAACATTTTCCTAAAAACACTATAACGTCGTAGTATTTTTGAACTTCCGGAAATACGCGTTAGGTTATTAAGCGTTAAAGGAAGAGAGTTGTGATTATATAATGTGTATACATTATATGAAAGTAAAGAATGAAAGTATAATACTATGTATTGTACTATTATGTATGAAGAATGAGGTAACGTATATATTACGAATTAATATACGAGTAAGTATATGAAGATTATACGTGGTATAAAAAGTTAAGTTATATAATTTAAGGTAATGGACTTGTAGGATTGATAGTCTAGTATAGAAGTCCAAGGTATGTGATCATCAAGCCCAAGTGTTTGATTATCATAAGCCCAAACTGTTGTAGCATGTGCCCATTAAGAGAGAAGCTAGATTAATTATCAAACCCCAATGATTTAGACATGATCCATGGAGCGATCCAAGTGTAAGTGGGTAGACTTGATGGGCAAGGTTAATGTGTGGTGACCAAGTGATGTGATGAGAAAGTGTTGTGGCTAGCAAGTTTACTTAGTGGCTAGATAATGAATAGTAAGGAGGTGGAGGTATGAGGAGGTGGAGTGAGGAGGTGGAAATAAGGAGGTGGGATGTGTTAATAACCATTCTACCCTAGCTTTTGATAGCATATAAATACCAAGCTCATTTCAATTTTGTTGGTTGTTATTTCATCCAACTTTCCTCTCAATATAAAGCTACTTATTGGTTAGGGAGAATAAGCCACTTAAGCACTTATAAGCCACTTCAACCTTTGCTAGTTTTCCAAAGTGAATTGAAGTCTTTGTCTTCAAGGGTAAAACTCATCTCTTTTATCTACATCTCTTCTATGATAGGATTAATAGAGAAGGGGGATGGTTTGATAATAACATGTAATAAGTTATTAAGTAATGAACTTAAGCTGAATAAGTTGAAAAAGTAACTTGAACATTAATAAGTTGCTAGAACCATGAAGAACGTATCATGTGTTTCCATATGATGATTAGTATGTTGAATTTAGCATGAAAACATTGATTAGTGGACTTAAGTTGCTAATAAGCCTTGTGTATAAAGATTTCTAGTTCATAAGTTAAATAAGTTAATGACTTATGGAAATAAGTCAAAACCTATTTTGGTTATAAGTTGGTGTAGTAAATAACTTGTAATGATCATATGTTGATTAAAATCCATTAAGAACGCTTAGTAATGTAGCTTTCATTTAATTCACACGATTGATGATTATCGTCGAATTAGTGAAATTCTCGGAATGGAAGTCGTATTTTGTGTTTGAAGTCGGAAATGTTGGTTTTCGATGGAGACAAGTCATTTTAGTCATTATAGAGTTGCGGACTCGAAAATGACCGAATTCTCGAGTCGAAGCAAAGAAACGAGCGTTGAACATTCACGAACGTTTATCGTTTTTGTTAAAACTGAACTCATTGGTGAATTTTTAGCAAACGAAGTCAAATAGATAAAATTCTTACATGAACGCGTAGATTATGAAATTTGTGAATAGTAGGCTTTTGAACGGACCAATTCGGACTTAAAACAAAGAAGTTATGCATCCGGAAAGTTCATAAAATTTCAAAACTACTAAAATTTTCTAAGTGCACAGTCCGCCATGCACATGCGACTCTAAGCTGAATGGCAAATCCATACATGGCAGGTCGAGGTCAGTGCATTGCTTACTTGTGATGTAGCACGAGTCACAAGGCAATACTTGGCGCCGCGGCGCCAGGTCAAGAAAAATGATGGTGAAGAATGACTTCAAGTGTAGAAAGAAAGGGAACTTATTAGTAATGAATTAAGATGTAATCATAACATGGTTAAGACATTGTAAGATACTTGTAAGACACTAATGCATGTTAATTAAGAGTTAATAATCAATCGAAGATTAGCAGAATGTGAATTACGTAATGAAAGCCAGAAACCCTAAATAACGAATCTAAGTTAGGATTTACATTGAGATGAAGGGTAAGATATAATAGTATACATACTTGATTGTATAATACCTAATGTGGTACGCTATATGATTATGTATTGTAGAATCATAGAGACTTAAAGTGTACATGTGTTAATTAGTAAGCAGACGCTAAAGGCAAGTATTCTAACCCTTGTTCCAGTTTAGTCTGGACAAGCTGTGTAATTCATGTATTCTTTCGCATGAAGTTTTTAACGATGAAGTCTAAAGCCAATTCTTTCGGCTAGACTTATATATGATTCTGTCAAGCATGATTTATGTTTACCGAGTTATATTGGTATGGTTTTCAATCGAAGACCAAGTATGCTAAAATGTTTTTGTCGTTTAACGACAGGCACGTGAGGTTGCCACAACTTAAACGTATACACGTTTAATGAATGTAGTGTTGATCAACATAGAGTACTATGAGCTGATCACTCAGAAGTGCTCGTAAGCTATGACGGATTTACGGACTTAGTGCCGGGTTGTCCTTTTCAAAAGAACTTATGATATGCTCATAGATTTGAGCCATAATTGTTATTCTACCGAGTATGGTTGTATAAAACGTTTTGAAGGAAAAGAAGTGCTATTTTGAATTATCGATAGTACTTCATAACTATTGTTCAGTTATTGAAGCTATATGAGTTCTATGTTTCAAGCATGTTGTTTATTTGAATTGTAGTACTTGCTGAGCTAGCCATGCTCACTCTTGCTTGAACCATATGAACACAGCCAAGATCGAGCGGATCGAAGGCTCAGACAAGAATAAGGGCAAGGCGAAGACGAACCCTTAGATACTTATGTAATAGTATAGGTGAACGATTGTAATATATTTGATATTATGACATGAACAAACGAATGGGTTAAAAAGAACCTGGGAAATGTAATATTATTTTGGATATATAGAAGTTATATTAATCCTTTTGTGACTATTCAGGTGAATGAATGAATGAATGGTAGTACCGTGTAGCACCATTTGTCGGGTTGGAAGAGACCCGGATTTGGGGGCGTCACAGGTTGGTATCAAAGCTATAAGCGCAATTCGTTAAGAACCCCGAGCCTTTTGCTGGTGACGTCCCTAAATGGGAATGCACCGCAGCCAGACTTTCCGCAGTGGGCGTCGAGCAAGTCGGTGGAAAATTGATAGGTACCCCTGTGAGATGCTATGGTTGAAAGTACCATTAGCTTCACAGGTTGGTATCAAAGCATTAGGTTATAAAACTTAAGGGAGGGAATTAAAAACCTTAAGTCATAATCTTAAAAGGAGTCAAAGAAGTACAAGAAGAAAATAACCTTATAAAAATGCATTATGATTATATTATGTGTTTTTATTATTCTACTGACATGTACTAATCAACTTAATTGTGTTGTATAGATGTCAGGAGTAAACGAAATGTTTGTTAGTGATCAAGCCATTAGTGAAGAGTTGGTGAACAAAATAGAGGTTTTATCGAACCCTATAGCAGCAGGGACAGATGTAGTGATTATTGAGTCTGGAGACTCAGAGGAAGCTGATTATATGTTAGTGTTTGACGGGATGATAGAGGAGGAGGTAGAGACAGTCTCCTTTAACCCAGTGGCTATAGCAGCTGAGATAGCTCCTGGGGGGTCGATGATGTCTATGTTCATGTCAGTGTTGGATAGAAATATCCATTACTGTTAGGAGGTTAAGGAGCTTAAGGCAGAGCTCCAAATTGTTAGAGAGGACACGACTGATGTTGAGTCCATGTGGGAGCATGAACACAACGAGAGGATTATGGCTACGGACAAAGTTCATGATTTTAAGCACGAGGTCTTTGAGCTCAAGGAGGAGCTAAAGACTAAGGTGCAGAAGATAGGGAGAATGTCCTATATCTATAGGAGTTCTCATACGGATTTTCAGCAGCAGGTAGCTGGATATCCTATAGAGGTGGGGTAATCATGGCATACTATTAGTCGTGATATCATTGTCGGTCTTGCCAAGGTAGATTTCGATAATGCGGACTTAATTTGGGAACGTTAGGTTATTATCCTGAGAAGGGTGCAACGTAACCAAGAAATGAACATATATCAACCGGAGGGAGGTCCGATTAATCCGATGCAGGAGTTTGTTAACTTAATAACCGCCGCATTTAATAGAACATGGGATAATATCCCCGTAAATTGGGAGTAGCACGAGCTATGACCTTTAAGGATTTCAAAAGCGTGGGTCCGCTGGAGTTCAAAGGAACTATGGACCTAATCGAAGCCCAAACGTGGGTTAAGGAAATAGAGAAGGCATTTATAATTGTAAATGTCGACGAGGGCCAAAAGGTTGCCTTTGCGACCTATATGATGAAGGGAGAGGCCAATTTTTGGTGGGAAGCCAATCGGGCTAGGGTTGGGATAACGAATTTGACGTGGGATAGGTTCAAGGAGATATTCTTCGAGAACTACTTTCCCACGAGCATGCAAGGAAGGATGGAGATGCGGTTTCTCAAGTTGAAACAAGGGGAAATGACTGTTCCCCAATACGCTGCCAAGTTCAATGAACTAGCGAGGTTCGCTCCACATCAAGTGGATACCGAGGTAAGGAAGGCGTGATGGTTCGAGCAGGGCTTGAAACCCTGGGTCTATAACCGTATATCAGTGTTCCAAAGTACTTCTTTTGGAACCATTTTAGAGAAGGCGATAATCGCCGAAGGTGGTAGTGAGGCGTTGAGCCAATACCACAAAGAAAAGAAGAATAAGGGAAAGGTTGACGGGAGAGTCAAGATTGAGGGAGCCAGTGGAAGTGGCGATGGTCAGAAGAGGAAGGTATTTAGCTCTGGGAATACCGGAGTGAAGTAAGGAGACCCGAAGAGAAGAATGGAGGCCTGCAAGACCTGTGGGAAGATTCACTTAGGAGTCTGTCTTAAAGGGAAGGCCGTCTGTTACAATTGCAGACAGGAGGGGCACATTACGCCAAATTGTCCAAGTCCGAAGAAGAACCATGTATGCTTTGTGTATGGATCAACTGACCACATGGCGAAGAACTGTCCGAAGAAGGGGACGGACGGAAACCGGGGCGCTAATAGCGGTAAGTTAGCTATTAGTGATCAAACGCAACCGGGTAGTCGATGGGTCGTACCTTTAACATGACAGTCCAAGATGTGGTTGCATGAGGGGACGTCGTCGTAGGTATTATTCCGATCAACGATATCAATGCGTATGTGTTGTTTAATTCGGGTGCTACTTGTTCATTTATAGCATGCAATTTTGCTAGACAATTAGGATTACTTCCCGAAAAGTTGTCTTTACCTTTAAATATTAAGGTAGCAAATGAAGAGATAATTCATGTTGAAAATGTTCATAGGAGTTGTTGCGTAGATATACGGGGTTGTAAATTATCGGTAGATTTATTACCAATAAAGTTAGGAGAATTCGATGTAATTCTCGGAATGGATTGGTTAGTTAACCATAGGGCAATTATAGATTGTCAAAAGAAATGTGTGAACATTAAGACGTTAGAACAACCTCGGGTAGTATTTTACGGGAATAGATCGCCGGGACGTTCGTGTTGTTTAACCATGACACAAAATAGGAAATTATTGAGGAAGGGGTGCGTAGGTTATCTGTGCCATGTTATTGATACCCAGAGAGTGGTAGCAACCATGGAACAAATACCTATAGTGAGAGAATTCGCCGATGTATTCCCGAGTGAATTGCCTGGTCTTCCGCCGGATAGGGAGACAGAATTCGTGATAGACATTGTGCTAGGAGCGGCACCAGTTTCTAGGGCATCGTATCGTATGGCGCCAGTGGAAATGAAGGAGTTGATGGTGCAGTTGTAAGAACTGTTGGATCGAAAGTACATTCAGTTGAGTGTGTCGCCGTGGGGAGCACCGGTACTGTTTGTCAAGAAAAAGGACGGATCGTTAAGACTTTGTATCGACTATAGAGAGTTGAACAAGTTAACAATAAAGAATAAATACCCATTGCCCAGGATCGATGATCTCTTTGATCAGTTGAAAGGGGCTAAGTATTTTTCTAAAATAGATTTAAGAACGGGGTATCATCAGTTGAAGGTTAGGAAGGAGGATGTGCCAAAGACAGCATTTAGGACTCGTTATGGTCTTTACGAGTTTTTAGTGATGTCGTTTAGGTTGACAAATGCACCAGCTGCATTCATGGATATGATGAACAGAGTGTTCAAACAATATTTGGACAAGTTCGTCGTGGAGTTTATAGATGATATTTTAGTCTAATCTAAGACGACAGAAGATCATGCTGAACACCTAAGGTTAGTGTTAGAGACATTAAGGAAGGAGAAGTTGTACACGAAATTCACGAAGTGTGAATTTTGGTTAGATAAGGTGCAGTTTTTAGGTCATGTCATTGACCATGAGGGGATATCAGTGGATCCAACGAAGGTGGAAGCCGTGATGAATTGGGAACAACCAAAAACGCCGACTGAGGTGCAGAGTTTCCTAGGGTTAGCGGGTTACTATCGAAGATTTATCCAGGATTTTTCAAAGATAGCTACTCCGTTGACTAACTTGACGAGGAAGACGGTGAAGTACGCGTGGACGGAGAAATGTGAGGACAGTTTTCAAGAATTGAAGAAAAGATTGAGTGAAGCGCATGTTTTGTCATTATCCGATGACACAAGAAATTTTGTAGTTTATAGCGATGCTTCGCATAGAGGACTTGGTTGCGTGCTTATGCAGCATGGCAAGGTCAATGCGTATACATCTAGGCAGTTGAAGGATTATGAGAAAGTTTATCCTACTCATGATCTCGAACTGGCCGTAGTAGTTTTTGCTCTAAAGATATTGAGACATTATCTTTATGGAGAAAAATGTGAGATATACACGGACCACAAAAGTCTAAAATATATCTTCACACAGAAGGAGTTGAATATGAGGCAGAGGAGATGGCTAGAGTTGATAAAGGATTACGATTGTGAAATCCTGTATCACCCTGGAAAAGCCAATGTAGTTGTCGATGCCTTAAGTAGGAAGGGTCGGGAAAAGTTGTCTTTGTTAACGGCTCAAACTGAGTTAATAATAGAGTTGGCTAGGATGGAGTTGGAAGTGAAGCTACCAAGTGAAATGGGACAAATGTTGTTTGTAACGGAGATGCAATCTACCATCGTAGAAAGAGTCAAGGAGGTACAACTCAAAACTAATGAGTGTGACCGTATAAAGGAGCGGCTGACCAATGAAAAGGATAGTAAATACAGTCTTGATAACGAGGGGTTATTGAGATTTGAAGGAAGAATTTGGGTTCCAAATGAGATGGAATTAAAGGAGCAGGTTCTACAAGAGGCTCCTAGTTTAAGGTTTTCGATTCATCCTGGTAGCAGTAAGATGTATCAAGATCTTCGACAGAGTTTCTGGTGGCCGAACATGAAGAGAGAGATAGCCGAATACGTTAGTAGGTGCTTAACTTGTCAGAGAGTTAAGGCCGAACATCAACGACCTAGTGGCTTGTTACAGTCATTAGAAATTCCGGAGTGGAAATGGGAGAATATCACGATGGATTTTGTGGTAGGACTTCCGACTACTTAGAAGGGGTATGATGCGATTTGGGTAATAGTGGACCGGTTGACGAAGTTGGCTCACTTTTTGCCAATTAGGGTTAAGTATAACTTGGCTAGACTTTATATTAAGGAAATAATCTCTCATGGAGTGCCATGATCGATCCATGATCGTGATCCATGATTCACGTTGAACTTTTGGAGAAGTCTACAAGAGCAGTTGGGAACGCAGTTGAAGCTGAGTACAGCGTATCATCCATAAACGGATGGACAGAGCGAGAGGACAATTCTGACGTTAGAAGATACGCTAAGATCTTGCGTCATGGATTTAAAGGGTAGTTGGGATGATCATCTACCGTTAGTGGAGTTTGCATTTAACAATAGTAATCATGCAAGCATAGGTATGCCACCTTACGAAGCTTTGTATGGGAGAAAATGCAGAACGCCACTGTATTGGGATGAGGTAGGAGAACGCCAAATGTTGGGACCAAAATTAGTGCAACAGACAGCGGATATTGCCAGGAAGATTCAGATGCGTCTTCTAGCAGCTCAAGACAGACAGAAGAAGTTTACGGATCCGCATAGATAGAATCGAGAGTTTGAAGTAGGTTCGTACGTATTTCTAAAAGTATCTCCCTGGAAAGGAAAGATACGTTTTGGAAAAAAGGGGAAGTTAAGTTCGAGGTTTATAGGACCTTTTCAAGTATTAAAACGGGTGAGGAGGTAGCTTATATGATAGCGTTACCTCCAGACCTAGAATGAATACATAATGTATTTCACGTGTCGGTATTGCGTCCTTATAAGCCAGATTATAAGCACGTGATAGAATATGATCCTATCCATGTTGAGAAGGACATAATGTATTTTACACAATTAACATGCACAAATCAACTGTGATAATTGAATGTAAAATAAGCAAAATGTGCCATGAATTCAGATGAAAGACTACATTGGCTCAATATATTGGAATGATTTTGCTCTATATATATCCAATATATTATCATGAATGCCTATTTCATCAATCTAAATACACAAAGTTAAATTAACTATTGTACATCACAATCAGACACCTTTAAAAAAATTGAGTAAGAAACAAGTGAGAACACAATCAAAATTCAAAATTAGCTGAATAAAACTATGATAGCAGAGGTAGATTTGTGAGGTAGATTTATACATATATAATGGTATCTTTCAAACCAACAACGATACTTTGAAATTCATTTGATTTCTTTACAAGTCCAATAGAACATTGATATTTTCTAGTAGCAGTAGAAACTTGTGCTTACTAAATAAATAACTCTGAATAGCAGGAGTTAGTAAACAGAAGCTTATCAGTACAACTAAACAAAAACATAGGCCTGGAATGTGAAATTTTGAGCAGTCTGAAAAAATCTATAGCCTTAAACCCCAAGTTGACATTCGAATACTCTCATAAATAACAAATAGTGGCAGGGTAAAAACATCTCCACAAATAACACTAGTCCACTAATAACTCAGATGAAATAACACTAGAGAATGATTAAACGGGTTACCCAAATAATAAACACAGTTTAATTTAAGGATTAATTAAATGGGTTACCAGCTAAGGTACGACGGTGCTGAAGGCGTCGGCCGGCGAGTTGGTGGTGAAGGCGGCAACAATATCCTCCCTCTTCTCTTCTCTTCTCCCTTGACTCCCTCGTCTGTGATTCTCCCTCTTTTTCTTTCTTCTCGACTGATTCGATCGAATGCCTAAATCTGTTTAAGGGTTAAAAATCGGCGACCGCCATCAGCGACCGCACGCGGTCGCTAATGATTAGTGGTCGCAAAAAACTAGCGCGCCAACATTTCCATCCAATTTTTTGGTGGTAAAATTGAACCAGCGACCAATTAGCGACCGCATACCGGTCGCTACACTAAACTAGCGACCATATTCAATGTCAGTCGCAACTGTCGGTCGTTAAGAATCCTATCTGAGACTGGAAGGGCGGTCACCGATAATGTTGGTCGCTGTTAGAGCATTTTCTTGTAGTGTATGCTCACCCTTGCTATATCATGATAAAACATTGCAGATTAAGGCGAATGCTTCAGATACAAGGAAATGTTAAAGACGGTTCCAGCTTTAGTATACGCGTGCAGTATAATACTATGTATTGTACTATTATGTATGAAGAATGAGGTAACATATATTACGAATTAATATACGAGTAAGTATATGAAGATTATGCATGGGGTACAAAGGTTAAGTTATATAATTTAAGGTAATGGACTTGTAGGATTGATAGTCTAATATAGAAGTCCAAGGTATGTGATCATCAAGCCCAAGTGTTTGATTATCATAAGCCCAAACTGTTGTAGCATGAGCCCAATAAGAGAGAAGCTAGATTAATTATCAAAGCCCAATGATTTAGACATGATCCATGGAGCGATCCAAGTGTAAGTGGGTAGACTTGATGGGTAAGGTTAATGTGTGGTGACCAAGTGATGTGATGAGCAAGTGTTGTGGCTAGCAAGTTTACAATGAATAGTAAGGAGGTGGAGTATGAGGAGGTGGAGTGAGGAGGTGGAAATAAGGAGGTGGGATGTGTTAATAACCATTCTACCCTAGCTTTTGATAGCCTATAAATACCAAGCTCATTTTAATTTTGTTGGTTGTTATTTCATCCAACTTTCCTCTCAATATAAAGCTACTTATTAGTTAGGGAGAATAAGCCACTTAAGCACTTATAAGCCATTTCAACCTTTGCTAGTTTTCCAAAGTGAATTGAAGTCTTTGTCTTCAAGGGTAAGACTCATCTCTTTTATCTACATCTCTTCTATGATAGGATTGATAGAGAAGGGGGATGGTTTGATAATAACATGTAATAAGTTATTAAGTAATGAACTTAAGCCGAATAAGTTGAATAAGCAACTCGAACATTAATAAGTTGCTAGAACCATGAAGAACGTATCATGTGTTGCCATATGATGATTAGTATGTTGAATTTAGCATGAAAACATTGATTAGTGGACTTCAGTTGCTAATAAGCCTTGTGCATGGAGATTTCTACTTCATAAGTTAAATAAGTTAATGACTTATGGAAATAAGTCAAAACTTATTTTGATTATAAGTTGGTGTAGTAAATAACTTGTATTGACCATATGTTGATTAAAATCCATTAAGAACGCTTAGTAATGTAGCTTTGCCGGAATTCACACGATTGGACAATTATCGTCGAATTCGTGAAATTCTCAGAATGGAAGTCGTATTTTGTATTTGAAGTCGGAAATGTTGGTTTTCGATGGAGACAAGTCATTTTAGTCATTATAGTGTTGTGGACTCGAAAATGACCAAATTCCGACTCGAAGCGAAGAAACGAGCGTTGAACGTTCACGAACGTTTATTGTTTTTGTTAAAAATGAACTCATAGGTGAATTTTTAGCAAACAAAGTCAAATAGATAAAAATCTTGCATGAACGCGTAGATTATGAAATTTTTGAACCGTAGGCTTTTGAACAGACCAATTCAGACTTAAAACGAAGAAGTTATGCATCCGGAAAGTTCATAAAATTTCAAAACTGCAAAAATTTTCTAAGGCACAGAGTCTGCGCCGCGGCACGACTCTAAGCCTGGAATGGGCCTCACAGCAGTAGTCTTGAGGCCGGAGGTTGATGATTGCTAACTCAGCCATGCAGTCATGAGTCACAAAACAATACTACTTGAGCGCCATGGCCAGGTCAAGAAAAAATGATGGTGAAGAATGACTTGAGTGTAGAAGAAAGGAACTTATTAGTAATGAATTAAGATGTAATCATAACATGGTTAAGACAATGTAAGATACTTGTAAGACACTAATGCATGTTGATTAAGAGTTAATAATCAATCGATGATTAGCAGAATGTGAATGACATAATGAAAGCCGAAACCCTAAATAACGAATCTAAGTTAGGATTTATATTGAGATGAAGGGTAAGATATAATAGTATACATACTTGATTGTATAATACCTAATGTGGTACACTATATGATTATGTATTATAGAATTATAGAGACTTAAAGTGTACGTGTGTTAATTAGTAAGCAGACACTAAAGGAAAGTATTCTAACCCTTGTTCCAGTTCAGTCTGGACAAGCTGTGTAATTCATGTATTCTTTCGCATGAAGTTTTTAACGATGAAGTCTAAAGCCAATTCTTTTGGCTAGAGTTATATTATGATTCTATCAAGCATGATTTATGTTTACCGAGTTATATTGGTATGGTTTTCAATCGAAGACCAAGTATGCTAAAAAAAATTTGTCGTTTAACGACAGGCACATGAGGTTGCCACAACTTAAACGTATACACGTTTAATGAATGTAGTATTGATCAACATAAAGTACTATGAAATGATCACCGTAAGTACTAAATAAGCTATAATGGATTCTGGACTTAGTATGCTCAGGGTTGTCCTTTCAAAAGAACTTATGATATGCTCATAGATTTGAGCCATAATTGTTATTCTACCCAGTATGGTTGTATAAAATGTTTTGAAGGAAAAGAAGCGCTATTTTGAATTATCGATAGTACTTACGTAACTATTGTTCATTATCAAGGCTTATATGAGTTCTATGTTTCAAGCATGTTGTTTATTAGAATTGTAGTACTTATTGAGCTAGCCATGCTCACTCTTGCTTGAACCATATGAATACAACCAAGATCGAAAGATCAAGGCTCGAAAGAATAAGGGCAAGGCTAAGACGAAACCTTAGATACTTATGTAATAAAGATAGGTGAACGATTGTAATATATTTGATATTATATATGAACAAACGAATGGGTTACAAAAAGAACCCGAAAATGTAATATTATTTTGGATATATAGAAGTTATATTAGTCCTTTTTGAATTCAAAGCGAATGAACAAATGAATGGTAGAATTATTTAGCACCATTTGTCGAAGTTAGAAGAGACCGAAATGGTTGGAATTAATAAAAAATATGACAGATCTTTTATCATCCGTGCAAAGAAAATGAATATGTATGAGACCATTTTGTTAACCAACCAGAGGAGCCTCGCTTTTAGAGCCGAGTTGGAAATCAAATTTCCAAAAGAATCAATGAAAGATTATAGAATTAATGATTTTGAGGTAATTCGAACCCTCAGAATACTTATAAAATAGTATAGGTGAACCCGATGATGGTGCTACACTAAGACTACCATTCATACATACATTCAATTGAAATGCCTCAAAAGAACTAATATGTCTTCTATATATTAAAATAATATTTACATTCCCTGTGTTCTTTATAACCCTTTCACTTTTCTTGTATAATATCAAATATATTACAATCGCTTCATCCTATCCTATACTATTACATAAGTATTCTACTATGGTCGAGGTTCGCCTTCGCTTTCGCTTTTCCATCCTCATGATGGAGCCTTCTATCTGCTCGCTTCAATTTAGTCATGTTCATATGGTTCAAGCAAGAGTGAGTATGACTAGCTCAAAGAAGTACTAACATTTCTAATAAACAACATGCTTCAAAACATAGGAATCATATATCTTCAATAATCGAATAATAGTTACGGCACTATCGATAATTCAAAATAGCACTTCTTTTCATTCAAAACGCTTTTACAACAACAATATTCAAGAAAACATCAATTACTATTCCAAGACCTTGAGCATATCATAAGTTCTTTGAAAAGGACATCCCGACACTAAGTCCAGTAAGTCCGACATTTCTTACGACAAGCACGTCTAGGTGATCAAATTATAGTACTTCATGTTGATCAACACTACATTCATTAAACGTGTATACGCTTAAGTTGTGGCAACCTCACGCGCCTCGCCGTTAAACGACAAAAAAACATTTTAGCATACTCACTTCGATTGAAAACCACACCAATATAACTTGGTAAACATTAACATGCTTTGATAGAAATATAATATAAGTCTAGCCGAAAAGAATTGGCTTTGACTTCATCATACAATACTTCATGCGTAAGAATACATGAATTACAAAGCTTGTCCAGATTGAATCGAACAAGGGTTAGAGTACTTGCCTTTCAGCGTCTGCTTACCATGCTTAATAACACGCTTTTTTTAAGTCTTTAAGTCTCTACAAAGAATTATATATATCACATAACATATTAGGTCATGAATAAACATACATAGTTCCCCCTAATGTATCTTACCCTTCTTCTCAATCTAATTATAACTTAGATTTGATATTATTGGTTCCGCTTTTCATTTACGCTGTTCTTATCTTCACATTACGCTCATCTTCAATTGATTATTAACCTTTAATCATCATACATTATTAAGGTCTAACAATGATTTAACAATGTTATATTTACACCTTAGTTCATTACTAATGAGTTATCTTTCATTATATACTTGTAAACCTTCATCACTATCTAAAATCTAGGATCTGGAGTCATAAGGCCATTACATTGCTTCATTCATCTCATCTCATCTACTTACAATGTTAGTTAGCAGATAGAGTCCGAGCCTGCCTTGGCTGCATGCACTTACACTTTTTTTTTTCTCTCAGGTACACAGCCGATTCTCAAGAAGATGTTCTTCAGATCAGATATATGCACATACCAGCGCCCAATTAATATACCTTGGCCACGCCAACTCCAACTCGCGCACACCGTAAAATTTTGACAGACTTTTAATTTTTATAAACTCCCTGACGCATAACTTCTTTGTTATAAGTCCAAATTGGCTCGCTTCAAAAGCCTACGGTTCACAAATTCCATACTCTATTCGTTCATGCAAGAATTTTATCTATTTGACTTTGTTTGCTCAAATTTCACCTATTAGTTCATTTTTAACGAAAACGATAAACGCTCGTGAACGCTCAACGCTTCGCTTTCTTCGCTCTAAGTCGAATCCGGCCATTTTCGAGTCCACAACTCTATAATGCCAAATATGACTTGTCTCCATCGAAAACCAACGTTTCTGAGGTCAAACACAAAATACGACTTCCATTCCGAGAATTTCACGAATTCGACGCTTAACGTCCAATTGTGTGAATTCCTAATAAATAACAAGCATTACTAACGATTTGATTATTGTTCTAAATGGATTCTAACCATCATATAAACATTTCAAACTACTTTTCACATTATCTTATTTTCAAATTAGGTTTTTACTTATTCTTCATAAGTTCATGGATTATCAACTTATAACTTTCATGATTTCATTTACTTATGACTTATTATTGATTTAAGTCCTTTACTCAATGCTCTCATATCTTATCCAATATACTAGCTTCATATGACAAAACATATTACTAGTTCATCATAAGTTCATAACTTATTTAGGTTCAAGTTACTTATTCATAACTTATTCTACTTTTAGTCCATTCATTAATCAATTTTTATATGTTCTTAACATACATGCTTATTTCATTACACTTCTCTTATCATCCTACAATGATAGAGATGAAAGAATATTGACACAAGATCATTACCTTTGATGAACTAGTTCTTCTTCTTGAAAAATCTAACAAAGGAAGCTTTAACTTAAAAGTGCTTATTCTCTCTAAACAATAAGTTGCTTTATATTTGAAAGTTGTTAGTGTTTTGAATAATGAACAAATGTCTAGCAAACTTCCTCTATTTATAGGCTTGACAAGGTGAGGGCATTAGGGTCAATAACACATCCCACCTCCTTACTAACCTCCTTACTATTCATATCTTAAACCCTAAGTAAACTTGCTAGCCACATTAATTTCTTTCGATCACCACATAAAGTTCTTGCTTGCCATCAAGTCTATCCATGGGTTGCACCATGGATCCTAATTATCCAATGGATCATAATTTGGGCTTTAATCCACTTAGCTTATCTCAAACCTTTGGGCTTACATTAAGTTACTACGGGCTTTAGCTTACTAATTACTTGGGCTTGCACATTCAATTCTTATTGACTCTACCAATTTATTAACAATCCTACAAGTCTCACTTAATTGGCTAAAAAGCCTTATATCATAAACTATACGTGATAATTCTCAGATTCTAGTTCAGATATTAATTTGTAATATACGCTTATCTCATTATTCATACATATTCGTATAATACCTCAGATTCAATACCTTGTACAATACATACGTATCATACCATCCTTACACTTTCTTCTTAACGCTTAATATTCCTAACGCTCTCAAATTAAGTCCGCATGCAAATATTACGCTTTCCATACTTAGATTATTATTACATAATCCATCTCACCTCGATATTGTAACGTTACGTATTTCTCGGAAGTTCAAAAATAATTCTTGAAAGCAAAAAATCGATGAATAAGTGTTTTTCAAAAAATTTCTCGAAAACTTTTTATTTTCGCTTTTAGAAATTCAAACACTTTAATTCTCCCACGTGAGTTAAAATACTACAACTTTTCCGACGCTTTCTAGGTTATAGAACCACAAACATCTTACTAACACATAATAATAATAAATAATATTATTTTATTCATTATTAAAAGTATTTACAAAATGTTCGATTTTCAAGGGCGTTACACTCTCCCTTTATAAGGATTCTCGTCCCTGAATCTCGCTATATATAAAAAAAAAATACACAAATAATTGAGGGTAATTCTTTTTCATCTTTTCTTCAAGTTCCCACGCTGCTTCTTCTCATCATCGTGGTTCTTCCATAACACCTTTACCAAGGTATAACTTTATTCCGCAGAAACTTGTTCTTTTCTATCGATGATTTGAATCGGCAACTCTTCATATGTTAAGTCCTTCTCGATATATGAATAGGCTCATATTCTATCACGCGCTTATAATCCGCTTATAAGGACGTAATACCGATATGTGAAATACATTATGTATTCGTTCTAAGTCCGGAGGTAATGCTACCATGTAAGCTACCTCACCTACCCGCTTTAACACTTCAAAAGGTCCTATAAACCTCGGACTTAACTTCCCTTCTTTCCAAAGCGATCTTTCTTTTCCAGGGAGATACCTTCGTAAAGACGTAAGAGCCTACTTCAAATTCTCTATTCTCTCGATGCAAATCAAGAAACTTCTTCTCGTCTCTCTTTTGAGTCGCTACCAAACGATCTCAGATTAGTTTAACAATGTCCACTGTTTTGTCGCACCAATTCAGTCCTAGCATTCTGCGCTTCTCCCACTTCATCCCAATATAATGGTGTTCTCGCATTTCCTTCCATACAAAGCTTCAGTAAGGCGCATACCTATGCTTGCATGATAACTATTATTATACGCAAATTCTACTAATGGTAGATGATCATCCCAACTACCCTTGAAATCCATGACGCAAGATCTTAACATATCTTCTAACGTCTGAATTGTTCTTTCGCTCATCCATCGGGCCTATGGATGATATGTCGATCACCTTCAATCATGCTTCCAACCGCTTCTTGTAAACTCCTCCAAAAGTTTGATGTGAATCGTGGGTCACGATCCGACACAATCGATATCGGTGCTCCATGTCTAGAAATTATTTCCTTAATATAAAGTCTAGCTAATCGGTCTAAGTTATACTTGACCCTAATTGGCAAAAGTGAGCCGACTTTCACAACCGATCCACTATTACCCAAATCGCATCATACCCCTTTCGAGTAGTCGGAAGTCCTACCACAAAATCCATCGTGATATTCTCCCATTTCCACTCCTAATTTCTAATGACTATAAAGTAAGCCACTTGGTCGTTGATGTTCTACTTTAACTCTTTGACAAGTCAAGCACCTACTTACATACTCGACGATATCTCTCTTCATGTTCTACCACCACCGTAACTCGTCAAGATCTTGATACATCTTAGTGCTACCAGATGAATCGAAAACCTCGAACTATGAGCCTCTTGTAAAACTTGCTCCTTTAATTCCGCCTCATTCGAACCCAAATTCTTCCTTCAAATCTCAATAACCCCTCATTATCAAGATCTGATTTAGTCTCTTTTCCATTGGTTAACCGCCTTTACTCGGGCACACTCATCGCTTTTGAGTCACACTCCTTAATTCTCTCTCTACGATAGTAGATCGCATCTCTGTCGTAAAAAGTATCCGCCTCGCTTCACTTGGAAAATTCAATTCTATCTCCATCCTAGCCATCTCTCGTTATTAACTCAACAGCCGCTTAACATAGACAACTTTTTCCTAACCTTCCTACTTAAGGCGCGCTTCAAGAACTACATCGGCTTTTCCAGGTGATATACAGATTTCACAACAGAATCCTTTATCAACTCCAAATGCATCTCCTCTCGCCTCATATTCAACTCCTTCGTGTGAAGATATATTTTAGACTTTTATGGTCCGTAGATATCTCACATTTTTCCCCATAAAGATAATGTCGCCATATCTTTAGAGCAAAAAAACTATCATGGCTAGTTCCGCATCATTAGTAGGTAAACTTTCTCATAATCCTTCAATCGCTTAGATGCATACGCAATGACCTTGCCATGCCGCATGAAAGCACGCAACCAAGTCCTCTATGCGAAGCATCGCTATAAACTACAAAATTTCCCGTGTCATCTGCAATGACAAAATAGAGCTTCACTCAATCTCTTCTTCAATTTCTTGAAAACTGTCTTCACATTTATCCGTCCACGCCATTTTCACCGCCTTCCTTGTTAAATTAGTCAACGGAGTAGCTATTTTCAAAAAATCCTAGATGAATCTCCGATAAGTAACCCCGCTAACCCTAGGAAACTCCGCACCTCACCGACGCTTTTCTTGTTGTTCCCAATTCATCACCGCTTCCACCTTCACCGGATCTACTGAAATCCTTTCTCGATCAATGACATGACCTAAAATCGCACTTTTCTAACCAAAATTCACACTTAGTGAATTTCACATACAACTTCTCCTTCCTAAGTGTCTCCAACACTAATCTTAGGTGTTCAAAGATGATCTTCTCGCGCCTTAGAGTAGACTAGAATATCATCGATAAACACCACTACTTAACTTGTCCAAATATTGTTTGAACACTTTGTTCATCATATCCATAAATGCAAATTGGTGCATTAGTCAACCCAAATGACATCACAAGAAACTCAGTAATGACCATAACGAGTCCTAAATGTCATCTTTGGTACATCCTCCTTCCTAACCTTCAACCGATGATGATACCCCGCTTTAAATCTATTTTTGAAAAATACTTAGCCCTTTCAACTGATCAAAGAGATCATCGATCCTCGGCAATGGGTATTTATTCTTTATCGTTAACTTGTTCAACTCTCTATAGTCGATACAAAGTCTTAACGATCCGTCCTTCTTCTTCGACAAATAAGACTTCAAGTGTTCTACACGGTGAAAAACACTCAATTGAATGTACTTCATGTCCAATGCTTCTTGTAATCGCACCATCAACTCCTTCATCTCCACCGGCGCCATACGATACGGTACCTCGAAACTGTGTCGCCTCCCACACAATGTCTATTACAAACTCGCCTCCCTATCCGGCTGGAATACCCAACAGCTTCACTCAAAAATACATCCGCGAATTCACTCACTATAGGTATTTGTTCCATGGTTGCTACCACTCTCTGGGTATCAACAACATGACACAGATAACCTACACACCCCTTCCTCAATAATTTTCTCGTATGTGTCATTGTTAGACAACACGAACGTCCCAGTGATCTATTTCCATAAAATACTACCTGAGGTTGTCTTAATGTTCTAATATTCACACATTTCTTTTGACAATTTATAATTGTCCCATGGTTTACCAACCAATCCATTCCGAGAATTACGTCGAATTCTCCTAACTTTATCGATATCAAATTTACCGATAATTTACAACCCCGTATGTCTACGCAACAACTCCTATAAATATCTTCAACAGGAATTATCTCTTCATTTGCTACCTTAATATTTAAAGGTATAGGCAACTTTTCGAGAAGTAATTCTAATCGTTCTAGCAAAATCACAAGCTATGAACGAACAAGTAGCACCCGAATCAAACAACACGTAAGCATTTATGTCGTTGATCGGAATAATACTCGCGATAACGTCCCCGATGCAATCCGCATCTTGATCATCATATTAAAGGTACGACCCATCGACTACCTACCCTACTGCTACCGACCCCCAATAGCTAACTTCCCGCTATTAGTGCCCCTGCCCCCATCCATTCCCTTCTTTCTTTGGACAACTTTTTTGCCATGTGGTCACACCCACACACAAAGCACCCACGATTCTTTTTCTGACTGGGACACAAGTAGGCGCAATGTGCCCCTCCCGTCCGCATAATTATAACACACGACCTTCCCTCGAGACAGACTCCTAAATGAGTCTTCCCACAGTCTTGCAGCCTCCATCCTCTCTTCGAGTCTCCTTGCTTTACTCCAAAGATTCCCAGAGCTAAATACCTTCCTTTCTCTTCCACCACTACCACTAGCTCCTTCTATCTTTACTCCCCATCAATCTTCCCTTATTCTTCTTTTCTTTGTGGTAATCGCTCAACGCCTCACTACCACCTTCTATGATTATCGCCTTTCTAAAAAAGGGTCCCAAAAGTAGTGCTCTCTGAACACGTATACACGATTATAGAGCCAGGGGTTTCAAGCCCCGCTCAAACCGTCATGCTTTTCCTTACCTCTGTCCACTGTGTGGAGAGCAAACCTTGCCAGCTTCATTAAACTTGGCGGCGGCAGATTGGGGAACTATCATGTCCCCTTGTTTCAAATCAAGAAACCTCATCTCCATCCTCCCCTCGCATGCTTGTGGGAAAGTAGTTCTCAAGAATATCTCCTCGAACCTCACCCACGCTACGCTCCCCCTATATCCGCCTGCCCCGATTGGCCTCCCACCAAAAGTTGGCCTCTCCTTCATCATATAGGTTGCAAAGGCAACCTTCTGGGCCTCTTCGACATTTGCTATCACAAATGCCTTCTCAATTTCCTTTACCCACGTTTGGGCTTCAATAGGTCCGTAGTTCCTTTGAACTCCTATGGACCAACACTCTTGAAATCCTTAAAGGTCGTAGCTTCGTACTACTCCCTTTGATTTACGGGGATATTAGCCCTCGCTTCTATTAAATGCAACTTATTATTAAATTAACAAATTCTCGCATTGGGGTTTATCGGACCTCCTCTCGTTGATTCACATTAGCACTTTTGGTTTCGTTGCACTTTCTTCATGGCATTTTACCGATACAATAAACAACACATCGCGCGTTATTATTTCCTTCTTATTAGTTAGTTATTATTCAAGATTAAACAATAACTTCAACATCCATTGCTCAATTTTTCCATAAAAAAAGGTTTATATTCATTCATTCCTTGTAGTATAATACTACATCGGTTACATTACAAAGCCTAAGCTGATTACATTATTATCCCGCTATTGCTTTCCAAAAATTGGGATTTACAGAAGACTACCCTTTTTTATACAAAAGAGGGTTTTACGTCATTACTAGCTATAAAAATATTTACATACCTAAACTACTCTATCCACTAATAGATCACATCCGCCTTCAAGGCATTATCAAAATCACTTTGGCAAGACCGGCAATAATATCACTACCGATAAGATGTCGCGTCCGCCTCTCCTCTCACTGGATAACCAACTACCCATCATTGAAATCTGTGATGAGAACTCCTATGGATATAGGACATTCTCCTCATCTTCCGACGTTTGGTTTTTAGCTCCTCCTTGAGCTCAAAACCTCATGTTTCAACTTCACGGACTTTGTCCTTAGCCAAAATCCTTTCATCATGTTTTTTTCTCCCACATGGGACTCCACGTCTGCCTTATCCTCTATAACCGCTTGAGCTCTCTCTTTCAGCCTCCTTAACCTCCTCGACAAGAATGGATATTTCTATCCAACACCGACATAAATAATGACATCATCGACTCCCCAAGAGCCATCTCTCGCCGCTATATAGCTACTCGGGTTGAAGGACACTACCTCCACCTCTTCTTCTATCATACCATCGAATATCGACATAAGATCAGATCCTCTCGAGTCTCCGCACTCAATCACAACTACTTCAGTTCTCGCCACTATGGGGTTCTAGATAACCTCTACTTGGTTAACCGATTCTTCACTAACTGCTTGAACATCTAACTATATTTCCATTTACTCCCCGACATCTACACAAAATAATTAAGTTGATTAGTACATGTCAAGAGAATAATAAAAACACATAATATAATCATAATGCATTTTTATAAGGTTATTTTCTTTTTTACTTTTTTGACTTCTCTAAGGTTATGACTTAAGGTTTTATTCCCCTTAAGTTTTATAACCTAATGCTTTGATACCAACCTCGTGACGCCCCCAAATCCGTGTCTCTTCCAACCCGACAGATGATGCTACACTAAGACTACCATTCATACATATTTCAATTGAAATGCCTCAAAAGAACGAATATGTCTTCTATATATTAAAATAATATTTACATTCCCTGTGTTCTTTATAACCCTTTCACTTGTTCTTGTCATAATATCAAATATATTACAATCGCTCATCCTATACTATTACATAAGTATTCTATGGTTTCGTCTTCGCTTTGCCTTATCCTCGCTTTGAGCCTTTCATCCGCTCGATCTTAGTCAGTGTTCATATGGTTCAAGCAAGAGTGAGTACGACTAGCTCAAAGAAGTACAACATTTCTAATAAACAACATGCTTGAAACATAGGAATCATATATCTTCAATAATCGAATAATAGTTACGAAAGTACTATCGATAATTCAAAATAACACTTCTTTTCATTCAAAACGCTTTTACAACAACAATATTCAAGAAAAACATCAATTACGGTCCAAGACCTTGAGCATATCATAAGTTTCTTTGAAAAGGACATCCCGACACTAAGTCCGTAAGTCCGACATTTCTTACGAGCACGCCTAGGTGATCAAATTTATAGTACTCTATGTTGATCAACACTACATTCATTAAACGTATATACGCTTAAGTTGTGGCAACCTCACGCACTACTGTTGTTAAACGACAAAAAACATTTTAGCATACTTACCTCTTCGATTGAAAACCACACCAATATAACTTGGTAAACATTAAACATGCTTTGATAGAAATATAATTTAAGTCTAGCCGAAAGAATTGGCTTTGACTTCATCATACAATACTTCATGCGTAAAGAATACATGAATTTCAAAGCTTGTCCAGATTGAATCGAACAAGGGTTAGAGTACTTGCCTTCGTCATTCTGCTATGCTTAATAACACGCTTCTTTGTTTAAATCTTTAAGTCTCTACAGTAATTAATAACATCACATAACACATTTGGTCATGAATAAACATACATAGTCCCTAATGTATCTTACCCTTCTTCTCAATCTAATTATAACTTAGATTTGATATTATTGGTTCCGGCTTTTGATTATGTCATTCTCATTACATTCATCTTCAATTGATTATTAACCTTTAATCATCATACATTAAGTGTCTAACAATGATTTAACAATGTTATATTTACACCTTAGCTCATTACTAATGAGTTATCTTTTATTCTATACTTGTAACCTTTCTTCTCTCTAAAAATCTAGGATCAAGGCCATGGCACCGGGTCATTGCTCTTCATCTCGCATGATGTGCACATGAAGTTAGCAGTAGTAGTGAGCCCCGGCCTGCATCATGCGCACACACTTTACTTCTTCAACAACACCACGCGACTCTCTGATGTTATCAGATCAGATATATGAATATAGTACCACCAATATATTTAGTCAGTATACCAACTCTCAGGCACCAAAAATTTTGACAGATTTTAAATTTTACGAAACTCCCTGACGATAACTTCTTTGTTATAAGTCCAAATTGCTCGCAAAAAGCCTACGCTTCACAAATTCCATACTCATTCGCTCATGCAAGAATTTTATCTATTTAACTTTGTTTGCTCAAAATTTACCTATTAGTTCATTTTTAACGAAAACGATAAATGTTCGTGAACGTTCAACGCTTCGCTTTTCGTTCTAAGTCGAATCCGGCCATTTTTGAGTCCACAACTCTATAATGCCAAATATGACTTGTCTCCATCGAAACCAACGCTTCCGAGTTCAAACACAAAATACGACTTCCATTCCGAGAATTTCACGAATTCGACGCTTAACGTCCAATTGTGTGAATTCCGGCATAACTTCATTACTAACGATTTGATTATTGCTCTAAATTGATTCTAACCATCATATAAACATTTCAAACTACTTTTCACATTATCTTATTTTCAAATTAGGTTTTTACTTATTCTTCATAAGTTCATGGATTATCAACTTATAACTTTCATGATTTCATTTACTTATGACTTATTATTGATTTAAGTCCTTTACTCAATGCTCTCATATCTTATCCAACATACTAGCTTCATATGACAAAACATATTACTAGTTCATCATAAGTTGATAACTTATTTAGGTTCAAGTTGCTTATTCATAACTTATTTGGCTTAAGTCCATTCATTAATCAATTCTTATATGTTCTTAATATACATGCTTATTTCATTACACTTCTCTTATCATCCTACAATGATAGAGATGGAAGAATATAGGACACAAGATCATTACCTTTGATGAACTACTTCTTCTTCTTCTTGGAAAATCTAACAAAGGAAGCTTTGACTTAAAAGTGCTTATTCTCTCTGACCAATAAGTTGCTTTATATTTGGAAGTTGTTAGTGTTTTGAATAATGAACAAATGTCTAGCAAACTTCCTCTATTTATAGGCTTGACAAGGTGAGGGCATTAGGGTTAATAACACATCCCACCTCCTTACTAACCTCCTTACTATTCATATCTTAAGCTCTAAGTAAACTTGCTAGCCACATTAATTTCTTGATCACCACATAAAGTTCTTGCCCATCAAGTCTATCCATGGGTTGCACCATGGATCCTAATTATCCAATGGATCATAATTTGGGCTTTAATCCACTTAGCTTATCTCAAACCTTTGGGCTTACATTAAGTTACTATGGGCATTAGCATACTAATTACTTGGGCTTGCACATTCAATTCTTATTAGACTCTACCAATTTATTAACAATCCTACAAGTCTCACTTAATTGGCTAAAAAGCCTTATATCATAAACTATACGTATAATTTTCGTATTCTAGTTCGTATATTAATTCGTAATATACGTTATCTCATTATTCATACATATTCGTACAATACCTCGTATTCAATACCTTGTACAATACATACGTATCATACCATCCTTACACTTTCTTCTTAACATTTAATATTCCTAACGTTCTCAAATTAAGTCCGCATGCGAAATATTACGTTTTCCATACTTAGATTATTATTACATAATCCATCTCACCTTGATATTTTAACGTTACGTATTTCTCGAAAGTTCAAAAATAATTCCCGAGCAGAAATTGATGAATAATGTTTTTCGGAAAATTTCTCAAAAAACTTTTATTTTCATTTTAGAAATTTAAACACTTTAATTCTCCCACGTAGTTAAAATACTACAAATTTCCGACGTTTCTAGGTTATATAACGACAAACATCTTACTAACATAGAATAATAATAAATAATATTCTTTTATTCATTATTGAAAGTATTTACAAAATGTTCGATTTTCTGAGGCGATCGTTGTAAAGTGCTTGACATGTCAGATAGTGTAGGCCGAGCATCAAAGACCAAGTGGATTACTTCAACCGTTGGACATACCAAAATGGAATTGGGAGCATATCACAATGGATTTTGTGGTAGGTCTTCCAATGACTTAGAAAGGATACGATGCAATATGGGTCATAGTGGATAGATTAACGAAGTCAGCACACTTTTTGCCAATAAGGATTAGATTTAATCTTGATCAGTTGGCAAAACTGTACGTCAAGGAGATCGTGTCGAGACATGGAGTTCCAGTATCAATAGTTTCAGATAGAGATCCGAGATTCACATGAAATTTCTGGAAGAGACTACAAGAATGCATGGGAACGCAACTGAAGATGAGTACATCATATCATCTGCAAACTGATGGTCAAAGTGAATGAACAATCCATACATTAGAGGATATGCTTAGAGAATGCATCATGGATTTCAAAGGAAACTGGGACGATCATCTACCGTTGGCAGAATTCACCAATAATAACAGTTACTATGCAAGAATTGGCATGCCGCCATACGAGGCATTATACGGCAGGAAATGCAGAACTCAACTATTTTGGGATGAAGTTGGTGAACGTTAACTGTTAGGACCAGAACTAGTATAACAGACCGCTGAAGTTATCAAGCTCATCAGAGCAATACTGGTAGCTGCTCAAGATAGACATCAGAAGTATGATGATCAACACTGGAAGAAAGTTTCTCCCTGGAAGGGGAAAATTTGTTTTGGCAAGAAAGGAAAGTTAAGCCCGAGGTTCATCGGACCTTTCGAAGTACTGCGAAGAGTAGGAGAAGTAGCTTATGAGGTAGCTTTACCTCCAGAATTAGAACATGTTCACAACATTTTTCATATTTTGGTATTGTGACTGTATAAACCCGATTACAAACATTTGATCGAGTATGAACTGTTACAGTTCAACAAGGATTTATCTTATAAAGAGGTTCCTATCCAGATAGTCGACAGGAAAGAATAAGTGCTTAGGAATAAGGTGATACCTTCTGTGAAGGTGATATGGAGAAACCACAATGTCGAAGAGGCTACGTGGGAACTCGAAGCTGAAATGTTGAAGAATTACCCTTAGTTATTTGTTTAGTCTGTGTCTTCGATTCTGGGGACAGAATCTTTGTAAGGAGAGAATAATGTGACGAATGAATTATTTGAGTTATGATTCTGAGGGAAGAATCCTTGTAAGGAGGGAATGATGTAACAATCTAAGATTTTATTATTTATAATTTAAAATATTTATTAAATTAAATAAATATTTTATTGAGGTGGTTGTTGTTAATGAATATTTGTGAATTAAATTTATTAGATAATACTATAATTTAATTCAATAGTTAGAGATGGAATGCTATGTTTTAATTTAATAATTAAAATGGTATGTGAAATTATTAAATAAAATTATAATGAGATTATAATTTTGTGGTATTTGTTTAAGTGGAAAATTTATTTAAAATTTATTATGTGTAATTAGTTTGTTTAACTAATGTTTAATATGGAGATCCAAATAAATAATATGAGAGTATAAACTATAGTGTAAGGATTTATTAAAATAAATTAAATAGATTTACCCAAACAAGGCTTAAAATATTAAGTCTTTATTTTAAAGAATTTTGCCAAACAAAGCCTTATGTCTTTTAAATTTTGAATTTTATTATAATAAATAAAATAAATTAAAATAATAAATAAAATATACTATAACTGATGTACGTTAAGGTTGTAACCGTTGTTTTTTAATATGCGTATTATGGCCCTATCAATTTTATTCTTATGCATAAGTGATAGTTGGTTTTATGTGATAAGAAATTGGCTTACTAATACTAAAGGAAGAGAGATTAGAGAGAGTTTGAGAGAAAGTTTGTGATTCCAAAACAATTATTAGTGGTTAGCAACGATTTTTCAAGCAAAAGAAGGTATATTTTCATAACCTTGATATTATATATATGTGTATCATGTATTTCTATTTTCTGTGAATTCAACTTTTCTGGAATTGTTAATATACAATTGATTTCTTGTGATTGTATGTAGTTATGATGTTAGAGTTGGTATTTAGACAAGAATTAGTATGCTAATTACGTTTTAAAAGGATGAAAAGTATTTACAGTACATGTTTATACATATGGCTTGTGAAAGTGCCAAATTTGGTGGCTAATTTGTAAGCTAATCAATAAATTGAGCCTTAAATATGTTAATTCAGTAAAAAACGAAGAGAACGTAGCTTGAATGAGTTAATTTGGACAAGAATTGTGATCACAGTGATGATTTTTTTGAAGGATGTCAAAATTGGAGTTTTTGTACAAAAACTTGAAATTTATGGATTTAAATTAGTTGAACTTGTTGTTTAATTGTTCTAAGCTGATGAATATATGAAGAATCATGTTTGTGTTAGTTCTAGACCAATTGCATATGTTAAATTTACTATTTTGTGGGTGAAATTAGTGTTAGTTGGGAAAAAGCGAGCACTTGTTAAAAAAATGCGCATAATTTACATACATGCACCGGTAGCATTTTCACCCTGTCCTAAGCCTATATATATAAGCAATGCCTACATACCCCGATCGAGATAGCGAGGTCTATTACTTCTGCAAACTTTGAACACCTAATGTAACTTAGTCTAATTGTATGTTAAGGTGACAAATATGTAATAAAGAAGTCAAAACAGAATCATACCGTGTCATTAGTAATTTCAACGTTGTAAAATTTTGCAAGTTAGGAAAGTTATATGTTATGATTTAAGACACATAATGAATAGTGAATAAGTGTTGTGAAGTTAACACTTATAATTTCTAAAATGTATATGGTAAAGTAAGACTTGTACTAAAATAACAAGTTTAACTAGAAGTGAGTGTTATTTTGGAAAGTAGATGTTAGTATATCTAATAGATATTGTGATTCTAATACTATGTGTAGGTGAACGTGAGTTGTAAATTTATAGCTTACGCACGAGGCAAGTTCCTTACTCTAAACTTTTCTTGAGCAAGTTCTTTGTTCCTAAATTTTATTTGAGCAAGCTATAACCCTAACTTTATTGGAACAAGTTTTGAATTATAATCATTATTAATTTATTCTAACTTGTTTATATTTAAGCAAGTTTCTTTAGTTCCACTCTTGTATAGTGAATGCATTTTCTCAAATTCCAATTTCTAATGTTGAACTGTCTTATTTCAATTACTTTGTACAAGTTAGTATCTTGTTGAGCAAGTTTTGTTTTCAGCTTGCAGTCAGTTAATACATGTTCAGTAATTCCATTTCTTATTTAATAAGATTATAACCTTAGCTTAATATTGTTCTAGCAAGGTTTATTGTTTTATTCAATGCTTATGCTTTTGGTTATTTCCAAGCATGCTTATGATTCATAAACATTTTACCTTAAACTATTATTGATCACTCGTAGTGTTGTTAAGTCTTGTTGATTGAACTAATCCCATAGTTGATGGTCGTGAAACCATAAATTACCCTTGAAGCTTATCCAAACCAAACTTTCTTTGGTGCGGACTTGTACTCTAAAAACTGAGAAGAACAACCCTATATCAGGGGATTATTTTAAAGTTATGCAATGACGTTAAAATATTTGCACAATACATAGTACAAAGGGTTGATCACCTGGAGTACGAGATGATGGTCCATATAGTCATTTAGACTGTTAAAGGTTATAGTAAAAACACCTGTTAACCTAGGACATAGATGATGATTATAGTCTTTAAGACTTATAAAGGTTAAAGTAGAAATACTTGATAACCTAGAGCATAGTTCATGGTCTTGTGACCCTCAGTTACATTTTGTATGTTGATATCAGTTTTTGATTATCATTGACAGAGTATTATTCAACTTTGATGAGCTTATTCATTAGGAATTATTGTGCTATTATTATTCATTGTTATTTCATGTGGGCATTTGTTTTGCTCACTCTTGCATATATATACTCATTGCAGCTAAGGTTGAAAAGGTCGATGAACCTACCACTAGCAAAGGAAAGGGAAAAATGAGCAAGTGATGAATACTTGAAATTTATTTATTGTCATGATGATAGACTTTATAATTAATGATGTGATGTATTTATTTTATTTTCGCATTTGATTGATGTAAAGGCTAGATAACCTGGGAGACTTTTTGATTAATGATGTAACCCTAATTATGGGAGGATTCATGGTTTAATTTTATTATATTTGGGTAGTTAGATATAAATGAATGGAAAATGATCACCAAATCTTGTGGGAATGAAGTGCCAGATTTGGGGGTGTCACAATATTCCTTTATTTATAAGCACATTGGAATTTACATTTTTAACTAACATAGTCATTCACATAATTCATATTATTCCTATCACGGCCTATTAAGACGTGGAATAGCTTTTCTGCGCTCTTCTTCCATGATACGAAACATCGTTCTGTGATCCAACATATACAAAGGTAAGTCCTCAAACTGAATTGGATAGTACATAACTCGATCCTGGGTCTTGTTCACCGCAGTGTTGAATGCACAATCAATCTTCACCATCTTGACCTTACTTGCTTGCACCTCTTCTTTGGCTACATCTACTCGCTGGGAAGCGTACTCATAAACATCTTCAGCTATGGCTTGTTTGGCGGACTCCAACCTCAAATCATCCTTCAGCTTTGCAACCTCTGCCACCAGCTCCTCATTTTCACCCTCTAAGTGAACTAATTTTCACTCCACATTTCCAAGACATGCATCAAGACCTTGGATTTCCTCATTCTTCTGACCTATAGTATCCTGACGTCTGTCTGCCAACTCTTCCAACTCTCTGACTCTATCCTGAAGCTCGATGTTACGGTCATATACCTCATCATACATCTGAGTTATAATAGAGTTCGGTGGGAACTCATCTTCATCCTCTTCATCCTCAGGGTCCTCCTCTAGATCAGACTCGGGCTCATGCTCCTGACCAACAACAGTGATCAACGGAGATGGCTCTCTCCGTACCAACTACTCCTGGACAACATGGATGTCTCGAGGCTCCTCCCCCATAAGCACTCGGGGTTCCTCCTCCCCAGCTCGACTAGATCCTCCAACATCCGACATCCTGACAACATAGTTTTAAGTTTCAGTTACTAATCGATACTCGCGAGCACATAAGTTTATCACATAAGCACATATAGTTTTTAATTATCATCAATGAATTAAGGACTTCATTTCTTAGAACTCGATAAGAGTTTACCACCACTATGTTCTCGATCTCCTATAAGGCTACTACCTAAGGTTATTCCCCCACCTAAGGCTAATAACCTACATCTTTGATACCAACTTGTGACACTGCCAAATCTGGGTACTTCACTTCCCACGGGATTATTCATTCACTGTACAAACATCACATGTCTATCTACCCAAAATAAATGAAAACCATAATAGATAGAAATAAATCCTCTACTTATCGAGTTACAACATCTGATTTTAAATCAACCCCAGGTCATACGAACCTTAAATCTCAAATGCGGAAACAAATAATAAGTCTTACATAATTTAAACATAAGTCTGAAACATAAATATATCAAATAAACAACAAGTCTTCATCATTTGTTAACCTTGCCCTTGCCTTTTCTAGTAGAAAGCTTGTCAGACCTTTCGTTCTTAAATCTGTAATGTTATTATTACACAAGAGTGAGCACAATTGCCCATATGTGACGCCCCCAAAATAGGTATACATCACCTATTCTGAGTTGTCAATACATGGTAAAGAAACAACTACAACTTTATTATTACAACAAGAAATCGTGAGTTTGAATACAAATATTATCTTCTGACAATATCTATACTCAAATAAATCCTCATCACATTTATTGATACATTATTTTACAAAATGGTGAGGACTACTAAACAATCCTTTCTAAAACCTTCATTCCATACCCAGACTAAATCTCTACGCTATATTCTCGCCTCTTGAGAAAAATGGAACAAAAAGGAAAAGGGTGAGCTCAACTAGCTCAAGAAAGAATATTATGACTAAGATAATATACAACAAATTATCGTTAGTCTTCAACAGGAAAAATCTAATAGAATACAATAGACAACAAATTTTAAATCAATATTCGCAGCAATGAAATAATAATTCATTAGAAGAGTTAAGTAGAGAATGCAAACTACTATCTTCTATGTATGAATTTAAAAGTTCATCGCCTTTCTTTTATCCCTCGTAACATCAATCAATATACATCCGAATCAAATATTCATCTTTGCACTACAGTGCCAAAGATATTCATCGATTAATCATGTTCATTTAAACACTGCTCATCTTTGCACTCTCGGCCAAAGATATTCTTCAAAATCATTCATCTTTGCACTCTGAAGCCAAAGATATTCTTAAGAAATCATTCATCTTTGCACTACTGGGCCAAAGATATTCCATAATATCATCATTTAAGACCGAGGATGATGAAAATATATTTTTTTTTAAGAAACGAATCCAAAGAAACAAAATGACAAGGATTAAGGATTAAGGATTCGTACTTGGTTTTATCCACGTCCAAAAATACCTCAAAAATAATCATAGTGGTGTAAAATTCAAGAATGATCAAAACATGGATACAATCAGAGTTAGTATCCGAATAGATGTTTTGGACGAAAAGAAGAAATTTTATTTTTCGGTGAATAGTACAGTATCGTGAATAGTCGTCATACGTGAATAGTCAGATATCGTGAATAGTAACTCAGACACTAAAAGATAGAAATTCCACAAAAACATCTTCACGCTTCATGAATAGTACTCGTGAATAATAGTAACTCGTGAATAAGAATCTTATGAATAGTAACTCGTGAATAGTAACTCATGAATAAGAACTCATGAATAGTAACCCCGACATGAAAAAGTTCCAAATTTGATAAAACTTCAGATCAACATTTCAAATAATGATATTGAAGAAATAATATCATTTGAGAAGAAAATAACATCCCTTACCTCGAAGATCAAGATTTCTAGCTAGAATATCGGGTATAAGTGTTGAAGGGAACTTGCAACCGCCTAGCAATACTCAAAGTATACTCAAAATACTCACAAGAATACGCTCGATAATATAGAGAGAGAAACTTCGATTTTGATGTGATTTTCAATTCTAACCTAAGCACCCTATTTATAGGAAAATGCTTAGAACACCAAAGCGTAAAAATTTAATAAAATAATAATATTTCTTAAAAATATTCAAGCCCACCTTAGAAATCTGATTTCAGATCATTTATAACACATGTGAGCCACTCAATTACAACAAAAAACGTTTTTCTTACAAAAATATTTTAAACTCCCAAAAATTAATTATTTCGAGCTTGAACTTCAATAATTCATAATAAATAGCCCTTTCATCAAAAATTCGAATCTCGCGTGTTTTTATAGGAATTTCAATTCTTTACAACTTTGCGGAAGGAAGTTTTACCAAATTCCAAATAGAAATTGACCAAAATCCACAAACCAAGCGATTTTACATGCTATAATCAAATTTCACCAATAAATGGGGTCCACCGACATGTTTAACATGTTTTAAACATTTATTGCAACAAAAATACTCTTACTCCTCGATATACTCATATATCCCACATTCGTTGTAAAATATCACCACCGTTAATATATTATTAAAATAATATATTTAAATGAATTATTTTATCGTAAAAGATAAAATATTAATTTTCAACAATTGTCATTTTAAAAATTTTCTCCATCTATATCCACATAAAATCAATATTTTCCTCATCATATAAATCAATAATTAATTATTCACAAATAATATTACGTAATCACAATATTGACAACCAGTGCGCTTCCTGAAAGAGGAGGCTTTCCAATAAGAATTTCTTCTTCTTGCGCCGCAATTAGGTGACCAAACCTCTCCTTAGATGTAACTTTCTAGACATTGCCAATAATGTTATCTAATAATATTATTCAGATAATATGAATTATTGCTTCAATAATGAAAATATCGTAAATGACAATTATTGAAACAACAAAGAATATAAAATATCAACGCAGCAATTATTAACTCAATAAAATAATTTGAATAAGAATTATCGTAACCATTATTGAGTAGTGTGTCTTCACGTAAGAATCAATAATTGGTGCAATATCAGTGCACTCTTTCTTTGTTCAACGCCAGATTAGTGTGTTTTAACCACCGGGTATTCCAACAAGATAATCTGTGAATAACTACGCTGTAGATTATTTAAAAACAACTTATATTTATCGCTTTTCTTCATCCAATCGCTTTCACATGGGGGCCCACACATGGTCACACTACCGTCAGTATTTAATATTCCCGACGATCACGAATATTCCACGACCAAACGAATATTCCCCATTTATAATGAATATTTTATAACCACTTGCTTATTTTGAAATATTTGCATATTTAACCCTTAACTATCCACATTAATCAAATCAACCCTTACTATTTCAAAATAATAAATAAAGGAAATTCCTTTTATTTAAAAATTTTGGGGTCTTACAACCTCCCTCCTTATGAAATTTCGTCCTCGAAATTGACGTACGTGCACAGTGTTTGAAAAGGTGAGGATACCTCGCTTTCATTTCCGCTTTCCAATTCCCGTGTCATTTCCTCTATAAGCATGATTCCTCCACAAAACTTTAACTTGTGGTATGACCTTTCTGGCGTAGGACATGCTCCTTCCTATCCAAGATCTTGACAGTACCTCCTCATACGTTAAGTCTTCACTATCTCGTCCTGGTTCTAACTCAATAACGTGGTTCGGGTCTTTCACATATTTACGATAGTACGAGATGTGAAACACATTATGAACACGAGACATACTTTGAGGTAACGCAAGTCTATAGGCTACATTTCCTACTCGGTCAAGAATTTGAAATGGACCAATAAATCGTGGATTGAGCTTTCCTCTCTTCCCAAATCTTGTAACTCCCTTCCATGGAGCAACTCGCAACAATACATGATCCCCTACATTAAATTCCACGTCCTTTCGATGAAGATCCGCATAACTCTTTTGTCGATCTTGTGCCGCTTTGTATACGTTGTCGAATCATTTGGATCTTTTCTAAGAGTCATATCGCATTAACTTCGGGTCCCAACAATGTTGCTTCACCCACCTCATCCAAACATATTGGAGAACGACATTTTCGTCCCATATAATGCTTCAAATGGAGCCACACCTATACTTGCACGATAAGCTGTTGTTGTAGGAGAATTCCACCAATGGTAAATACTTATCCCAACTACCCTTGAAGTCTAAAACACGTAGTCTTAATAGATCTTCAAGAGTTTGAATAGTCCTCTCCGATTGTCCGTCCGCTTGGGGATGGTATGCCAACTAAATCGCAAATCCGCGCTCATAGCTTTTTGCAAGCTAACCCAAAATCTTGAAGTGAATCTTGGGTCACGATCTCAAACTATGGATACAGTGCATGCCATGCAACCTCACAATCTCATTCACGTACATACTAGCAAGACGTTCAAGGAATAAGTCTCCGTATCGGCAAGAAATGAGCGGACTTGGTTAATCTATCAACAATAACCCAAATAGCATTGATGCCTTGAGAAACCGTAGGAAGACCCGTATCTTAAATCCATAGTAATGTGTTCCCACTTCCATTCCGGAATCTCAAGTGGTTGCAACGGAACCTTAGGTACTAGATGCTCCGCCTTTACACGTTAAGTAAGTTAAACACATCGAGATAAACTTTGCAATCTCTCTCTCATATTGTTCCACCAAAATGTATGTCAAGATCACGATATATTTTAGTACTTCCAGATGGATTGCAAATGGCGTATTGTGTGCCTCCATCATAATCTTGTACTTCAAATCGTAGTCGTTAGGAACACAAAGTCTAGAGTGGACTCAAGTATTCCTTCTTCATCAATTCTCGCTCGAATAGCTCCTTCTTGTACTTTCTTCTTCATACGCATCGCATCCGGCCTGGTGGCTTGAGCAACCTTAACTTTTTCTATTAAAGTTGGCTCTATCGTATACTTGACATCATCGCACTTTCGTTCCGCATATGATCTTCTACTCAATGCGTCACTACCACGTTCGCTTTACCGGGATGGTATTGAATAGTGTGGTCGTAGTCTTTCAATAGCTCGAGCCAACGTCATTTGCCGATATTGAGTTCTTTTGAGTGAAGAAATATTTAAGGCTTTTATGGTGCAATATATATCCACTTTCTCCCCATATAGATAGTGCCTCCATATTTTTAGCGCTGAAAATGATCTGGCGCTAACTCTAGATCATGAGTAGGATAATTCCTCTCATACTCTTTAAGTTGTCATGAGGCATAGGCTATGACTTTCCCACGTTGCATGAGAACACATCCTAACCCTTTACCTCAAGCATCATCAGAGATAATAAATCCATCCAACCAGATGGTATTGTTAGAACATGTCTTAAAATAAGTCTCCTCTTAAGCTCTTGGAAACTTTTCTCGCATTCTTCGCTCCAAACGAATTTTGTATCCTTCCGAGTTAGCCGAGTTAATGGAGTAGCGATTCGAGAAAACCCTTCCACGAATCTCCGATAATAACCAAATTAAGCCCAAAAGCTACGTGACTTGATTCACATCACTTGGTTGCTCTAACTTTGTATTGCTTCAATCTTGGCCGGATCAGCGGATACTCCATGTTTCGACACCACGCGCCCCAAGGAATGCTACTTCCTCGCCGTAACTCGCATTTCTTCAATTTGGCATATAGTTGGTTTTCACGAAGCCTTTGGAGTACCGACTTCAAATGGTGCTCATGATCTTCACGGCTTTTGGAATATATGAGGATGTCATCAATAAAGACAACAACGAATTGATCCAAATATTCCTTGAATACTTGGTTCATCATATCCATGAAAGCCGCGGGAGCATTAGTTAGTCCGAAAGACATGACTAAGAATTCATAATACCCATACCGAGTTTCAAGGCGCCTTTGGAATATCCTCGCCTCTAATCTTCAAATGATGATATCCGAGCGAAGATCGATTTTTGAAAAGAATTGTGCCTTGCAAATCGTCAAATAAGTCATCAATACGAGGTGAGGATACCTATTCTTGATGGTGACATGGTTCAATTCCGATAGTCAATACAAAGTCGCATACTCCCGCTCTTTCTTCTTTACAAATAAAACAGAGCACCCCAAGGAGATGTACTAGGGCGAATGAAACCGATGTCCAACAATTCCTCAGTAGTTGGACCTTTAACTCTGAAGTTCAATAGGAGCCATTCGATATGGGGTTTTAGAAATGGGCTTTGTACCGTGTTCAAGATCAATAAAGAATTCAACTTCACGCTCGGGGTAGACCGGAAGTTCTTCTAGAAATACGTCGGAAAGTCAATAACAACAGAATATTATTCAAATTTGACGTGTCTTTATTCAAATCCATAACATGGGCTAGAAAGCTTGACATCCGCTTTTTAATAAATGAATAGCTTTATGATTAGATATGACGTTGATCGATTTTAATGGTTTAGTTGCTTGAATTCATACAACAAAGTTGGTTAGGAATATGAAAACTAACAACCTTACGAAAACAATCAATTTTGGCATGATGAGTAGTTAACCAATCAATCCCTAAAATCATCATCAAAAGCAAGTATCTTTAAAGAGATAAGGTCAACAGTAAGGTAATGGTGCCAACTTGAATCAAACAAGATTTATAAACAATTGGATGTGATGAAAGTTTCTCCTAACGGAGTTTCCACAGATAGGTCAAAGTCTAATTTTTCCTGAGTCAAGTTTAAACGTTGAGCACATGCAGAGAGAGATAAATGAATGGGTAGCACCCCAGATATCAAGTAAGGTATAAACTTCGCAAGAATTTATAAATAGCTTACCCGTGATCACCTCGTTTGGGTTCCTCGCATTATGACCGGTCCACAACAAACGCTCTTCCCTAATCATTGACTTTGACTTTTCTCGGGATGTTTTTGAGTCACCGTCCCCATTGAACTAGGTTTCGCTCTTCAGTACAATCTCGAAGCGATATGTCCTTCCTTTCCACAATTATAGCATACCTTGAACTGTTGTGGGCGCTTTGGTGATATGTCCCTCTTTCCGCATTTATAGCATATGATGGGTGGTGGGTCGCTCCTCCCTTAGAACCAATTCTTTGCGCAAGACTGCCATCTTCACATGGTCATTTAATAAATCTCCTCTTTTAAAATCTCCTCCCGACTCGCTTTCTTCTATTTTCATGGCTATGATTACCACCAGAGTGGTTACCATTTCGTCCGTCTGTTTCTTTCTCTCCGCAGTTATCATTATTCTGCTTGATCGCTATCTCTACGATCACGATCTGGTTGTGGTCCCTCGATTGACCATACTAAGTATCTCGCTCTAATAATTGAGCCTGTTTACAACATCTGAATAAAGAGAAAATTTATGAGAAATGAGATACTAACGTATCTGGGGGTTTCAAACCTCTAAGAAACATCCGCGTCATACGTTCCTCATTCTCCACCAAATGAGGTCTGAAACCTGGATAACTCGCAAACTTTGCCTCGTCTTGAGACACCGTCATGTTGTTTTGTTCCAATCGATGAACTCAACTTCCTTCATATGACGAACACTTTCGTGAAAGTATTTGTCATTAAATAGCTTCAAACGCCTCCCAAGACATGCTGAAAAGCGGTGGATGGGTACGCTTCACTTCCTACTCACCGATGAAATCCGCTTCGCCACGGAACATAAAGGTGGCGAATGGAACCTTCTGTTCTCCGTGCACCCCAAGATATCGAATATCTTGGTAATTTGCTTGACCCATGTTTCCGCCATGATCGGATCTGGCTTTCCCTTAAATTCGGTGGTCCCAACTCTTTGAATCGCTTGGTCAATGACAACCCGTGTGAATTGCTATCATTTCCTCCTCAGATTTTGAACACGAGTCTCCTCGTCGATTTTTGCATGAATCGCAAAAAACTTCTAAACATCCCCTCGTTCATCATCTCGCTTTCAATGGTGTTGTTCACAGAGGAACATTACCACCTTTATTGCACGCTTCTCCTCGTTGGTGAGTACAGAGCATCTCCACGGTCTCATTTCCATTGTTAATATTCTCGATTGACATTCTCAAATCATCGCCATAAAACAAGGGTTAATTAAGGAAATCAATATATCACATAATATCCCTATATATATCGACTAACTAACAAATAAGCTTAGGTAGGACACACTCAAGGATTTACTCGCCTCTCCCTCCTAGTTCTATTCCCGATCTCCGCCAAAGATCATATTCCTAAGCTCGATACCAATCATGGCGCCCCAAAATAGGTATACATCACCTATTCAACTTTACATTATTACAACTTTATTATTACAATGAGAAAGCTGTGAGTTTGAATACAAATATTATCTTCTAGACAATATCTATACTCAAATAAATCCTCATCACATTTATTGATACATTATTTTACAAAATGGTGAGGACTACTAAACAATCCTTTCTAAAACCTTCATTCCATACCCCAGAGCTAAGTACTCTTTATATTCTCGCCTCTTGAGAAAAATGGAACAAAAGGAAAAGGGTGAGCTCAACTAGCTCGAAGAAAGAATATTATGACTAAGATAATATACAACAAATTATCGTTAGTCTTCAACAGGAAAAAATCTAATAGAATAAAATAGACAACAAATTTTAAATCAATATTCGCAATGAAATAATAATTCATTAGAAGAGTTAAGTAGAGAATGGAAACTACTATCTTCTATGTATGAATTTAAAAGTTCATCGCCTATCTTTTATCCCTATAACATCAATCAATATACATCTGAATCAAATATTCATCTTTTGCACTACTGTGCCAAAGATATTCATCACCGTAGTCATGTTCATTTAAACACCGCTCATCTTTACTACGGGCCAAAGATATTCTTCAAAATCATTCATCTTTTGCACTCTGAGCCAAAGATATTCTTAAGAAATCATTCATCTTTTACTACAAAGCCAAAGATATTCCATAATATCATCATTTAAGACCGAGGATGATGAAAATATTTTTTTTTTTTAAAGAAACGAATCCAAAGAAACAAAATGACAAGGATTAAGGATTAAGGATTCGTACTTGGTTTTATCCACGTCCAAAAATACCTCAAAAATAATCATAGTGGTGTAAAATTCAAGAATGATCAAAACATGGATACAATCGAGTTAGTATCCGGAATAGATGTTTTGACGAAAAGAAGAAATTTTATTTTTCGGTGAATAGTATCGTGAATAGTCGTGTGAATAGTGCCGATATCGTGAATAGTAACTCAGAGCACCAAAAGATAAAAATTCCACAAAAAACATCTTCACGCTTCATAATAATAGTACTCGTGAATAGTAACTCTCGTGAATAGTAACTCATGAATAGTAACTCGTGAATAGTAACTCATGAATAGTAACCCAGACATGAAAAAGTTCCAAATTTGATAAAACTTCAGATCAACATTTCAAAGATAATGATATTGAAGAAATAATATCATTTGAGAAGAAAATAACATCCCTTACCTCGAAAGATCGATTACTTTCTAGCTAGAATCTACGGGTATAGTCTTTGAAGGAACTTGCAATCGCCTAGCAATACTCAAAGTATACTCAAAATACTCACAAGAATACGCCGATAATATAGAGAGAAAAACTTGAGCTTTTTGTGTGATTTTCAATTCTAACCTAAGCACCCTATTTATAGGAAAATCTTTAGAACATCAAAGCGTAAAATTTAATAAAATAATAATATTTCTTAAAAATATTCAAGCCCACCTTAGAAATCTGATTTCAGATCATTTATAACACATGTGAGCCACTCAATTACAACAAAAAACGTTTTTCTTACAAAAAATATTTTAAACTCCCAAAATCAATTATTTCGAGCTTGAACTTCAATAATTCGTAATAAATAGCCCTTTCATCAGAAAATTCAATCTTGCGTGTTTTTATAGGAATTTCAATTCTCTACAACTTTGCGAGAAGAAAGTTTTTCCAAATTCCAAATAGAAATTGACCAAAATCCACAAACGGGCAATTTTATAAAGTTATAATCAAATTTCACCAATAAATGGGGTCCACCGACATGTTTAACATGTTTTAAACATTTATTGCAACAAAAATACTCTTCCTCCTCGTATACTCATATATCCCACATTCGTTGTAAAAATATCACCGCTAATATATTATTAAAATAATATATTTAAATGAATTATTTTATCGAGAAAAGATAAAATATTAATTTTCAACAATTGTCATTTTAAAAATTTTCTCCATCTATATCCACATAAAATCAATATTTTCCTCATCATATAAATCAATAATTAATTATTCACAAATAATATTACAGAATCATAATATTGACAACCTGCATAGTTCCTGGAAAGAGGGCTTTCCAATAAGAATTTCTTCTTCTTGGCCGCAGCAATTAGGTGACCAAACCTCTCCTTAGATGTAACTTTCTAGACATTGTCAATAATGTTATCTAATAATATTATTCAGATAATATGAATTATTGCTTCAATAATGAAAATATACGTGTAATGACAATTATTGAAACAACAAAGAATATAAAATATCAACGCAAAGAATTATTAACTCAATAAAATCTTTGAGCGGTAATTCACCGTAACCATTATTGAGTAGTGCCTTCTTACGTAAGAATCAATAATTGGTGCAATACCATGTGCTACTTGTTCAACAACGCCATTATTAGTGTGTTTTAACCACCGGGTATTCCAACAATATTAATTGTGAATAACTTCTGCCAGCTATTTAAAAACAACTTATATTTGTCGTTTTTCTTCATCCAATCGCTTTCAGTTATGGGGCCCACACATGGTTTTGCCAGTCGCATACGAATATTCCCACAAAGATGAATATTCCACGACCAAACGAATATTCCCTACGATAATGAATATTTTATAACCACTTGCTTATTTTGAAATATTTGCGTATTTAACCCTTAACTATCCACATTAATCAAATCAACCCTTACTATTTCAAAATAATAAATAAAGGAAATTTCTTTTTATTTAAAAATTTCGGGGTCTTACACCATAAGTATAATAATATAACAACAAAATAATAACATGCGAGTAAAACAAATACTTCTAAAATAAGAGCTCAAATTTTGAATCAAGAATGAATAACAAGAATCAAAAGAACTTCTGAGGGTCATAAGACCTTGAACTATGTCCTAGGTTGTCAAGTGTTTATACTTGAAACCTTTAACAATCATAAGACTATGGACTCTTCTTCTCATTCTTAAGGGGATCAGCCCTTAGTACCATACTGTGCATAATATCTTAACGCTAAAGCATAATTAATCCCCTACAATAGGGTTGTTCATCTCAATTTGACATTAGAGTCCGCACCAAAGGAAGTTTTGTTTAGATAAGCTCAACAATGGTTATGAAATTTAGAACGTTCATCAACTATGGACTAGTCGAATCAATAAGGGTTCGCTAGTCTTACATGGTTCAACAACAATTGATATTCAATTTGAATAATAAAATTCAAGAGGTATACAATCGAATAAGTATTGTATAACAAGAATCATGCTTTTAAAGTATGATAACATCTAATATGAAATCTTGACTTGAACAGTAATCAACAAGATGGAATAAGGAACTTGCTTTATGTAAAGAAACAGATATAGGAAATTGCTCAAATAAAGTTAGGGATAGGGAACTTGCCTTGTGCGCAAGCTACAATTATAGATACAAATCAAAATTTTCAACGTCCTACACATTACATGCATTCTTAACATTCATTAGTTACCTTCATATTAACCTTATAGGTTTAGTTCCATCTTTTAAATCCAATTTGTTATCATAATTCAGGTTCTGACTTTTGAATTAGCGTCACGTCATCAGTTTGAAATCATAGGGTTATCATAGCAATATAACCTTTAAACACATTTCAAGGCTTAACCAATTAACAAATTAAAGTTTTTTATAACTTATTAACTTCACAATTTGAAATCGTTGAACACATGCTTACAATTAATTATAAAACCTCATTACATGTTTAACATACTATCTTGCACCTAAGACTAGGTTAGGCCAACATATCATGGAATGCAAACTAAAAGAAAGCAAGTTGTTACGCTTTCTGTAGGTAGAAGCGTAAGATTATACCCTAAGCTCGCTAGCAGTATTTAGCTCTTACTGTTGGTGCTCAATACTTAGTATACTCAAGAAGTCTTGAATCTGTGCGTTTACGCCTTTTGGTACTAAGCGCAATGCTGTTCGGACGCTGAGATAGAACGCTCACATGCTACGTACTCTACTTCACAGTACAATCCAAAACAATGCAATTACAGAAATTTTACATACTCTAAAGCTATAATTTGTTAATTACAACACCAAGCATGCACATCATGATTCTAATAATATGAACATCAAACAAAATAAACTTGTCAAGATCAAAATCATGTTTTTACTAGTTTTCTTCATATTTCAACATATTTAGCAGAAACAACCACCAAATCTTCGTTTCTTAACCAAATCAAGCCATTTTAGTTGTATTCTTTTCCTAATTCAACATACTAACATATTCTGAAATCAAATTTACATATTACAATAAGAACTGAACATTACTCTTTGTTCTAAAATAGCCTTTTTGTACTTTTTATAACAAAACCAAAATCTTTACTTGAAAACCTGTTTCATATAATTTCAACTTCTGAAAATAATTTTGAATTCACATATAACAGATTATATATACATATCAACATATATAACAATCTATCCAACCAATTTATCAATAAAAAACCCAATTTTAACACCAAAATCACGTATATTGTATATTTATCATTAAAACCAAAGTTCTTTAAGCTTTAACAGATTTGATTACTCTAAATCACATACAAATTATATAGAATTGGATTATGCATACTAATAAATGTATATAATCCATTTCTTAACAAATTGGCCGTGAAAATCCAATTATAGAAACTAAAAAGCAATTTTCATGAAAAGTTTCTAAGCATGTAAATTAAAAGTTGGGTTAAGGAATTACCCTGCTAGTTTGCGTATTTGCTTCAAAGATGATAAAACTCTTCTCTTTTTCTTCTCCAATTCACACTTCCTCCCAATTTCTCTCTAAACTCTCTCTGTTTTCTCAGACTTAGGTCTCGGGAATAAATGCGTAAATGATATATAAAACTGATATAAGTGTGCATACTGGCGTTGTCATGGTCGGTTAATCCCGTAGTGGGTTAAGTGGCTAACTTTCTTTAGGGCCATGTTTGGCTATCTTATTAATACTCTTTCCCCATTAATTTAATTAAACTCTTATTATATAGTTTAATAATGTCACACCCGTTTACATCAAATATATATTATTTAATTGGCAAAACTATGTATTTCACCACTATACTTAGCAGGTTTTATTTAATACACCATTGAACTTTTAATTTTTTGAATTACCCCATTAAACAAATTAAAAGTTTTTAATTGGATCATTCTGTTAACTAATCCTCAATTCTGTTAACATCAAAGTTAGATGTTTCCTACGTGGCTTTCTTTAAAAAAAAGAAAAATGACTCAGCCACGATGGCCCAATCCAAGGTGGATTATGCGGCAAAAGAAAAGTACTATCAAACCAAATCAAACAAAGTCTGACTCATTTTTTACAGAGAGAGTGAGCGAGCGATAATGTGAAGAAGGCGATTGCTATAAACTAGGGTTCCAAACTACTCAAAGTTCACACAGAGAGAGAGAGCGAGCGGAGAAGACGATTGCTACAAACTAGGGTTCCAAACTAGTCGAAGTTCACAGAGAGAGAGAGAGCGAGTGAAGAAGAAGAAGGGGCGATTTGATCTGCTAGGGTTTTACATGCAAATCTCTAGCGAAGAAAAAGGTATGTATGGGTTTGTGTGAATTTTTTTTTTCTTTATCGAGATTCTTCTACAAATATCTGAGTTAGATTGGTTTCCCACTGATTATTGTTCGATTTGTGTTTAAATGTAACACCCTTAGAATATCTCCTGTAATTTTCAAAATAATGATGTTTTTCCACTGATTGGTTTTTGATTTCGGTTTATATATCGATTTGGGTTTAAATGTAAATATTTAGATTTTTTTTCCGGACTGATGTAAATATTAAGATTTTTTATTCTTCCACTGATTATTCTTTGATTTGGGTTTATATGTTGATTTGGGTTTAAGTTATGAATCAGCTTTGGTACATGATTGTTCCATGATTTGGGTTTATATGTAAATTTCTTCCACTGATTATTCAATTTTACAATGTTTATTATCTAATGTTGTGCCCTGTACCTTTTGCAGCATGGGTTTATTTTCTGTGGAGTTTAATCATGGTGGTAGGTTCATTGAAGAACTAATATACCACTATGGAGGAGGTTTTATAGAATTGCTTCATGACGTTTGTAAGACCCCAAAATTTTTTTAAATAAAAAGAAATTTCCTTTATTTATTATTTTGAAATAGTAAGGGTTGATTTGATTAATGTGGATAGTTAAGGGTTAAATACGCAAATATTTCAAAATAAGCAAGTGGTTATAAAATATTCATTGTTGTCGGGGAATATTCGTTTGGTCGTGGAATATTCGTGATCGTCGGGAATATTCGTATTTACCGGCCACAAACCCATGTGGGCCCCATAACGGAAAGCGATTGGATGAGGAAAACGACAAAGTTTGGGTGGTTATAAATAACGGCGTAGTTGTTACCGTTAAGACTGTTGGAATACCCGGTGGTTAAAACACACTAATACGCGTTGTTGAACAGTAGCACACGGTATTGCATCAATTATTGATTCTTACGTAAGAAGGCACTACTCAATAATTGTTACAAAGAATTACTGCTCAATAGTTTATTTTATTGATTCAATAATTGATCATATTGGTATTTTATATTATCATTGCTTCAATAATTGTCATCGCACAAGATTTCCCATTATCGATCAATAATTCATATTATTTGAATAATATTATTAGATAACATTATTGGCAATGTCTAGAAAGTTCTGCTAAGGAGAGGTTTGGTCACCTAATTGCGCCAAGAAGGAGAGATCCTTATTGAAAGCCCCTTTCCTGGAAATGTACTGGTTGTCATAAATGTGATTCTCAGAATATTATTTGTGAATAATTAATTATCGATTCATATGATAAGGAAATATTTATTTTATATGAATATAAATGATGGATTTATTTATGTGGTTATTAATGAAGGAATTAATGCTTTAGATGTTTTATTTGTATTTTGCTTGGATTGGAGGTATTAAAAGATCAAATTGGTGTTATTATATGCCTTTATTGTGTGAGTTATAATATTTAATCCGACCGTTGGATCGTTGTAATTTTTGGATATGTTATACATATATAAGTTGAGTATATGTCCACAAATTTTGAACCGTTAAAAATGAGCGATAATTTATTATGAATTTTAAGAGGTGACTGATTCGTAAATTAGGTTATAAATGATTTTGGTGGAAAATTCTAGAATTGGTGGGCCCCACTTTTGGTTGGTGAGAAATGTGCTCAATTGAATTTTCAAATGTGGTGGGTGGGAATAGTAGCAGTAAAGCCATCAAAGTTGCGAGTTAAGTCCGCTTTGCATGCATAACATTTTCCTATAAATAGAGGCTAAGTTAAATTGAAAATCACACCGTAAACAAAGTTTTCTCTTTCTCTCTATATTATTGAGCGTATTTTGTGAGTATTTAGATACTTTGAGAGTTGTTTGTCAAAGATAAGTTTCATTCAAAGATCACTTTCGACCTTTCCTTCCAAGTAATCGATTCTTTGAGGTAAGGGATATTATTTTTTTCGTAATGATATTATTTCTTCAATATCATTATCTTTGAAATGTTGATCTGAAGTTTTTATCAAATTTGGAACTTTTTCATGCTCGGGGTTACTATTCATGGGTTACTATTCATGAGTTACTATTCACGAGTTACTATTCACGAAGTTACTATTCACGAGTACTATTCATGGCGTGAAGATGTTTTTGTGGAATTTCTATCTTTTGGTGTCTGAGTTACTATTCACGATATTTACGATTATTCACGATACTGACTATTCACGATACCAACACTATTCACCAAAAAAAATAAAATTTCTTCTTTTCTCTAAAATATCTATTCGGATACTAACTTTCATTGTATCCATGTTTTGATCATTCTTGAATTTTACACCACTATGATTATCTTTGAGGTATTGTTGATTACATGGATAAAACAAAGTACTAATCCTTAATCCTTGTCATTTTGTTTCACCGGATTCGCTTCTTTAAAAATATTTTCATCATCCTCGCCTTAAATGATGATATTATTGAATATCTTTGGCCCGTAGTGCAAAGATGAATGATTTCAAGAATATCTTTGGCCCAGAGTGCAAAGATGAACATGTGTTTAAATGAATACGACCGATCGATGAATATCTTTGGCCTTTAGTGCAAAGATGAACAGTGTTGAGATGAACATGACCGATTGATGAATATCTTTGGCTTTTATAGTGCAAAGATGAATATTTGATTTGAAATGAATATTGATTGATGTTACAGGATAAAATATTGATGATGGACTGTTAAATTCATAGATTATAGTAGATTTCATTCTCTACGTAACTCTTCTATGAATTATTATTTCACCATGAATATTGATCCGAAACTTGTCAGTCTATTGTATTCTATCGATTTTTCCTCGCTTGGAGACTAACGATAATTTGTTGTATATTATCTTAGTCATAGTATTCTTTATCGGGCTAGTTGAGCTCACCCTTTTCCTTGTTGTTCCATTTTTCTTCTCGTGAGGCGAGAATGTAATGCGAGTACTAGTCTGGGTATGGAATGAAGGTTCTAGAGAGAGTTGTTTAGTAGTCCTCACCATTTTTGTAAAATAATGTATCAATAATTATGATGGGGATTTATTTATGTGGATATTATCTAGAAGACAATATTATATTTAAACTCACAAGATATATTGTTGTATTTCACACCACATTTGTATTATTGAAGTCAGAGTTTGCTTCTTGTACCATGTATTTGGCGACTCGAAATGGGTGTTGTGTATACCTATTTTGGGGCGCCACAGCTTGGTATCGAAGCTTAGGGATATGATCTCCAAGAGATCGGGAATAGAACTAGGAGGGAGAGACGAGTAAAACCTTCGCTAGTGTGTCCTACCTAAGCTTATTTGTTGGTTGGTCATAATATAGGGGTATTATGTGATTTGTTAATTTATTTAATTAACCCTTGTTTTATGATAGTTTTAAGAATGGTCACTGAGAACGTTAACAATGGAGTGAATGAGATCGTGGAGACACCTCTAATCGCCAACCGTGATAATGTGATGTCGGTGAAGAAGGAATTAGAGATATCCATGTGGTGAGTGAAGAATTGATAGTTGCACCCTTTAGAGATAGTCGCAGAGGTAACAAATGAGAGTGAGGAAGAAGAGGAAGAAGAAAGGTACCAAGAGAGTTTATTAGAGGTATTTTATGATCAAAATGTAGAATTGCAAAATCGTATTCATGAGTTAGAAGAGCAAATCAAGAATTGCGAGCAATGGTGGAGCAAAAGGATGCAACGATTCAAGTTCAGGTTACCCGATATGTGATGCTTGAATGTAAGCACTCTTTGGCGAGTATAAGATGATAAAGTCGAATCGAAATGAAAGAAGAAATAATCGAACGAGTGAGAATGAGTGATGCATGGGTAAAAGCCGCATACGACGCGCTGATATTATGGAAAGAGATGTCCAATCTAAAAAGAGAAGATTTAACGATGACGGAAAGACGCTTACAGCAGACAGATCAAAACCATCATCAACAAATTCTAGGGAAGAGAACGATCGCCGCTTAGATGCTACTGAGATGTGGAGAGGAGGGACATATAAGGTCAAACTGCTCAAAGCCTTCCAAAGTATGCTATAATTGTGGAAAAGAAGGACATATCGCCGAGATTATACGATATCGAAACCCAGTCCAAATGAGAATGGTGACTCAAAAGGATGTCCCGAAAAGTCAAAGTCAACGGTTCTTGGAAGAGCGTTTGTCGTGACCGAAATAAAATGCGAGGAACCCGAACGGTTAGCACGGGTTAGTTAATTATAAATTCTTCTTGAAGTATATACCTTACTAGATATTGGATCTACCCATTCTTTTATCTCTCTTACTTGCGCCAACGCTTGAACTTGACTACGAGAAATTAAACTTTGACCTATCTGTGGAGACTCCATTAGAGAAACTTTCATTACATCCGTTGTTTAAAAATCTTGCTTGATTCAAGTTGGCACTATCACATTACCCGTTAACCTTATTTCTATAGAGATATTTGCTTTTGATGTGATTTTAAGGTTAACTACTCATCATGCCAAATTGATTGCTTTTGTAAGGTTGTTAGTTTTCATATTCCTAAGCAACTCCGTTATTCAATTCAAGCAATCAAACCATTGTAGTCAAACATTTTCATATCAAGCCATGAAGTCATTCGCTTATTACTTGATGTCAAGTTTTCTTAGTCCATGTTATGGATTTGAATAAAGACACGCCGATTTGAATAATATTCCTCGTTGTTATTGATTTTCCGACGATTTCTGAAGAATTTCTTGGTTTACTCCCAAAACTCGATATTAAATATTGTATCGACTTTGAACCCGATACAAAACTCATTTCTAAAATCTCATATCGAATGGCTCCTATTGAACTTCGTGAGTTAAAAATTCAACTATAGAATTTGGTACCGAGCCTTTATCTGGTGACTTCCTTTGTGGAATTTACCTAAGCCGGACTCTATAGGGGACGCCATATTCGATGCGATAGTAAATCGATAGGTGTCATTGTGACGTCTTATCCAAGATTGGGATATGAGTCACGCTTGAGAGCAACCTAAGTCAAGAATCGAAATACGTAGCTTTCAGGCTTAGTTAGTTATTATCGGAGATTCGTTGAAGGATATTCTCGAATCGCTATTCCATTATCGCAAATGACTCGTAGAGATACAAAATTTGAATGGAGCAAGGAATGTGGGAAGAGCTTCAAGAACTCAAGAGGAGACTCATTTCAAAGACATGTTCACCATGCCATCCTCGAAAAGCGAACGTGGTAGCCGACGTGTTTTGTATACAAGATCTGAAAGTACGATATTGTCAAAAGACTAATTTCAGATAATTTACAAATAATAGAGATGGAGATGAAAACTCTAGGTACCCACGTGATGATATACGAGTATAATTGACTTTAATCGATAAAGTTAAAGTCGCTCAAGCCACCGGGAATCTTGAGTCGATGCGTATGAAGAAGAAAGTACAAGAAGGAGCTATTCCTAAGCGAGAATTGATGAAGAAGGAATACTTGAGTCCACTCTAGACTTTGTGTTCCTAACGACTCGATTTGAAGTACAAGATTATGATGGAGGCACACAATACACCATTTGCAATCCATCCTCGAAGTACTAAAATGTATCGTGATCTTCGACATACATTTTGGTGGAACAATATGAAGAGAGAGATTGCAAAGTTTATCTCGATGTGTTTAACTTGCCAACGTGTAAAGGCGAGCATCTAGTACCTAAGGGTCCGTTAAGTTGCAACCACTTGAGATTCCGAAATGGAAGTGGGAACATATTACCATGGATTTCAAGATTCGGGTCTTCCTACGGTTTCAAGGCATCAATGCTATTTGGGTTATTGTTGATAGATTAACCAAGTTCCGCTTTCATTTCTTGCCGATCACGGAGACTTATTCACTTGAACGCCTTGCTAGTATGTACGTGAATGAGATTGTGAGGTTGCATGGCATGCCCAGTATCCATAGTTTCGATCGTGACCCAAGATTCACTTCAAGATTTTGGGTTAGCTTGCAAAAAGCTATGGGCACGGATTTGCGATTTAGTTCGCATACCCATCCCCAAACCAGACGGACAATCGAGAGAGACTACTATTCAAACTCTTGAAGATATATTAAGACTCGTGTCCTAGACTTCAAGGGCGCTTGGGATAAGTATTTACCATTGGTGGAATTCTCCTACAACAACAATTTATCGTGCAAGTATAGGTGTGGCTCCATTCAAGCATTATATGGACGAAAATGTCGCTTCTCCAATATGTTGGGATGAGGTGGGTGAAGCAACATTGTTGGGACTCGAAAGTTAATACGTATGACTCACCGAAAAGATCCAAATGATTCGACAACGATACAAATGGCACAAGATCGACAAAAGAGTTATGCGGATCTTCATCGAAAGGACGAGGAATTTAGTGTAGGGGATCATGTATTATTACGAGTTGCTCCATGGAAAGGAGTTACAAGATTTAGGAAGAGAGGAAAGCTCAATCCACGATTTATCGGTCCATTTCAAATTCTTGACCGAGTAGGAAATGTAGCCTATAGACTTGCTACCTCAAGTATGTCTCGTGTTCATAATGTGTTTCACATATCTGCAGATTTCAAATATGTGAAAGACCCGAACCACGTTATAGAGTTAGAACCGGACGAGATAGCCGAAGACTTAACGTATGAGGAGGTACCTGTCAAGATTTTGGATAGGAAGGAGCATGTCCTACGCGCAAAGGTCATACCACAAGTTAAAGTTTTGTGGAGGAATCATGCTATAGAGGAAATGACCTGGGAATTGGAAACGAAAATGAAAGCGAGGTATCCTCACCTTTTTGAAACACCAGGTACGTACGTCAATTTCGAGGACGAAATTTCATAAGGAGGGGAGGTTGTAAGACCCCGAAATTTTTTTAAATAAAAAGGAATTTCCTTTATTTATTATTTTGAAATAGTAAGGGTTGATTTGATTAATGTGGATAGTTAAGGGTTAAATACGCAAATATTTCAAAATAAGCAAGTGGTTATAAAATATTCATTGTTGTTGGGGAATATTCGTTTGGTCGTGGAATATATTCGCATCGTCGGGGAATATTCGCATTTACCTGCCAATGACCATGTGTGGGCCCCATAACGGATAACCGTTTATGGATGAAAAAAACGACAAAGTTTGGGTGGTTATAAATAACGCAGTAGTTGTTATTCAAGAAGACTGTTGGAATACCCGGTGGTTAAAACACACTAATACGCTGTTGTTGTTGAGCGAAGACACACGAGATTGCATCAATTATTGATTCTTACGTAAGAAGGCACTACTCAATAATTGTTACGAAGAATTATCGCTCAATAGTTTATTTTATTGATTCAATAATTGTTGCGTTGGTATTTTATATTATTATTGTTTCAATAATTGTCAACGCACAAAGATTTCCCATTATCGATCAATAATTCATATTATTTGAATAATATTATTAGATAACATTATTGGCAATGTCTAGAAAGTTCGCTCTAAGGAGAGGTTTGGTCACCTAATTGCGCGCCAAGAAGAGAGAGATCCTTATTGAAAGCCCCTCTTCCGGGGAACAACTGGTCATTATAAATGTGATTCGTAATATTATTTGTGAATAATTAATTATTGATTCATATGATAAGGAAATATTTATTTTATATGAATATAAATGATGGATTTATTTATGTGGTTATTAATGAAGGAATTAATGTTTGAGATGTTTTATTTGTATTTTGCTTTGATTGAGGTATTAAAAGATCAAATTGGTGTTATTACGACTTTATTGTGTGAGTTATAATATTTAATCCGACCGCTGATCGTTGTAATTTTTGGATATGTTATACATATATAAGTTGAGTATATGTCCACAAATTTTGAACCGTTAAAAATGAGCGATAATTTATTATGAATTTTAAGAGGTGATTGATTCGTAAATTAGGTTATAAATGATTTTGGTGGAAAATTCTAGAATTGGTGGGCCCCACTTTTGGTTGGTGAGAAATGTGCTCAATTGAATTTTCAAATGTGGTGGGTGGGAATAGTAGCGTAAAGCCATCAAAGTTGCGTGTTAAGTCCGCTTTGCTGTGCTAACATTTTCCTATAAATAGAGGGCTAAGTTAGAATTGAAAATCACACCGTAAACAAAGTTTTCTCTCTTTCCTCTCTATATTATTGAGCGATTTTGTGAGTATTTAGATACTTTGAGAGTTGTTTGCTCAAAGATAAGTTTCATTCAAAGATCACTTCCGACCTTTCCTTCCGGCACCGATTCTTTGAGGTAAGGGATATTATTTTTTCAAATGATATTATTTCTTCAATATCATTATCTTTGAAATGTCGATCCGAAGTTTTTATCAAATTTGGAACTTTTTCATGTTTCGGTTACTATTCATGAGTTACTATTCATGAGTTACTATTCACGAGTTACTATTCACGAAGTTACTATTCACGAGTACTATTCATGAAGCGTGAAGATGTTTTTGTGGAATTTCTATCTTTTGGTGTCGAGTTACTATTCACGATATACTACCTTATTCACGATACTGACTATTCACGATACTACTATTCATCGAAAAAAAAAATTTCTTCTTTTCGTCCAAAATATCTATTCGGATACTAACTCTCGATTGTATCCATGTTTTGATCATTCTTGAATTTTACACCACTATGATTATCTTTGAGGTATTGTTGACATGGATAAAACAAAGTACTAATCCTTAATCCTTAATCCTCGTCATTTTGTTTCACCGGATTCGCTCTTTAAAAATATTTTCATCATCCTCGCCTTAAATGATGATATTATTGAATATCTTTGGCCTCAGAGTGCAAAGATGAATGATTTCAAGAATATCTTTGGCCAGTAGTGCAAAGATGAACATGTGTTTAAATGAACATACCGATCGATGAATATCTTTGGCCTTTAGTGCAAAGATGAACAGTGTTGAGATGAACACGACCGATTGATGAATATCTTTGGCTCAGAGTGCAAAGATGAATATTTGATTTGAAATGAATATTGATTGATGTTACAGGATAAAATATTGATGATGGACCGTTAAATTCATAGATTATAGTAGATTTCATTCTCTACGTAACTCTTCTATGAATTATTATTTCAATTACTGCGAATATTGATCCAAACTTGTTGTCTATTGTATTCTATCGATTTTTCCTCGTTGGAGACTAACGATAATTTGTTGTATATTATCTTAGTCATAGTATTCTTTTTGATCGGGCTAGTTGAGCTCACCCTTTTCTTGTTGTTCCATTTTTCTTCTCGTGAGGCGAGAATGTAGCGAGTACTAGTCGGGTATGGAATGAAGGTTCTAGAGAGAGTTGTTTAGTAGTCCTCACCATTTTGTAAAATAATGTATCAATAATTATGATGGGGATTTATTTATGTGTGGATATTGTCTAGAAGACAATATTATATTTAAACTCACAGTATATATTGTCATATTTCACACGACATTTGTATTATTGAAGTTGTAGTTTGCTTCTTGTACCATGTATTTGGCGACTCAGAATGGGTGTTGTGTATACCTATTTTGGGGGCGTCACAACGTTGATGGTGACTAGCTGAATGTTGACAAAATATACAACTTACCTAAGAAGTATGGTTACAAAAAGAATACTGCAGTGTATTTCAAAGTTGGGAACTTGGATATTCGTTATGGTTTAGAGTTGATACATGATGACCATAATATTAGGTTACTAGTTGAGGAGGGTGAATGAACTGGTGTAGTTGATCTATATTGTGACCACTCTACTGATGAACTCTTACCATTTGAGATAGAAGTTCGTCAGGGAGGTGAGAGGGAAGTTAAGCAGCTTCTGTAGAAGGAAGTTGATGTTGTTGATGTGCAAGTTGATGCACCAAATGGAGATGATGAAGAATCTACAGATGAAGAAACAGATACTGACTCCAGTGAAGAAAGTGATGATGATGGGAATGAGGAGTTGATCAATGCTAGGCTGCATAAGGAAGAGATAATAAAATCAAAGATTAAAGAGTTGGAAGTTGTTTGTGAAGTTCAGTTGGAAGATGAAGTTCAATTGGATGATAAAGTTCAATTGGATGATGAAGTTGAAGTGGATTGTGGTGAAGTACCTGAACCTACAGGGACTCACGCTTCTAGCTCAGTACATGTTAACAAGGCATCAGATAATCATGTTACACCTGAGAAAAAAGTCAGGATAAAGAAAAGGGCAGGACTCAACACACCTAACAAGAAGAAGAAAATTGTTGATGAAGATAATGTGGAGCCTACTTTCTCATCTGATGATGAGGTCATCACCAAATTTGGTACAAGGGGCATGAAACCATGGGAGGAAATATATGAAGATTCTGACTTTGAAGTTCCTGCAACTCCTCCTTCAAGTAGTGATAGTGAGTGGGAAGGTGAAGAGCCAAGGATTAAACGGAAGAGAGTTGTTCCTGTGTATAATCCAAACACAGCAATCAAAGATGTTGAATTTGAGTTATACATGACTTTCACTGGGGTTGACCAACTAAGGGAAGCAATACAAAATTATGCGATTGGGAAGGGAAAGGAATCGGTTTTAAAGTTAATGAAGCTACCAGAGTTCAAGCTAAGTGTGCAGCAGGATGTCCATGGAAGCTTTGGGCAAGCTATGTTCCTAGGGAAAAATGGTTTCAAATTAAGGCTTACCCTACTAAGTTCCACAGTTGTATTAGTTGAGGGAATTACAAGAGGCAATAAAGCAAAGGTATGGATTGAAATCTTCTATTGCACAGTGTTTCCAAGTTAAAAAATTGGCCTTATCTGAGATAGAGAAAGCACTGATAGAGCATTATGAGGGTGTTTGGGACTATGGACAAGAGATACTAAATACCAATCCAGGTAGCACTGTACAAATTAGGACTGATCAGGGCACTCCAAAAAGGTTTCAAAGGATGTATATTTGTTTTGATGTTGTGTTGAAGAACTGGTTGGAGGGCTGCAGGCCTATTATTGGGCTTGATGGTTGTTTTCTAAAGACATATTGTAGAGGGGAGCTATTAACTGCAATAGGTAGAGATGCTAACAACCAGATGTTCCCAATAGCTTCGGCTGTGGTGGAAAGTGAAAATAAAGACAGTTGGAGTTGGTTTTAAATTTGTTATGCAATGATGTTGGATTAGAACAAGGCCGAGGATGGAAATTAATTACTGATCAACAAAAGGTGTAGTTAACAATAATTTCATTTACACAATAATTTGTAATTTAAGAATACTTTGCATTACACATGTATATATCATTATACTAACAATTCTGCTTATTTGCATAGGGTTTGGTGCCTGCTATTCAGGATTTACTACCCCAAGCAGAGCACAGATGTTGTGCAAGACACATACATGCAAATTGGAGGAAAAAGTTCCCTAGGGCAGCTTTGAAGGTGATGTTCTGGAAGGCATCAAAGGCCAATAATCCTGCTGATTTTCAAAAGGCAATGAAGGACATCAGGAAGGAATCAAAGGATGCACATACTGCCTTGATAGGTATCCCTCCTAAACTTTGGAGTAAGGCTTACTTTGATACCACCACCAAATGTGATGTAGTGACAAACAATATGTCAGAGTGTTTTAACAGTTAGATCCTAGAGGCTAGGTATAAACCCATCTTAACAATGTTTTAAGATATCAAAACCCAGGTAATGGAGAGAATCCATATCAAGAGAGATCAGATGCTAAAAAGAGATGGACAATTATATCCTAGGATACTAACTAAAGTGAATAGGTCAATTGAATTGACAAGGTACTGTGATCACCATTGGGATGGGGGGCATATGTATGAGGTGAGTGACAGGTGGTCAGGTAAATATGTGGTGGATATAGTGAAAAAAACCTGCTCTTGTGGGGTATGGCAATTATTTGTAATACCTTGCCGTCATGTTGTCACTGGGATACTTCATCAAGAGAGGCCTGTTGAGGATTTCGTGGACCATTGTTACTACATTGAAACCTATCTCAAGTCATATAACCACCTGTTAAAGCCCATGAGTGGTAGCAATGGTTGGCCTACCACTAATTTACCAGTCATGTTGCCTCCATTGACTAAAAGATTGGCTGGAAGGCCAAAGAGATATAGAAGGAAAGGTCCAACTGAAGAAAAAAGCAAACTGGTAAAATTTCAAGGAAAGGGACTCCAATGATTTGTTCCAAATGCAAGCAATATGGACATAATAAAGCAGGTTGTAAGAACACACTTGCCCAAGCATAACATGGTCCAAAACCACGACATACTACCAAAAGGCCAAAGCTTAGTGTGAGTTATTTAATTCTTAAATTTACACTGCCTTTATATGTTTCCTTCAATTATGAAATGTATATACTAACATCCTGCAATTGTTTTATAGGTTAAATGGAAACAAGGTGGTACAATTAGGAGAGGATCTAAACTGCGTGAAGACGAGGATCGTGCAACGGTGGGGAACACAAATCGCTATATAGCATCTGCTTTGCAGATGGGGGACAATGAAGGCTCTTCCATATGGATCTGTTTTAGTTTTAGTATCTTTTTGGGGTTATTTTAGAACAATTAGAACAGTGAATGTTTAGTATCTTTTTGAGCTGTTAACTGCAGTGTTAGTATATTTTTGGGTCTGATTTGAATACTTTTGTCATGGTTTTAACTGCAATTTTACTATTTTTTGGGTCTAATGTAATGGTATTGGCAGTTTATATATGACCAGGTTTGGTATGTAATTGTATTGGCAGTTTTATATGCAATGGTTTGGCAGTGAATTTTATTGGCAGTTTTATATGCAATTGCTTGGCAAGGAATTTTATTGGCAGTTTTATACTGATTGGTTTCAAAGCTTACTTTAATATGCAATGGTTTAATTTGGTGTTCCATAAGGCAGTTTTATATGCTTAGGTTTGGTTTTGCATAAGGTAGTTTTAAACTGGATGTGTTTGCAAGACAGGGCATTGACAGTTTGGATGCTATTTAGACATTTGCTCAACAAAAGGCAACTTAGACATTACATAACAGTGCATTATACTAGACATTACATAAAATGGATCCATAACTTCATAAAATGAATTCATAACTTCATTACATAACTTAGTACAACACAAAATGCCATTTGTTGATCAATAATAGACATTACATTGCATTAACAGGGCATATATAAAATGAATCCATAACTTCATTACATAACTTTGAATGCTTAAAATTCCATGAATACATAACTTAGTACAACACAAGTCACCATCCATGATAATATCACATACAGTTGTAATTTCTTATTTGCCTCTCTTAGTCTAACAGTTTCTAACTCCAATTTTAAGGCCTCCCTTTTCAAATTATTTAACTTCTTTTTCAACTTTCTTGTTTTGTTCCTCAGAAAATCGAGTCCATCTTCATTCATTGAAACATAACCCATTTCACTGCAACCACTATCATGACCTTCATTTTGGGAACTTATGTCCAACCATTGAAAAAATCCACAATATTTATTAACATCCTGCAAAAGACCAAAAATTTTAAGCAACTTAAATCCAATATAAATTACAATAATAATATTAAGACACAATTATGGTGCTTAAGAATCATTTGTGAATACCCTCACACCCTTTAACAGTCATAGTCACAAACAACATGCTTATTTTTTCATGTAAATGAAGAATCAAATATGAATATGAATTTATGTACTTACTGGGTAAAATCGACATCCATAGAATCTTCATCCCTTTGATTTGTTCTTTTTGGAGACACAAATAGATGCAGATACACCACAGAAACATTCTACCCTCTTTTTAATAACCGACGAGGATCTACTATGTGTAGATACCATTAACAACCCCCTAATTTTCCCCTTTGATTTTTTCTGAATCAATCTCCTCAAATGCGAGAGACTGAGTTGGAACCTTAGTTTACAGTATTAAACGAATGAAGAAATTAGTGAGGCGAAGAGGAGTATCACCAGAAAATAATACATACCTTTGATTTTTTTTCTTGTAGAGACTTAAGCTGATACCAAAAAACTAGGGTTATTTTCCACCCTTTTTGCAGCAATCAATCACGATCGACTACGACAAGATGCCATTAACCTTCCTCTGGGTGTTCAAAAGCTTTAAAGAGATGACATATAGCAATAACCCAAATTTTCCCAGCTGATTTTGGGCGAATTGATCTCCAAGTTGGTTTTGGAGCACTAGATTCGTTGTCTGAGATTTTTCAAATGCGTAAGTGGCTGAATGAAAGAGAAGCTAAGTTGTTATATATCGATAGTGGCTGAGTCATTTTTCTTTTTTTTAAAAAGCCACGTAGGAAACATCTAACGTTGATATTATCAGAATTGAGGAACAGTTAACAGAATGATCCAATTAAAAACTTTTAATTTGTTTAATGAGGTAATTCAAAAAATTAAAAGTTCAATGATGTATTAAATAAAACATGCCAAGTATAGTGGTGAAATACATAGTTTTGCCTTATTTAATTCGATTAAATAAAATAGAATAATTCTACATTAAATCACATAGTCACATAATTAAATTCTCATTTATTAACTATATTAAGTCATTAAATCTCTAATTAATTATTTAAATTAATTAGAATAACATTATGCTTATTAAATAATTCCTTTAATCAAATAAGCACAATTAAATACATACTTTTGAATAATAAATTCTCCACATTAATTTAATCAATGTAACACATATAATTAAATTAATCTACCACAAATTCATTAATTAATTATTTAACTCAATAATTAAATCATCAAAAAATATTTATTTAATTCAATAAATATTCAAATTAAATTACAAAAATATCATTTGTCACAATTTATTGGTAGCGACCGGTATTTGTCTTGCCTCAAATAAGCTTCTGAACCCATGATGCGGCTCTGTCTCTCTACACGCAGAGTGCCATTTATACTGGAGACAAGCGATGCGTATTTGTGGCTGTGGCTCGCAAAGACAAAGCAAACAAGCTCATTAGCGGCAAGCGATGTAGTATTTGTTTCTGCAATTCGCAAAGAACACAAAACATGGCCAAATTAGTCCAAATCTTCAATCAAACAACGAATTCAATATTACCCATAAGTTATAAGCTTAATAAAATCATTTTATAACATTCTTAGCATGCTTTTAACAATTTAAGTCACATAAACAACAAAATTTAAAGCCATATTTTTGATGTTTTGTGAAAAACTCCATTTTGACATTCTTAACGAAATCAACTACTACGAACCCGTTTTTCAACCAAATCAGTCAATACAAGTTTCGTTCTTTTCGTTTTTACATGTATAAACATAATCACCCATCAATTTACCGTTTAACATACAATTAAGGCACCAATGTTTTGTAGTTATAAGTCATATTCAAATATTATCTCTCCGTAAACTTCAATACTTCAATTTAAACATAATTTCATGTATAAATTACTCTAAAACTGTCTATAAACATCATATAATAGATTATACATGCATATCAACAATTACAAACAACTTCTCAACAATTTGGCCATAAAAACTCAATTATAGAGAACTAAAAATAATACTTTCATTGTAACTCAAAACTCCAATTTAAAACATGATTTCATGGATTTGATTATTCTAAATGACATACAAGTCATATAAAATATGTTATAAACATATACAACATCATATATTCAACAATTAACCATAAAAATTGGATTACAACGAGATAAAAATTGGTTTTCATGAAGAACTTTCAAGAACGTAAATTAAATTTTGAATATAAGAGATTACCCTTGATTTCTCTATTATGATTAGGCAAGATTATAAGAATTCTTTAATTCTCCAACTTCTTCTTCTTCAATCTCACTGACTCTCAATTCTCTCTCTTTTCTTTGTGTTATGTTCTCCGGACTTGAAAGAAAGAAGACGTACTACTGATATAATACGCATAACATTAACTGGCATTAATTGGCGCGTACATGGTAGCAGTTAAGCACAGTAAGGCCTTAATTGATCCTATGTTCTTAAGGCCATGTTTGGCTAGGTTATTTAATTCCCTTTCTAATTTATTTTAATTAACTTATTTATTATATAGTTTATTCGACACACTTTCATTACTCAAATTTTTAATATTTAAATTCAATTAATTAAAGCCAATATTACCTATTAAATCACATCATCGCATAATTAAAATTCTCATTTATTAGATATAACGCATAGTTAAAATTCTCATTTATTATTTATAACAAATCAATAAATCTCTAATTAATTATTTAACTAATTAGAATAACATTAAAATTATTTAACAACTCATTTAATTTAATTATTCCAATTAAATTCACACTTTAAATTATAACATTATTCCACATTAATTTAATCAATGTAACACATTTAATTAAATTAATCTACCACAGCCCATCAAATATTTACTTAAATCAATAAATAAATTAACAAAATATTTATTTAATTTAATAAATATTTTTAAAAAATTTAATTACAAAAGTCTCGTTCGTCACAATAGTTATGGGTGATATGTGCAAATTTTACAAAGTAAGCAAATTTAATTATTGTTTCTTACATAAGAAGTCACTCAATTTCATTCAATAATTGTCATAATAGCAAATGCACAATATTTTATATTATTGACACGACACAGTAACTCATTTTATCTTATATGATATTATTAGGCTAATAAACATTATTGACAATGTCTAAAAATTTCTGTCAATGAAAGGGGTTAGTTAATTGTGTGTCGTTTATATGGAAGACCTCCTCTTTCCTGGGAACGATCTGATTGTCAATATTGTAAGTCTATAATAATTATACTCAAAAGAAATTAGTGAGCACCAGTCCACTGTAGCAACCACATGGATTTAAGGGTGTCACAATAATTGTCACAATATCTCATATTATTGAACCAATAACTGACATCATAGCAAGGGTAGTAATGGATAGTTGCATAATGGAAGTCACTAGTTTTAAATAGTTATGTCAACTCATTATTTGAAGAACAATAATATCTGTAATAGTAATACATTAAGTCAATAATATAGGAAACATATAATAAAATTATAATGGAATAATCTTTTTGATAATGAATTAATCTTTTTGAATAAATAATGATAAAGGAAAAATCCTTTTTGATAATGGATTTATCTTTTTGAAACTAGATTTATATTTTGAATAAATATTGATAATGGATTATTCTTTTTGAATAAAATATAGATAATGGATGAAAATGGGTAATTAGTATGTTTAAAGTATATATAATGGATAAATAAAATATTTATAAAATATGGGATATTTTGGTTATAAATAGGAAGGCTTAACCTAAGGAAATTCACAACTTAATTCCTTGCTTATACTTCCTTCCACACTCTAAAAATTTCTTAGTGTAAGTTCTCTCAAAGTGTGCTAGGCTACTTTTGGTATTTGTGAAGATTAGTACGTAAGCGTACAAGTATTATTCAAGTTGAGCATCTAATCACTTGTTAATTGAGGTGAAGAATGTTATTTTCTTCATACTCATAAGGGTTGTCCTTCATATTCATTCTTTATTAATCGAGGGGTATAACATATCTACGTGGATTACCGTATGCATGGTGAATAATCCTTTGTATTTATTCTTTATTAATCTGTGGGTTTAACCTATCTACGCGGATTACCGCATGTCTGGTGAATAACCCTTCTTATTCATTCTTTATTAAGTTATGGAAATGATCTGTCTACGCGGATTACAACATAATGGGTGCTAATCTATTTGCATTTTTGTATATTCTTTCATACTCGTATTAGATATCATTTCTTTTGTACTCGTCAAGGGATGTCATTTTCTTTCATATTTCTCCATTTATGGTACGAAATTATTGTTATTTCCATAACTTTATTATTAAATGGTGAAAATCCATGAAATTAGCAGAATATCCTTAATAGTTTGTGCTTCATCTAATATCATTTCACTATAATATTGATCTGAACTTTCTTATTAAATTTTATTCTATTCATCTGAGGTACTATTTATTCGGGGTACTTTGCATGATGGGGTACTATTCATTTGGGGTACTATTTATGCCAGAGTACTATTCACGATCGAATTTAGTTTTTTTTCGTTGTCCAAATTATCTTTGAAATTTGAATCTTAAATATCATTTTTGAATTTTACTCCACAATTGGTGATCATGTTGATAATTTGGACATTCTTGAACTTGGAATAAATTAAATTATAAATATCTAATATTTGTCATTGATCTCACTTGATTCATTCTTTATATAATTGTCATTATCCTCATACTTATATTGTGGTGAAAGTCATCTTTGGCCCGTAGTGCAAAGATGGACTGTTGATTGGTATGATTATGACCAGGAATTCTGTATTTGTATAATCATGACCTTTAATGTTACAGATAAAGGTTTGTGGTGAAAGTCTTGTTTGGCCTGTAGTGCATAGATGGATAATTGTTTGGCATGATTATGACCACTGGTGATACAAACGATTATCTTTGGCCCGTAGTGCATAGATAATTCGTTGATTGGAAATAATTATTGATTGGTATTACAGAGATAAAATATTGATGATGGCTTTTATATTATAAAAGATAGTAAACATCATGCTCTACTTGACTATTCTAATAGATTATTATTTTTGCTGCAATTGTTGATCTAAAACTTGTTGTCTATTGTATTCTATCAAATTTTTCCCTGTTAAGGACTAAGGATAATTTATTTTTCATTATCTTAGTTATAATATTCTATACTGGGCTAGTTCAGTGATAAGTGGATTTTATATACACGGTTCAATGTCCATTTCATGCTTATTTGTTGCTAAATTCTTGTGATCATGTTCATTTTTACTTGTTTTATGTTATTTCATGTGTAGGATGGTGGTTGTAGCATTCAACGTACATTTGGAACTATTTAGTTTGACTTGAAGTCAATTGGAGCATAATTGGAAGAAAGTTAGAAGTTCAGCAAAGTCATCTGGCAGAAGAAATTCCCGCCAGGGCAGGTGTTATTAGCCTTTACACCCTCGCCGAAGTGGGGTCTTAATCTCCGATTAGCGAAGAAAGGTAGCCAGTAAGGTAGTAGTGTTTTTGCTTTTACACCCAAATGGGCGGGGTCTTCATTCGAGCTTAGCAGAAAGGATGCCCGTCCAGGTGCGATATATAATATGAACCCCGTAGGGCTAAAAGGTAGTAATTTCAGGCTATGTCCTGTTATGATTAAACTTCTTCTTGGGCATGGTTTCTAGCAATTGCATGACAATGGAACTCTAATTGAAGGGAATTTCGGCTGGAGCTTGTATGCTAGACGTCTATTACCCTATCAATAACAACTTCAACATCACAACAAGGGCATATAACGAAGATTAATTCCAATTTTTCATAGCAAGCTTGGGAGGAGTATATCGAGGAGATTAATTCCAATTATAAGTTAAGGTTATTGCTAGTTAGTCTTTGTGGGAAAGATAATCTAGTTATCACTCTATTACTTGTTGACCACGTATACTTGCGTGTTGTGCGTATGTAGATTTTATCCAACAAGTTTTTGCGCCGTTGCTGGGGACTATTTAGTATAAATCTTAGTAGTTTTACAATATCGGTTTAATTAATCCAGTTTTACTTAGACATTTTTATTTTTGTTTTGTGCTTCTTATTTCAGGTGTTGGAAGCAGTTTATGCAAACTCGATCAAAAAATCTAGACTTGCTTCCTTTTGAGGACGACATTGAGAAAAGGTTTCAAAGGTTGAGTAAGTGGATCAAGGAAACGAGGCAAGAATTCGAAACATCTGAAAAGGAAGAGGAAATGGCAACCGAAGATCAGAAAGCGTTAAGGGACTTTGCCACACCCAAGGTGACTGAATTACAGTCAACCATCACTAGGCCCGCAATAGCTGCTAACACATTTGAAATCAAGCCTGGGACGATTCAAATGATTCAGAATTCAGTTCAGTTTGGGGGATTGGCAAATGAAGATCCGAATGAATATCTAGTCAGTTTTCTGGAGATTTGCAACACCTTTAGGTACAATGGGGTGTCGGATGACGTGGTGAGACTTCGTTTGTTCCCATTCACTCTACGGGACAAGGCGAAGAGTTGGTTGCATTCTCTACCGCCTGGATCGATTACTACATGTGAGGATTTAGCTCAGAAATTCCTAGCCAAATTCTTTCCAACTGCGAAAACTGCAAAGATGAGGAACGAGATAACGATGTTTGAGCAACAACATGGGGAGTCGCTATATGAAGCATGGGAGAGATATAAAGAGTTGCTCAGAAAATTCCCACATCATGGATTACCCAAGTGGCTGCAAATGAACACATTTTACAACGGACTACATGGGAATCTCAGAACTAGTATGGATGCAGCGTCGGGCGGAGTATTCATGGCCAAGAGTTACGAGGAAGCATATGATTTGATTGAAACAATGGCGGTAAACAACTACCAATGGCCCACAGCAAGAATGACACAAGCAAAGGCAGCTGGGGTGTTAGAAGTAGATGGCGTGACAGCCATACAAGCACATATTTCTGCACTTTCAAAGAAGTTGGATGACATGACAGGGGCTCAGGTACAGCAGGTTGCGGTGGTATGTGAATTGTGTGTGGGTGAGCATCTTTCAGATCAATGCGTAATCAATCCAGCATTCGTCCAGTTTGTAGGTAGCTACAATAGGGGTCCGCAGAATATGTACCAAAACACTTATAAACAGGGGAATAGGAATCATCCAAATTTTTCATGGAGCAATAACCAGCAGCAACAAGCTCCAATATCATCATATCCACTAGGATTTCAGAACCATCAACAACCAGCACAACATCAAGAAAGGAAATCAGATCTAGAGGAGTTGATGACAAAATACATAACTAGCAATGAGGTGGTTATGAAAAATCAAGCAATGGCTATGAAATCACAAGAGATGGCGATCAAGAATCTAGAGAATCAGATAGGACAAATTGCGTTGGCATTAAATAATAGACCACAAGGGACGTTACCAAGTGACACCGAGAGAAATCCTAAGGGTAATCACGAGCAGTGTCAAGCTATTATGTTGAGAAGTGGAAAATAGGTTGAGGGTCAAGAGACAGAAATTTCGGTTACAAAGGAGGATGAAACAAAGAAAGAAAATACATTGGGTGAGGTAAAGTAGGGCAACGAAAAACAAATGGAAAAGAACAAACCAGTTAGCAAACCAGTTGTCTATCCTCCTCCACCATTCCAGCAAAGAGTTCAAAAACAAAAATTAGACAAGCAATTTGCAAAATTTTTGGAAGTTTTCAAGAAACTTCAAATCAACTTACCATTTGCAGAAGCCCTAGAATAAATGCCGAGCTATGCAAAATTTATGAAAGGGATTCTGTTAAGGAAGAAGAAATGGGAAGATTTCGAGACAGTTGCACTAACCGAGGAGTGTAGTGCGGTATTATAGCATAAATTACCACCAAAACTCAAGGACCCGGGGAGCTTCACTATTCCATGCACGATCGAGGATATGCATTTTAGCAAGTGTTTATGTGATTTGGGGGTGAGTGTAAACCTTATTCCATTGTCAGTATACACAGAATTGGGTTTGCCCACACCAAGACCTACAAATATCTCATTACAGTTGGCAGATAGGTCAGTCACATATCCGAGAGGCATAGTAGAGGACATCTTAGTGAAAGTGGATAAGTTTATATTCCCCGCGGACTTTATCATTCTGGACTTTGAGGAGGACAAGAACATCCCAATTATCCTAGGGAGACCATTTTTGGCCACAGGTAGGACACTCATAGATGTACAAAAAGGAGAACTAACTATGAGGGTCCAAGATTGAGAAATAAAATTCAATGTGTTCAAGGCCAAAAAATTCCCCATGGATGAGGAAGAATGTTTTCTAATGGATTTAATGAGCAAATCATCAGTGAAGATATGAGCAAGAGTTTGGTTAATGATCCGTTAGAAACAACTTTATTTGGAGATGAAGAGGTCGACGACCCAGAATTGGTGGACTACTTATAGATGCTAGATTTGTTAACACGAGTGAGTCGATTTAGAGCACCATTTGAACCCTTACACACGGAGGAGACAACCATAGAAAAATTAAAACCGTCATTGGAGGAACCACCAACTTTGGAACTTAAGCCACGCCCTAAACACCTCAGGTATGCATATTTAGGCAATTCAAATTCTTTACCTGTTATTATTTCAGCTGCACTTAATGAAATGCAGGAAGAAAAGTTGCTGAGGGTGTTTCGGGAACACAAATCAGCTATTGGGTGGACAATCACAGACATAAAGGGAATCAACCCTTTATTTTGCATACACAAGATCTTAATGGAAGATGAGGAAAAACCGATGGTGGATCAACAACGACAACTTAACCCGATTATGAAGGAAGTTGTGAAGAAGGAAATTTTGAAGTGGTTAGATGCCGACATCATCTACCCGATTTTCGATAAAGAAATGGGTTAGTCGGTGTAGTCGCGTCTTAAAAAAAAGGAGAATAGCGATTGTGCGAGAATGAGGACAATGAATTAATATCGACTAGAAACGTTGACGAGTTGGAGGGTTTGCATGGATTATAGAAAATTGAACAAGGCAACTTTGAAAGACCATTTCACTACTTGCCATTATTGATCAAATGTTGGATAGATTGGCAGGACATGAGTACTACTGTTTGTTGGATGGGTACTCGGGCTACAACCAAATAGTCATCGCTCTAGAGGATCAAGAGAAGACCACATTCACGTTCCCTTACGACACATTTGCATTCAGGAGGATGTCATTTGGGCTATGAAATGCACCTACAACTTTCCAATGATGTATGATGGCCATTTTTTCAGATATGGTGGAGAAAAATGTTGAGGTCTTCATGGATGACTTTTTGGTCTATGGGGACAGCTTCGATATTTGCTTAAAGAATCTTGTCATGGTGTTGCAAAGATGTAAGGACACAAATCTCGTACTAAATTGGGAAAAATGCCACTTCATTGTTGAAGAGGGCATAATTTTGGGCCATAAGGTATCGGCTCAAGGATTGGAAGTTGACAAAGCAAAGTTGGAAACTATTGAAAAACTGCCTCCACCGAGCTCAGTTAAGGGTATTAGGAGTTTCTTGGGACATGCTGGGTTCTACAGGAGGTTTATAAAAAACTTTTCTAAAATTGTGAAACCTCTATGCAGTCTTTTAGAGAAGGATACGACTTTCAGCTTCGATGAAGAATGCAAGAAAGCTTTTAACTTATTAAAGAAATAATTGACTACAGCCCCCGTTATAGTCGCACCGGATTAGAGTATGCCATTCAAGATAATGTGTGATGTAAGCTACTTCATGGTTGGGGCTGTTTTGGGCCAACGTCGAGACAAGGTGTTTCACGCCATATACTATGCAAGCAAAACACTTACAGAAACTTAAATGAACTACACAACCACAGAAAAGGAATTGCTTGCAGTGGTGCATGTGTTTGACAAATTTTGGGCTTACTTGATCGGGACTAAGGTGATAGTCTACACAGATCATGCATCGATTCGGTACTTGATAGCGAAAAAGGATGCTAAGCCACGACTTATCCGGTGGATCCTCCTACTTCAAGAGTTTGATTTAGAAATAAAGGATAGAAAGGGGACGGAGAACCAAGTAGCCGATCACTTGTCTAGATTGGAAAACCACGAGAAAGCAAAAGATGATAGATGTGAGATTACTGAGTCATTCCCAGATGAGCAACTGTTTGGGATTTCAGCAGAGATTCCGTGGTATGGTGATTATGCAAATTTTCTTGTGAGCAACATTCTACCACCTGATCTCACAAGACAACAGAAAGGGAAATTTCTTCATGACGTGAAATGGTACATGTGGGACGAACCATATCTGTTCAAGCAGTGCGCCGACAAAATGATTCGACGGTGCGTACCCTATAATGAAGTGAAGAACATTCTGCATGAGTGTCACTCATCTACATATGGGCATTATGGGAGTGAGAGGACAGCAGCTAAGGTGTTGTAATCTGGTTTTTATTGGCCTACATTATTCAAAGATTCCCACCATTTTGTTAAACAATGCAATAGGTGTCAAAGGGTGGGAAACATTTCAAAACAGAATTAGATGCCCTTACAAACGATTCTGGAAGTGGAAATTTTTGACGTATGGGGTATCAATTTCATGGGGCCATTCCCCTCGTCTTTGAACAATCAATACATTCTACTCGCAGTGGACTACGTGTCAAAGTGGGTTGAAGCTGCAAAATTACCATCAAACGATGCCAAAGTGGTCCTCAAGTTCCTTCAAAAGAACATCTTCACGAGGTTTGGCACGCCAAGAGTAATTATCAGCGACGAAGGTATTCACTTCTGCAATAAGTCTTTTACAACTCTTTTGGCCAAGTATGGGGTCAAACACAAGGTAGCTACAACGTATCACCCTCAAACCAGTGGACAGGCTGAGGTATCTAACAGAGAAGTTAAGAAGATATCGGAGAAAGTGGTGAATCCGAGTCGAAAAGATTGGTCGCTTAGATTGGACGATGCATTATGGGCCTACCGGACTGCATATAAGACACCAATCGGGATGTCACCATATCAACTACTGTACGGGAAGGCATGTCACTTATCGGTCGAGTTACAGCATAAGGCATAATGGGTGGTGCAAAAACTCAATTTCGATCAAGCAGCTGTAGGGGAGAAAAGACTACTTCAATTTAATGAACTCGACGAATTTCGCCTTCACGCCTATGAGAATTCCAAAATTTACAAAGAAAAGGTAAAAAGATGGCACGACCAGAAAATTATGCATCAAACATTCAAGCCGGGTCAATCAATACTATTGTTCAACTCACGACTGCGATTGTTCCCCGTAAAGCTGAAATCGAGATGGTCGGGACCATTTACTATCAAACGGGTTTTCTCTCATGGCATAGTGGAACTCTACAATCGAAACCCACTAGATACATTCAAAGTAAACGGACACCATTTGAAGCATTATTGGGGTGGAGAAGCCAACTCCGTCGTGATTTCCATCACATTGACCGACACAACATGAGCAGGAAGTAGTCAGGCTAAACGACTTAAAATCAAGCGCTAATTGGGAGGCAACCCAATCTTTAGTTTATTCTCGTATTTTTCATTTATAGTCGTTATAATATAGATTTTATTCAATTAATAGTTACTAGCAAACATTAAAAGTCTAGTTAATCTCTCATCAATACTTCACATTATAAATAATCCACTAAACTTCATATTTTATGTCACGCAGGATGGATGAAGGATGATCAAGCACTACATTGAAGCAAAAGTGAACTACACTGAAGCAAAACAAAGAGCTTGACAATAATGCATACCCGCCAAGGTGAACCCTTTTTACTATATAACCCCTCTTGGTGGGGGTCTCAAAAAAGTAATGACAAGAGGCATACACATGTGAGGTGGGCCAATTTACACTACAACCCCCATCGGGGCGGGGGTCCTCGAATCAAGTTGACAATAATACTAGCCTTGAGCGATGCCTTCCTAATCTAATACCCCCACGGGCGAAGTCTGAAAGCATCAGATTTTGGCAGTTATATAGACTTCTCCCCTTCCCAATAACAAACCACTTCCCCACTACTTCATAACTCCATCTACCACCCACTACCCCACTATTCCCAATACTCCATTAATCCTCCCCACCACTTTACTCCACCAATGATAGCCATCCTTTAACCTCTATATATTTTACTACACCTTATACCACATCTATCACAACAATTGATATAGAGAATTTATAGAGTAAATTAGAGAGCTAGAGAGAAATCATGGCCTCACCATCATCTTCTAAACGACAAAGAGAAGAAAGCTCACGGTCATCTCAACCAACCCAGACCTTCGATCGCCGGAAATTTGCAAGTGCCACCACCATGTGCCGAGATGACATATGACTACATGCTCACCAAAGCCCTTACACCGAGAGGGGTTGGCACGGATCCTAACGATGGGGAGCTTATGCCTCAAATTTACCAAAAGGGATGGACCAAATTCACCGAGGAGCCGGAACCAGCCGTTGTTAACATTGTCAAGGAAATTTATGAAAATGCTGAGGACAAAGAACCATTCCACGTGTTTGTGCGAGGACGGTTGGTTCCATTCAGTGCCGACGCCATCAACACCTACTACCAACTGTGGGTGCCTCGCCACTGCCATTACGCTCATCTCCATAATTCTGACCCAGACTATGATGCTATAATCACGGAGATGACAAAGCCGGGAACATCTTGGATCAAGGGTCAGAAGGGAGGCACTATGTTTTATAGCAAAGACCTTAGCCGATATGGCAAAATCTGGTACGCCTTCTTATGTGCTAAATTGCTTCCGTCTCAACACACCTCGGATGTCACAAAAGAGAAGGCATTACTGTTGTAAGCCATTGTGCAAGATTTCATCATCGATGTCGGGGCCATTATTTGTTCCTCCATCCACGGGGTTTTACGTGGAAACATTTACGAGGGCTTGCCACACCCATCTCTCATTTGTGGGTTGTGTCACAATGCAGGGGTTAGATGGTCCGACGACGAGCCCGCACAATTGCCACTTACATTGCTTGATTCTAGAATGATAGCGCGACATTCTGTATGGGTAGGGGCGAATCACATCCGCGTGGTCTGGGTTTTATTTTTCTGTCGGATTTGGAAGACGACGTGGATGCTACGGAGACATTGGGGGAGGATGATGAACCAATGGGCAATCAAGGGACTGAGCAGGTACCGTAGGCCGAGGCCATATCCAGTTCTCAATTCCTTGTTTTTCAAAATCAATTGAATACACAAAACAACGCAACACGTCAGGAAATGAGGTGATTGGCAATTAGGCAAGATCATATGTTTGATGTTATGAACGCATCTGTCGCCTCGCTCAACACAACTCTACAAAGCTTCAACCCGGTGGCCCAATTTCCATATCAACAGCCCATGCCAATGCCAAGGTTTCCACCAAGTGATTCGGACGACGAAGAACAACAACCACCTTCTCAGACTTAAGCGATAGCAGGGAAGTCCTCACATACTTATTTTGACTATTCATCCAATGAGGACATTGTATTACTTAAGTTTGGGGGATTTAAATACATGTTTGCATGCATTTAGCTCATAGTAGGTTGCATTTTGCATTTTGTCATTTAAATTTCTGTATTGCATCTTAATTTTAGTATTGCATGATAGCTTAGGTGCATTCATAGTAGCTTAGGTTAATGTTTGTCATTGCATAGTAGACAATCTTGTAATGCATTTTGTTATCCTTATATATATATATATAAAAATAAACAAATAAAAAATTTAGTTAGTAATTATTGTGTTGCGTAAGTCCATAAATGTTGTAGTTCATATTGTTTGTAGGCCAATGATGTGATTGACAATAAGTTAACAAATACAGTATTGAGTATTAGAACTATGATACAATTTCTGCTATGAATCGAATCTTGAGCTTGTTTGAACTGGTATAATAAGGATAGCACAAACAATAACATCGTTGTTGACTGGTCAGTTCAAATTTATACCTAAATGGTCTCTAAAGGATAATGCTAGAGTAAATGAGAAAATGATAAGGATGGACAGTAAAGGTGAAAATTAGGCAAAAACCTAAGTTTGGGGGATGATAGGTGAGGTATATAAGCTTTATATATAAAGAGTATACATATATCGTGACTAGTCTTGTTTCGGGGCTTTTGTTACTTGAGCAAGTACGCCCGAGGGGATTGTCTTTACACCTAGCGCCCTAAGGTCTTTTATGGTCTGGGAGTCGTTGGTCGAAAGCTCGCTAAGGGGTAGCATTGTCAGCCTAATGGGATGAGACATTGCACGTTCATGTATGTGTATAGAGAAAAAAAATGAATAAAATGGGAAAAGAGCAAAAAGCCCCCGTATATCTAAAAAAAAAGAAGTATATGAATAAAGTATAAGTACCTTGCTTGAACCCCTGAGATTAGTGATTGTTTAGTATTAGTTGGAACTGTCTGTTTTTGAAATTTTTAAGTTTGCGCTGCATAATTCTTTCTAAGAGATTGGTTATGTATTGAAATTGAGTCTGTATCGGTTATCATGGATGTTGCACACACACACGCTATACCGGTGATGATAGCTTGAGATTTGAGGATTAAAACGAAATTGTAGATTGGTTTTTGGTGGTTGATATTGTATAGTTGCTTGTTTTCGCTGAGGCCGTTAAGATAATCTTGATTCTGCGATATTGTTGGATTCGAAAGCATATAAGTTAGGTCATATTCATTTCATTGCATTGCATTGCGTTGCATGTAGTTGTTTTGTGCTCGAGGACTAGCACGGTTTAAGTTTGGGGGATTTTGATAAATGGATTTTATATACGCAGTTCAATGTCCATTTCATGCTTATTTGTTACTAAATTCTTGTGATCATGTTCATTTTTACATGTTTTATATTATTTCATGTGTAGGATGGTGGTTGTAGCATTCAACGTACATTTGGAACTATTAAGTACGATTTGAAGTCAATTGGAGCATAATTGGAAGAAAGTTAGAAGTTCAGCAAAGTCATCTGGCAGAAGAAATGCCGTAGGGGGGGGCGCTCGTTATACTTTACACCTCGGCCAAATGGGGGTCTTAATCTCGATTAGCGAAAGGTAGCCGTAGGCGCGGCGTATTTTCTTACCCTATACGAAGCTGGGTCTTCATTCGAGCTTGACAGAAAGGATGCTGTAAAAATGGCGTATATAGATATTTGAACCCCCGTAGGCTGGAAGTGTAATTATGCTATGTCTGTTATGATTAAACTTCTTCTTGGGCATGGTTTCTAGCAATTGCATGACAATGGAACTCTAATTGAAGGGAATTTCGGCTGGAGCTTGTATGCTAGACATCTATTACTCTATCAATAACAACTTCAATATCACAACAAGGGCATATAACGAAGATTAATTCTAGTTTTTCATAGCAAGCTTGGGAGGAGTATTTCGAGGAGATTTTCAAGACGATTGCGATTTTAGGCTACGTGAAGGGTGTTTTTCAATATTCTTCATCTTTGGCTAATATTTTTAATCAAAAGAATGTTTTCTATGAATTATTCAGTGTTTATTTCGTTTAGTATGAACTAATTCACTTTTTAGGCTTATGATGGATCTTTAAGTGAGACGATGATTTTGTAAACTTTGATTTCCATTTCAATAGTTTATTTCTAGTTTATCTATATTGATTTGATCTTGAATCTATGAATTGTCTGATCAACAATTCTTTGTGGATTTGTATGGAATCGAGAGAGGATATTTAAATCTAGACCTAATTAATATAGCATGTGTTCACGAATTTTGTGAATAGCAGAATCTTGATGAATGTTAAGGTAGAGATATGTTTGACATCACATGTAGTCGGATAAAGAACTTATTCTTAAACTTTTTTTAATTGTAATTCACATAGAGATATAGTGAGTTAGTTAATTAAGGTGTTTAACTTGTTTCTATCTTAATTGTGTATTTAAGTTAATACGGTATTAGTGCATCGAGAGGTGGTTAAATACTACATTCTTGTTCTTTATTAATAAACTAGGATAGTTAATTGAAGTGGAGTAAAGGTGTTAAAATCAGAGTGAAGCTTGGGGTGAAATCATAAGTCTAATTCTCCATTAATTGTTTGAAATTCTAGATTTTGAAATTTGTGATTATTTTGTGATAGTTTAATTATTCTTTAATTTAGATTCTTTAATTTTAATTATTGAATTGATTTGTTTAATAAAGGTAGGGTTAATAGGAAATTGGTAATTGTAAGTTAAGGTTATTGCTAGTTAGTCTCTGTGGGAACGATACTCTACTTATCACTCTATTACTTGTTGACCACGTATACTTGCGTGTTGTGCGTATATAGATTTTACCCAACATTCAGCTCACCCTTTTCCTTTTTGTTCCATTGTTCTTCTCAAGAAATGAAAGTGTAGCTAGGACTAGTAGAGGAGTGGAGTTATGGTCCGACATAGTTATTATAGAAGTTTTCACTATGTTGTGAAATAGTGTAATAATAAATGTAATGAGGACTTTATTTAAGTGTCGATATTGTCTGCGAGACAATATTTGTATTGAAACTCACAGCTTATGTGTTGTCGTATTTTGCACTACAGTTTAATAGTTGTAAATATGGAAGTTTGTATTTAGATTTTGTACCATGTATTTTGGCGACTCAAAATGGGTTTTGTGGACCTATTTTGGGGGCGTCATAGTCTCACCCACAAAAAGCACAAGTTTCTCAATTATTCAAGCATTAGTATCATCCAAATGGCTCCAAAGAGGCATAGAGGTAAAGGTTCTGGTTGAAGGGTAGGAGCTTATGATAAAAAAATGTTCGTTAGCAAAGCCGCTTTTGAACGCTTCCACGCATACCTCATCAACCGAAACATAATTTCGGAGCATGTATTGGTGTTACAAGAGGTAAATGGACTGGGCATATGAGCCATTATCGATGAACGCGGGTGGGAAAAGTTGACTGAGCAACTTGAAGCCGCTATTGTGTCCATTGTAAATGAATTATATGCAAACGCAGTGGAGGCAAAGGAAAATGTAGCAATCATTCGAGGGAAGTCAGTGCCTTTTGACAGTGTGTCCATCAATGCGTATTAAAATTTGGCACCCATTGAGGATGATGAGTTCATAAGCTATAATGCAGAACACTTGGACTGGGATGAAGTCATCCAAACCTTGTGCAAACTGGGAACATAATGGACTATAAGAGGCAATGAAGCAGTGTCTTTTCCTCGAGGAGCGCTAAGAAAATATGGTAAGACTTGGTTTTATTTCTTATGTGTAAATTTAACATCGTTTTCCCATGTTTCAAAGGTTATTAAAACCCGCGTAATTTTGTTATTCACCATTGTGATGGGAAAAAGCATAGACATCGGGTGAATCATTTACAGGTCGATCCTTGTAGCACTGTGAGGCGATGCCACCGATGGACTTCCACACCCATCCCTCATCTGTGGAATGTGTAAGAACGTTGGTTTTATCTGGGGCCCAACTGAAATTTTTGACCAACCAAAGGTAATTCTAGATAGCAACACCGTCGATCGATTTAAGGAATTGATGGGAGGTTACCTTGATATGCAAGGAGAAAATTATACAAAAGAGGAAGATGATGTTGTTGTTGTTGCTGAGGTTGAGGCTGCCCATGCTGCAGGCCGAGCTGGAAGTACAAGACCATCCCATGCCACCGGACGAGGTGGATGAGTATCACGATCAACTTCTCCAACTGTTGCAACATTGGACTAGTTGCTAATAGAGGTTAAAGCTTTGTGTGGCATCACATACAGATTGGGACGTAGTCAGGAGCAACTATTGAGTCTGTCTCGCCAGCAAACACGCTGGGTGGATGATATAGCAAGACGAATGGACACTTTCGTGGATTACATGAACGCAGTCATCACTAGTTTCGCTACTCGCTTTAACATGGACAATGAAAATCACATGCACTTTCCACCACCACCAGTGTTCCCTGATGTAACATTCGAGACAGAGGAGGAGACCGACAGTGAGGATCTGTCGGGCGATGACGACAGAATTTCCCAGGAAAGTATATAAATATTACATTGAGGGAAATGTAATATTTAAGTTTGGGGGTGTTGGTTTAAGACTACGATTTTTAAGACTTATTTATCATGGTTTGGTTTGATTAAGACTTATTTATTAATTTGATGATGCATGGATATTTTTATTAATTGTTAATAATTGCAAGAGTAGACAGTAGTTTAGTTATTTATCGATTTTTCATGCTAAAATAAATAAATAAATAATACTCCCTCTGTCCCAAGATAAAAGTCTTTATTACTATTTCAGGTAGTCATAAGTTAAATGTCCACCTACCTTAAATGATCTATTTTTTACAATAATTTACTTATAATACCCTTATTATTAATTATTATATTTCTATTCACTATGCATATTTATGGAGCATCTCTAGTAATATGCAAAAAACTATGTAATTAAATGATAATTTAAATATGGACAATTTTATCATTTTATCATCTTTCATAATATGCGCAAAAAGTCAACCAGGACTTTTATTGTGGGACGGAGGGAGTAATAAATAAAAATAAAAGTGAATGTGAAAGAATATAATAAATTCTTTAATAGCTGATGATGAGAAATAATTATATGTGGTTAGGAAGTTAGTGAACAGTTGAGTCATGTATAATTTGTTATTTGGTTAGAAATTGATTTTGCGTATTATGATCCCTTATTTTGCGTACTTAAACCCCACAACGAGTCGTGTACCTTATGGAGACTATAGGTTTAGACCTTAATGGGGGCAAAAGAGTCAACGTAGAACTATATCCTAGTCTTAATTAAAGAAGGGGTAGCTAAATGTATATGTTTGGTGGAATTAATGACGGTGTTGAAAGTTTAATAAATAAAATGTTAACTTCCTAGTAGTGTGTTACCCGATGAGCAATAAACTTAAAAGTAAAATATAATCCCTTATAATTTTATTTATATATATATATATATATATATATATATATATATATATATATATATATATAATGAAAGGGGAGATGTATAACGGCCATCAGGGTTAAATTGCTTGACTAGTTATCTTTTTGGCCTTTGTTATTTGAATAAGTAAGCCTTAGGAGTTATCTTTACACTCAGAGCCCTAAAGCCAACTGATTTGGGATTCGTTGGTCGAAGGTTCGTTATATTGATAACTTTGAAAAGCCTAATAAAGATTAACATTGCACAATCAAAATAAATGCAACTAGGAAGGATAACTGGGCAAAAGATGACTGTGATTCCTCATAACTTGAAGGTTGTTACCCTAGCTGAGATTATTAGTGTAATAGGTTCTTAGCGGTTAGATATTTTGAACCATTAGGTGCTTAATTTATAATCCTGTTTAAGGTATGATTAGTTAAAGTGGAGGTAATACACACACACATTAGGGATCATAATTATTGTGAGCTGTGAACTGAGTTGACAAGTTTATTGATAATTCATTATTTACTAAGTTATGTTTTGTATGATCATAGAGGCTATGAAACAGATTCATTATTCTTTCATAATTTGTTAGTAGTTGGTTAATTTAATTGTATATTTGCTCGAGGACAAGCAATGATTAAACTTTGGGGTTATTTGATTAATAGATTTTGTAAGACCCCAACTTTTTATGAATAAAGATTTAATTTTCTCTAAATATTATTTTGAATAATAAGGTGTGGATTTGATATAATGTTATAACTGTGGGTAATATTTATAAATTTTGCAAAGTAAGCAAGTTGTCATAAAATATTCGTTGGGTTGAGGAATATTCGTTTTATCGGAGAATATTCGTACAACGTCATAATCATTGGTGGACCCCACAACGGAATGACTGTCGGATATAAAAAGCGACAGAAATAACCTTTTTATAAAAATAACAGCAAAACTTTTACTGTTAACTATTGAAATACCCGGTTATAAAAATATAGTAATACATGTGGTTACACAGTAGCACACGGTATTGCACAGTATCTCAGATTATTGATGCTTACGTAAGAAGTCACTCAGTTCCTTTAATAATTGCCACAGTAGTTGCTGCATAGTATCTCATATTATTGATTCAATTATTGTCACAGTATTATTTGCACAATATTTTATATTATGAAATCAATAATTGAGATGAAACAATTATTCATATTATTATTTGCATTATTGACAATATCTAGATAATTCTGTCGAGGAAAGTAGTTAGGTTATTTAATTGTGCACCAATAAGGAGAAGTCATTATCGGAAAGCCCTCTCTTTCCTGGGAACGATCTGGTTGTTAATATTGTGTTATAATATTATTGATGAATAATTGTTGAATGATTAAAAATGTGTTTATTGAAGATAAATAATTTGTAGTATATATTTATTCATTTTTTGATATAAATAGAGGGGGTTTTCATAAAGTAATTGTTGTAAGTTGGCTTATTACATGGACCCCCACTTACTCATTTTTCAAAATCGTCGATAGAAAGTTATTTCAGTTTTTATTTTATTATTATTATAATAGTAATAACAGAAAACTTTTTATATCAAACTGAATACTTTTATTATTATATATAAAGTTATTCGTTTTATTAGATTATAAATAGAATATATTATATTTTAGATAAATTTTTTATTTTATTAGAATATTTTATTGCACAATAATAAATAGTAAAAATTAGATTATTACGCGAATTCTCGTGACTTCACCTGTGATTCTTTTTCCTGTGCAGTCCGTGATTATTTCCTAAATAGTATCATGTCATTCTCCTATAAATAGGATGCTTAGTTTAGAAATAAAAATCACACCAGAATCAGAGAATTATTCTTCAATAATATTGAGCGTATTTCTTTTGAGTTTAAGGAAACTTTGAGTGTAGCAAATAGTACAAGTTTTCTTCAAGAATATTCCCACTTTACCAATCAGATTACTCTCCTACTAAGGTAGAGGATATTATTTTTGTTCAATATTCATAAGAAATATTATTTTCTTTCATACTCTATAGTATGTAAGTAATATTATTTCGTTTCATATTCCTAAATCTACACTTATTTTGATAAGTATTGCTTCTATACTCCTTAAAATTAGTAGAATATCCTTAAATTTTGTGCTTCATCTAGTATCGTTTCATGAAAATATTTTTCTGAACTTTCTTATTAAATTTTAACCTTTTCATGCCGGAGTTTTATTCATGAGCACTATTTATACATACGACACTATTCATTCATACGGTACTATTTATACATACGGTACTATTCATGGGGTACTATTCACGATAAAAATTGGTTTCTTTTCTGTCCAAATTATTTTTGATACATGAATATCATTCTTGAAATTTACTCCACAATTAATTATCATGTTCACCATTTGGACATTCTTAAACTCTGGATAAATTTAATTATAAATTTTAATATTTATCCTTAATCTTGCTTGATTGATTTCTTATATCATTGTCATCATCCTCATGCTTATATTGTGGTGAAAGTTATCTTTGGCCCGTAGTGCATAGATGAACTATTTATTGGTATGATTATGACCATGAATTATGTATCGATATAATCATGACCTGTAATGTTACAAACAAATGATGTGGTATTAGTCCTCTTTGGCCCGTAGTGCATAGATGGACAGTTATTTGGCATGATCATGACCACTGGTGATAATAACGAATATCATTGGCCCGTAGTGCATGGATAATTCGTGGATGTGATACTAACGAATATCCTTAGCCCGTAGTGCATGGATAATTCGGTGATGTGGATTATTTACTGAATTGTGTTGCAGCGATAAAATATTGATGATGAACTTTTAATTCATAAACGATAGTAGACATCATGATTTACTTAACTCTTCTAATGGATTGCTTATTTCGCTGTAGATGTTGATCTAAACCTGTTGTCTATTATATTCTATCAGTTTTTATACTGTTGAGGACTAAGGATAATTTATTCTATATTATCTTAGTCATAATATACTTTACTAGGCTAGTTGAGCTCACCCTTTTCTTTTATTGTTCTCTTCAGAAAATGAGAATATAGTTGGGACTAGTCGGGGAATAGAGTGACGGTCCAAGATGGTTACTATAGTAGTCCTCAATATTCTATAAAATAGTGTAAAAATAATTGTAATGAGGACTTTATTTGAGTTTGGATATTGTTTATGAGACAATATTTGTATTGAAACTCAGATATTGTGTTGTCATATTTTGCACGACAATTGTATATTTGAAGTTTGTATTTAAATTTTGTATCATGTATTTGGTGACTCAGAATATGTTGTGTAGACCTATTTTGGGGGCGTCACAGTTGGTATCAAAGCTTAGGGATATGATACCTGGCGGATATCTGAGGCTAGAACTAGGATGAGAGAGACGAATAAATATTTCAGTAGTGTGTCCTACTTAAGCTTATTTGTTATTTAATTGGACGGTTAGAATATAGGGATAATATGTAGCATGTCAATTTCTTAACCCTTGTTTTGTGACAGTATTTAGGAATGGCATTTGAAAATCAAGAGATGAACTTATATAGAGTTTCAAGTGATGAATTGAGGAGATTCATTTAAAGAATAAATATGGGAGTATAATATCTTGTTATAACAAAGATTTTTATTGGGGAGTACTAATTAAGTTATCAAACTTGATTGTAGGATATCAAGCGAAGAAGAAATTAGAGATATCCATGTGATGAGTGAAGAATTAATAGTTGCACTCGAGCTAGTCGCAAAGGTAGCAGCTGAGAGTGAGGAAGAAGAGGAACCTGAGGAGGATTTATTCGGAGAATTTTATGATCGAAATATAGAACCTCAAGATCATATTAAATGAGTATAGAAGGCGTGACACTGAAGAAATCACTAGAAAAAGCGATCGTGGAACAAAGGGATGCAACAATTCAAGATTTTGCTACATCATATGCGATGCTTGAATTGAGCTCTCTTTAATGCAAAGCTCTCTTTAAAATAATTAAATATGTATTAAGACTTGTTAGGATTTGGTAGGAATTATATGACTATGTGATAGAATTAAAGTGTTTGAAGTGTAGAATAAAAGTTAAAGTTCAATTAGAATTAATGTTATGGCCCAAAGTATAAGTTAAGTTAATTAAACTTAAAGCCCAAAGTAAGAACCGGATCCGTGGATCGATCCAATGGGTAAGAATGACCCATGGGGCAACCCATATAGGCCCCATGATTATATGGCATGATCTTGGTGAGCAAGCAAATGATAAGTGTTGTGGACTCCAAGTAATGAATAGTAAGGAGGTTAATTAAGGAGGTGAGATTACTTATTGTCTAGAATGCCCTCACCTAGCTTTTCCTATAAATAGAAGGAGTGTTAGATCATTTGTTATTTGTTATTTCACCAACAACTTTTAAGTGCTTATTTAGTAGATAGAAAAAGCAAGAAAAGTTAGCCTTTGTTAATTCAAGAAGAAAGAAGAACCAAGTTTAACTTCAAAGGTAATGATCCTAGACTATTAATCTTCCATCTCTTCAATTGTAGGTTGATAAGAGAAGTGTTGATTGGTAGAACATCTAAGCTAAGAAGTAATAAGAATGGCTAATCAATGGACTTAAACCTTAATAAGCCATGTACAAGTAATTCATACTTATTTAATATGACGCCCCCAAAATAGGTATACACAACACCCATTCTGAGTCGCCAAATACATGGTACAAAAAGCAAACTACAACTTCAATAATACAAATGTCGTGTGAAATACGACAATATATCTTAATGAGTTTAAATATAATATTGTCTTCTAGACAATATCCACATGCAAATAAATTCCCATCATAATTATTGATTCATTATTTTACAAAATGGTGAGGACTACTAAACAACTCTCTAGAACCTTCATTCCATACCCCGACTAGTACTCGCTACATTCTCGCCTCCCGAGAAGAAAAAAATGGAATAACAAGGAAAAGGGTGAGCTCAACTAGCCCGAAGAAAGAATATTATGACTAAGATAATATACAACAAATTATCGTTAGTCTTCAACAGGAAAAATCGATAGAATACAATAGTATAACAAGTTTTAGAGATCAATATTCGCAATGGAAATAATAATTCATAGAAGAGTTACGTAGAGAATGAAATCTACTATAATCTATGAATTTAACAGTCCATCATCAATATTTTATCCTGTAACATCAATCAATATACATCCGAATCAAATATTCATCTTTGCACTACTGAGCCAAAGATATTCATCGATTAGTCATATTCATTTAAACACTGCTCATCTTTACACTACTGAGCCAAAGATATTAATCAATCGGTCATGTTCATCTCAACACCGCTCATCTTTTACGCTACAGAGGCCAAAGATATTCTTCGAAAATCATTCATCTTTACACTACAGGGCGAAAGATATTCAATAATATCATCATTTAAGGCGAGGATGATGAAAAATATTTTAAAAAAACGAATCCAAAGAAACAAAATGACAAGGATTAAGGATTAAGGATTAAGTACTTGGTTTTATCCACGCCCAAAAATACCTCAAAAATAATCATAGTGGTATAAAATTCCAAGAATGATCAAAACATGGATACAATCGAGTTAGTATCCGAATAGATATTTTGGACAAAAAGAAGAAAATTTATTTTTCGGTGATGCCGTATCGTGAATAGTGTAGTTATACGTGAATAGTGCCAGTATCGTGAATAGTAACTCAGACACCAAAAGATAGAAATTCCACAAAAACATCTTCACGCTTCATAAATAGTACTGCGTGAATAGTAACTCGTGAATAAGTAACTCATGAATAGTAACTCGTGAATAGTAACTCATGAATAGTAACCCATGAATAGTAACCCCGACATGAAAAAGTTCTAAATTTGATAAAAACTTCGATCAACATTTCAAAGATAATGATATTGAAGAAATAATATCATTACAAAAAAAAAAAATAATATCCCTTACCTCGAAAGATCAATTTCTAGCTGAAACACCGGATATAGGCTATGACTTGGACTTGCACCGTATAGCAATACTCAAAGTATACTCAAAATACTCACAAGAATACGCCGATAATATAGAGAGAAAAACTTGATTTACGGTGTGATTTTCAATTCTAACCTAAGCACCCTATTTATAGGAAATTGCTTAGAACACCAAAGCAGAAAATTTAATAAATTAATATATATATATATATCAAATTCATACGCCAACCTTAGAATTCAGATCCTAGCATTTCCCACATGCCACCTTCTAGAAAGAAATGATAAAAAACGTTTTTCATAAAATAAATAATTAAAACTTACAAAATAAATTATTTGAGCTTGAACTTCAATAATTCATAATAAATATCCCTTTCATCAGAAAATTCGAATCTCGTGAGTTTTTATAGGAAATTCAATTCTCTACAACTTTGCAGAAGAAAGTTTTCCAAATTCCAAATAAAAATTGACCAAATCCACAAACAGAGCGATTTTACAAAGCTATAATCAAATTTCAAATCAATAAATGGGGTCCACAAACACATGTTTAACATGTTTTAAACATTTATTGCAACAAAAATACTCTTCCTCCTCGTATACTCATATATCCCACATTCTTTGTAAAAATATCACCATTAATATATTATTAAAATAATATATTTAAATGAATTATTTTATCGAAAAAGATAAAATATTAATTTTCAACAATTGTCATTTTAAAATTTTCTCCATCTATATCCACATAAAATCAATATTTTCCTCATCATATAAATCAATAATTAATTATTCACAAATAATATTACGTAATCACAATATCGACAACCGAGCGGCCTCAGGAAAGAGGGGCTTTCCAATAAAATTTCTTCATCTTGGCGCAATTTAGGTGACCAAACCTCTCCTTAGAGCGAGAACTTTCTAGACATTGCCAATAATGTTATCTAATAATATTATTCGAGATAATATGAATTATTGCTTCGATAATGAAAGATAATTGTGTAATGACAATTATTGAAACAACAAAGAATATAAAATATCAACGCACAAATTATTAACTCAATAAAATAATCGAGCGGTAATTATCGTAACCATTATTGAGTAGTGCCTTCTTACGTAAGAATCAATAATTGGTGCAATACCAAGTGCTTTGTCAACAACGCGTATTAGTGTGTTTTAACCACCGGGTATTCCAACAATGATAATTCAGTAATAACTACGCCGTTATTTAAAAAACAACTTATATTTGTCGTTTTCTTCATCCAATCACTTTCCGTTATGGGCCCCACACATGGTCACTTGCTTGTCATTTAATATTCCCCAACAATCTTAATATTCCACGACCAAACGAATATTCCCTAATGATAATGAATATTTTATAACCACTTGCTTAATTTGAAATATTTGCATATTTAACCCTTAACTATCCACATTAATCAAATCAACCCTTACTATTTCAAAATAATAAATAAAGGAAATTCCTTTTTATTTAAAAATTTCGGGGTCTTACATTTAAGTTATGAACTAAGGAAGAACATGTAAGAACTTATCATTTGTATAAGTTATTGAAATATGTTTGGTTAGCATGTTAGTATGATGGATTGAATCCATTTGAAACGATGTATAAATCTCAAGTAACGAAGTTGTGGCGGAATTTACGAGATTAAACGATAATCGTCGAAATCGTGAAATTCTCGGAATGGAAGTCAAATTTTGACATTGAACTCGAAAATGTTGTTTTTCGATGGAGAATAGTCTAGATTTGCATTTTAGAGTTACAGACTCGAAAATGACCAAATTCTAACTTAGAACGAAGAAACGAGCGTTGAACGTTCACAAATGTTTTATCATTTTCGTTAAAATGAACTAATCGGTGAATTCTAAGTTAAAAGATTCAAAAATGTAAAATTCTCACATGAACATGTAGTTCATGTGATTTGTGAACTAATAGATTTTGAACGAGCCAATTTGGACTTAGAATGAATAAGTTATGGGCCCAGAAAGTTCACAGAAGAAATAAAGTGCCAAAAATTTTCTGAGACTCAGAATTAAAATCCGTGGTAAGCGCGACCCATAGAGGCGTGGTGGTCAAGCAGCAGCAGGTGTGAGGCCGCATCGTCCCATCTTGAGAAGTGGCGCCACAGCGTGAACTCTACTACTGAGAGTGGCACCGCAGCGCCAAGACTGAGGCATCCCTACTGGAAACCCGCGCCGTAGCACGAGTTGTAGAACAAAAGTTGGCTCCGCTATGCCAGCACTAGGTGAAGCATAGAGAGGAAAGATTTTGAATGTAAAGAGAAAGCTAGTTGATTAATGATGAATTATATCCATACTAGACTTAAAGTAATATTGTTTAAGATGTTATAAACCTTAAGTAATACAACTAAAGGTTGAAGAAAGAGTATTCGAACGTGAATGTAAGAACGATGTAATACGATAAAATGTAACCAATGATAAACAAATTTAATGAACAATTAGATTGAGAAGAAGGGTAAGATATAGTAGTAAACATACTTGATTATATATGACCTAATGTGGTATGTTATGTGATCATATATTGTAGAAACCTTAAAGACTCAAAGGAAAAGTATTTAAACAATAGCAGACGCTAAAGGCAAGTGTTCTAACCCTTGTCTATGTTCAATCTGGACAAGCTTTGTGATTCATGTATCTTACGCATGAATTGATGTATGATGCAGTCGAAGCCAATTCCTTCGGCTAGACTTAAGATGTTTTATGGATTTCTTATAATCTATTGAACTATTATCAATGTTGTCAAGTTTGCCAAACGATTTTGGTATGGTTTTCAAATGAAGACTAAGTATGCTAAACAAATGTTTTGTCGTCAAACGACAGACACGTGAGGTTGCCAAAACTTAAATGTACATACGGTTAAAGAAAGTAGTGTTGTACAACATAGAGTACTATAGGCTGATCACCAAGACATGCTCGTAAGTAATGCCGGACTTATGGACTTAGTGTCGGGTTGTCCTTTTTAAAGAAAGTATGAAATGCTCAAAGTCTGGGACCAGAATTGATGTTTTACTGAATGTTATTCATTGTGAAATGTTTTAAGAAAAGAGAAGTGCTATTTTAAATTATCGATAGTACTACATAATTATTGTTCAAATATTGAAGATATACGATTTATATGTTTCAAGCATATTGTTTAAATAGAATTGTCATACTTGCCGAGCTAGTTATACTCACTCTTGCTTGAACCATTTGAATGCAACTAAGACCAAACGGACCGAAGGATCCGGTAAAGATAAAGGGAAGGCTAAGGCGAACCTATAGATTACCTTTGTAATAGTATAGGTGAATGTTGTTATTATTTAATATTATGACAAGAACAAATGTAATGGTTATTATGAACCTGGGGACTGGTAATATTGTTTGTGATATATATAAGACATATTCGTTCTTTTGAGGCATTTCAATTGAATGTATGTGTGAACTGTAGCACCATGTAGCACCGTATGTCGGGTTGGAAGATACCTGGATTTGGAGGCGTCACAGGTTGGTATCAAAGAAATAGGTTATAAAACTTAAGGGGGGAAATAGAACCTTAAGTCATAACCTTAGGAAGAGTCCAAGAAGTAAAATATGAAGTTAACCCTAAAAATGTATTATATATGATATGTGTTTTTATTATTCTACTGACGTGTACTAATAAAACTAAATTGTTATGTTGTAGATGTCAGGAGAAAATGAAATGTATAGGGATATACATGTAGTAAGTGAGGAGTCGGTGAATCAAATAGAGATCCTACCGAACCCTACGGCAGAAGAGCCTGAAGTGGTGATAATTGAGTTTGGAGACTCCGAAAACCTAGACCCCGTGTCTATAATCGATGGCATGTCTGAGGAAGAGGTAGAGGTGGTGTCTTTTAACACCATAGCACCTGAAGAAGAGATTACTCCAGGGGAGTCAATGAAAGCATTATTTATGACAGTATTGGATAGAAACATCCAGTATTGTAAGGAAGTAAAGGAGCTGAAGGAGGAGCTTCATGCTATCTTGGAAGGTAAGACAAGTATGTAAACTATGTGGGAGGAGCATGATGAACGAGTTTTAGTGAAGGACAAGGTCCACGAGCTGATGTGATAACCCGAGAATTTGGATATTTATTAAAATCTTAAAAGATTGAATTAAGGTTAAATAATAAACCTAGACAGAAAATAAGTGAATGAATTTGATATTTTTGTGAAGAAATTGTAAGGATTTCAAAATTCTGTGAAGGATTTAGGTGGGTTTAAAATCTTTTGGTGAATTATTCAGGATTAAGTATATAAGTGTATATGTTCTCTGTGTATGGTCATATATGTATACAGAATATGGTCAAGGGTCAAGGGTTGACCAGATAAATTTTATCAGTGTCCAAACCCTATTATTATATTAAGAACATTGACGTTCAGTTAGAAAATCCTAGCAATTGATAATAAACCCTAAAAACCAGTTCTGGAAACCCTAATTTCAATTTCAAGAATTTGAAACCCTAATTCAGATTATCAAAACACTAATTTGGGAGCTTGAAGATAAGTATAAAGGTTTTTATATTATTGATTATATATTTAATTAGGGATAACCCTAATTGATTATTAAAAAAACCCTAATTGTTCAGCTAAAAACCCTAATGCACAATTATGGAACTTAATTGTTAAATTAGCAATTTTAATTAGGAATCATTAAATCCTAATTAGCAAGCTTGAAAGTGATTAGTAAACTTTAATATAATTAGAAAATACTAATTATAAATTAGAAAGCTTAATTTTCCATTTTTAACATCTTTATTTAGAAATCTTAGATTTAATTTTTAAAACATTAGGTTTTAACCCTAAGGGTTAAACCCTAAGGGTTTGTACAAGTTACTAAATGCCCATTAAATTGGTATGATAAATGTCTAAAAAGCCCTTTTGTGCATTATTGAAGTTTACTTGCAAATCTTGCCAAATATGGAGTTGGTGAACAACTATATATCAGCCATGTGACTTAAATTAATACAAATCAATGACTATCTCATGATTCATTTACATTCATGTTATATATAGATTTAGAGAGAGAAAAATCACTTACTTTACTTGGTAGCCTTCCCAAGCCTTTTCTCTCTCTCCCATCCAAAAATTTGGTGAGGAACTAAGTGATAAGGAAAGCCAATATCATCCCTTATCTCTCATATTACAGATCATCAAGATCAGAATCAAAATTTTTCCATTAATGAGGTATAAAACTGTAAACTTACTAGATCTTCAAGATTTGTGTTGATGTTGTTAGTTGTTGTTTAGATTGGTGCTAGATGGTGTTAAGTAGTGATCTGGGTTGTTAGATCATAGATCCATAACATCTAGATGCACGAAATCATGTTTTTAGAACTAATCTATGAACCCTAAATTTTGGTCTAACAACCGAATGTCAGGGCTCATAGATCTCTTTGTGTTAAGTGTTAGTGGTGTTTGATGTTATATATCTGTTCTATGTTATAAGGGCTTTGATCTGAAACTTGAATCAAGCCGAGATCATGTGTAGATGAAAAGATATTTGTGGTCAAAGGTCGTTGACCGACCATGACCGAACGAATCTGGGTAACCCAGATTTCCCAGAAAAGTCTGACAACCATTTTTGAATGCTCTGATCTTGTACGTGTTTAGTAGTTTGGCCAATTTTTGTTTGGATCTTGTAGCCTGATATGAGGACTACACATCCATTCTTTTATATTACTCAGATCATAACCAGAATGAAAATTAATCATGGTCAAACCTAGGTTGACCAACTGCCTGGTTTCCATTTCTCTCATGAGATGTTGTTAAACTGTTATAATGCATGATATTTGTAGCTTAACATATGGACTACCGGATTGAACCTTTACATCACATAAACAAGACATGGAAATCAAAGATTCAAGGCTGCAAAGTAGGTACCTTGGCTGTTCTTCATTTGTGGGTAACCCAGAAAATGAAGAACATGCCTGACAATGTTTTTGAGAGCCCAGATCTCTCTGATTTGATATAGTATGACTATGATGTTTGTTTAGGGTTGTAGTATTGCATCAATACTATAACCTTAACACATAATCGAACCAAGATAACAACAAGATCTAAGTTTTATTCCTGGTCAAACGTAACACCTTGTTCACTGACACGTGAATATTACGGCAAAAACAAGAACACCTATAGCGACAGTTACTCATTTATATAGGGCCCTTTAAATGACTAATTAATTACAAAATTATTATTTTTATTAAATAATTAGTATTGAATAGTTTTTAATTAAGAAAAATACATAATAAATTCCTAAAAATTATTTTAAAGTCCAATAATGGGTTTTTAATTATTTTGAGTATATTTCATAAATATTTAATATTTTTGGAATATTAATGATATTTAATTTATTTAATTATAATATTAAATAAATTAGTTAAAAATGATTTTAATACTTGAAAAATCATGAAAAATTATATTATGGTGTTAGAAAATATTTTAAGTTATTTTTAATGACTTTTGATATTTTGTGATGAATTTCATTAAATAATTAATATTAATGGTGATTAATTTATTTAATTAATATATTAAATAAATTATGGAAAAATAGAATTTATGATTTAAAAATCATATAAAAATGAGAGAAATGTTATAAATATATTTTAAGTTATAAAATATAACTTTTGATATTTTTCATGAAAATATTAATATTTTAATATTAATTGCAATTATCGGATAATGGATTTAACTATTTAAAAATTATATAAATATGATTTTATGGTATTAAAAATACTTTGAAATATTATAAATATATTATAATATTATGACATATATTTCATTAATATTTAATATTAAATAAATACTAATGATAATGGAATATTGTGGTATTTAAATTAGATAAATATGATATTAATGATTGAAAAATCATGAGAAATGATAATAATTATTTAAAAAAATTATTATGAGACTTGGAAAATTATTTTGATTGATAATATAATTATCTAAGATAATGGTTAAGTGTTTAGGCAGAGTTTAATTGAACTTAAACTCGATAATTGTCCATTGGCCAATCGCCGGGATGTTAAATTTTATTTTATTCAACTCGGACTTAAATTGTTTGACTTGATACTTTAGTCTTAAAAGTTTATGGATGATAAATTATGTGTTATTTTGTTTAGGTTGTTCTATGAATATATATATATATATATATATATATATATATATATTAGTATTATACTGTGATGATATTATTCTAATTTGTATATCGATATTATTTATATATTAGGTCTTCAGACAAAGCTTAATAAATTGCGTAACAGTAATCGACCGAACAAACAAGTTTTCTTGACTCGACGTCGAGTTGTTTCATTCAAATATACTTGTGGTTAATCATTATTGATTGACATGTCTATGAATTGTTAAATTGTACTCTGTGCATATTGCATGTATTAATCAGGTATGAAAGGCTGATCACTTTCATTACCATTCGGTCCAGATATAATTGCTATATTCATGTTCAATGTTCGTTCAGCTATAAAAGTTTGTTCATGCTAGTTCACAATTATATTGTTGAATGTTAGCCAGCTATTATTTAAATTCTTTCTATCATGATATATCCTCAAATAAACTTATACTTGTTGGGAAAACCTGTTGCTCATTCTTGCTATATCATGATAAACATTGCAGATTAAGACGAATTCGTCGGATACAAGGAAAAGTCAAAGACAGTTCCAGCTTTAGTTTATGTGTGCAGCTAGATTTGTAACAATATTTGTAAGACCCCAACTTTTATGAATAGAAATGAATTTTCTATAAATATCATTTTTGAATTTTATGGAATAAATTTGATATAATGTTATAGTTGTGGGTAATATTTATAAATTTTGCAAATTACGCAAGTTGTTATATAATATTCGATTGGTCAGGGAATATTCGTATAACGACACCATCATTGGTGGACCCCACAACAAAATTATTGTCGGATTGAGAAAACGACAAAAATATTTTTATGAAAATAACGACGGAAGTTTTACCGTTGATACTGTTGAACTACTTTGTAGTAAAAGTACAGTAATACGCGTGGTTGCATAATAGCACACAGTATTGATTATTAATGCTTATGTGAGAAGTCACCTAGTTTGATTCAATCATTGTCGATATTTTATATGTTATTAAATCAATAATTGAGATGACGAAGTTGTTAATATTATTATTTGCATTATTAACAATGTCTAGAAGTTTTGCCAAGGAGAGGTTTGGTCACCTAATTGCGCGCCAATAGGGAGAAATCCTTATTGGAAAACCCCCTCTTTCCTGGGAACGACCTGGTCGATTAATAGTGTGAATAATAATAATGATGATGAAGTTTTGTTTTATTCGTATTATTAACGTAATAAAACAGAAAAACTTTTTATATAAAATAGGATACTTTTATAAAAGTTATTCGTTTTATTAGGCTAATAGTAAAATCTTTTTATATAAAACAGAATACTTTTATAAAGTTATCTGTTTTATTAGACAATAATTAGAATATATTATATTTTATTATGCATAGTGTTTGTATAGTGCCTGTATAGTGTTTGCATAGTAAAATCTTTTTAAAAGTTATTCGTTTTATTAGATTATAAATAAAATATATTTTATTTTATTTAAAAGATTTTGCTTTAAATATGGACCGTCCGATTAAAGTAAATCAATCTAGACCGTTCATGGATTGGTTACTATTCATTCCATTCTTCTATAAATAGAAGCTCATTCCTTCATTATTCTTACAAATTCAATTTAAACTCTAGAGAGAAAACTATAGAGAGAAAGAAGAAAAGTATTCTGCTACTTCACTTCACTCTCGATATCAAGTTTCTTTTTTCACGATAAGGGGGTATAATTTCTTTTGTATTCATGAAGAGAACTTCTATTATTCCATTTATTATTCTATTGGAATAACTCAGATACGCTGGGCTGCCTTTATACTTGGTGAAATTCTTCATATTCCATTCTTTATTATTCTATTGAATATCACGTTTGTCTTAACTGCCGGACTGGTTCCGTCTTTATTATTACATTGGAACATCCTGTTGGTGTGAATTTCACCCGACTGGTTCCGCCATTTAGTATTCTCATTGGAATAACTCCGCCTTTGTCTGATACCGCATGCATGGTGATTTATGTTGTTATTCCATTCTTTATTATTCATTGGAATATCCTCGTTTATGGTCATGACATACGCTGACACGGTTCGATTATTTATTGTTCTGATGGAATAACCTATCTATGCGATGTACCGCATGTATGGTGATTTCTTTTGTTATTCCATTCTTTATTATACTCAGTTGGTTAAAGTTTTAACTTCTACACTCCATGAAATTAGTGGAATATTCTTGATATTTGCGCTTCATCCAGTATCTTTTCATGGAAATATTCTTCGAGCATTCTTGAATTTTACTTTACAAAGAAGTATCATGTTGACAATTTGGACGTTATTAGTTCCTGAATAAATTATTTCTTGAACTTGTTTTATTGAATTCTTATATCATTGTCATCATCCTCATGTTTATATTATTTTTGAAATCATCTGTGGCCTGTAGTGCATAGATGGACTTGATATGATTATGACCAGGGATTATTCGGTGTAATCATGACCGTAATGTTACAAATGATGTGGTAAAAGTCCTCATTGGCCCGAAGTGCATTGATGGACAGTTGTTGGCATGATCATGACCATTGATGAATACACAAATATCCTTGGCCCGTAGTGCATGGATAATTTATGGTCGTGACCCTAATGAATATCCTTAGCCGTAGTGCAGAGATGATGTGGATTATTTATTAACCTGAGTCTTAGCGATAAAAGTGATGAAAAACCTTTTTAAATCATAAAAGATAGTAGATTTTATTCTCTACTTGACTCTTTTAATGGATTGCATGTTCCGCTGCAGTTAAACTTGATGTCTATTATATTTTATCGGTTTAACCTGATCGTTGAGGACTAATGATAATTTATTCGCATTATCTTAGTCATAATATTTTCTTACTGGGCTAGTTGAGCTCACCCTTTCTTTCACTGTTCTCTTCAGGAAATGAGAACGTAGCCAGGACTAGTCGAGGAACGGAGTGATGGTTCGAGATGGTGTCTTAGTAGTCCTCACTATTCTGTTAAATAGTGTGATAATAAATGTAATGAGGACTAAATTGAGTGTGGATATTGTCTAGATGACAATATTTGTATTAAAACTCACAGCATGTATTTTGTCATATTTTACATGTCTGTTGTATAATCAAGTTGTATTTGAATTTAGTACCATGTATTTGGCGACTCAAGATGGGTGATGTATACCTATTTTGGGGTGTCACAGTTGGTATCAAAGCTTAGGGATATGATCCCTGGCTAAGATGTGAGATAAGAACTAGGAGGGGAGAGACGGGGAATTCCTTCGCTATAATGACCTACCTAAGTTTATTTGGTATTTAATTGGCCGGTCAGAGTATAGGGATAATATGTGATATGTTAATTAACCCTTGTTTTGTGGCAGTGTTTGAAAATGGCAACCGAAAATGTTGAGAACATCAATGGAGCACAGGAGACCGTTGAGTCTCCACAGATCAATAATCAGGACAATGTGCATCAGGAAGGCGATAATCCTCATGCAAACAATAACACTGACCAAATGATGAACGATGGAATGTTCCGAGGCTTCATACAATTCATGCAACATCAGGTGAGAGAGGCTCCTGTCCAAAATGTAGGTGGAAACACTGGCAACTCTCGGACGGTCACTACGAAATAGTTTAAGGAGCTGGGACCACCAGAGTTTTTTGGAGAGCCAAAACCACTTAAGGCGGAGACGTGGATAAAACAGATCAACAAGATATTTGATGTCTTGGGTTGCTCCGAGGAGCAAAAGGTTCCCTTTGCCACTTTCATGTTGCGGGCAGAGGTAGATTACTGGTGGGAATCTGTAAAGCGTACTCAACTTGCCACACTGAAGATGTCTTGGGAGAAGTTCCAAGAACTGTTCAACGACAAGTACTTTCTCGAAAGTATTCGTCACATGAAAGAGGTAGAGTTCATTAAACTGGAACAAAACAACATGACCATGTCACAGTACGAAGCCAAGTTTGCCGAGTTATCCTAGTTTGCGTCCCATTTGGTTGATAATGAGGAGAGAATGACGTGAATGTTTTAAGAGGTTTAAAACCAGAGATACGTCAATATCTTATCTCTCATAAACTATGTTTGTATTTAGATTTTGTTAATAGGGCTCAGTTATTGGAGCGCGATAATGAGTCAACCCAACCAAAAGAGAGCAGCCGGAAAAATGATAATACCAGTGATAGCAGTCATCAAAGCTGTGATAATAAGCGTGGAGGGAATCAGGGGAGGGACACATCAGTCTAAACTGTGTGATGCCCTCCAAAGCATGTTATAATTATGGAAGAAAAGGACACCTGACCCGATTTTGTCGTGCACCAAAGATAAGTCCAGCTGGGATGGAGGCAGTAAAGGCCGTCCCAGACAAGACAAAATCAGTTGTTCAAGGGAGAGCGTTTGTCGTGACCTCCCAAAAAGCAAGGAACCTGAACGAGGTCATCACGGGCAAGCTTATCATAAATTTTAGTGAAGTATATACCTTATTTCATACCGGTTCTACCCATTCTTTTATTTCTCCTACTTGCGCTCAATGTTTAAATTTGACTCCGGAGAAATTAGACTTTGACTTATCTGTTGAAACTCCGTTGAGAGAAACCTTCATTACATCCACTATTTATAAGTCTTGTTTGGTTCAAATCGGTACCCTCACATTACACAATCGACCTTATTTCATTGAAAATACTTGCATTTGGCGTAATTCTAGGGATTGATTGGTTAACTACTCATCATGTAAAAATTGATTATTTTCGTAAGGTTGTTAGCTTTCATATTCCTAATCAACCTATTATGCAAATTCAAGCAACCAAACCATTAAAATCAATCACTGTCATCTCAAGCCATAAAGCTATTCGTTTATTAAAAAATGGATGTCAAACTTTCTTAGCTTATGTCACGGATCTAAACAAAAATACGTCAGTTTTGAATGATATTTCTATTGTTAATTAATTTCCTGACGTATTCCCTAAAGAACTTCCTAGCCTACCCCCAGAACATGAAATTGAATTTTGTATCGACCTTAAACCCAGTACAAAACCCATTTCCAAAGCCCCATATAGAATGGCTCCTATTGAACTTCAGGCGTTAAAGACCCAACTGCAGGAATTGTTAGACATTGGCTTTATTCGTCCTAGTACTTCTCCTTGGGGTGCTCCTGTTCTATTCGTGAAGAAGAGAGATGGAAGTATGCCACTTTGTATTGATTATCGAGAGTTGAATCGTGTCACCATCAAAAATAGGTACCCATTGCCACGTATTGATGACCTATTTTACCAGTTGCAAGGCGCCAAATTCTTTTCAAAGATTGATCTTCATTCCGGATATCACCAATTGAAGATTAGAACTGATGACATTCCAAAGACGGCTTTCAGAACTCGGTACGGGCATTATGAATTCCTAGTCATGTCTTTTGGATTAACTAATACTCCTGCTGCCTTCATGGATATGATGAACCGAGTATTCAAGGAATATTTGGATCACTTTGTGGTCGTCTTTATTGATGACATCTTTATTTATTCCAAAAGCCGTGAAGATCATGAGCAACACTTGAGGCTGATACTCCAAAAGCTTCGTGAATATAAACTTTATGCCAAGTTGAAGAAATGCGAGTTCTGGCTTGAGGAAGTAGCATTCCTTGGGCACGTGGTATCAAGTCATGGAATATCTGTTGACCCAGCAAAGATTGAAGCCATTCAAAGCTGGGAGCAACCTAAATTAGTGACCGAAGTATGAAACTTTCTCGGCTTAGCTGGTTATTATCAGAGATTCGTAGAAGGGTTTTCTCGAATAGCTACTCCCTTAACTCAGCTGACTCAAAAAGATACAAAATTTGGTTAGAACGAGGATTGTGAGAAGAGTTTTCAAGAACTCAAAAGAAGACTCATTTCAGCACCTGTTCTGACAATACCATCTGGCTCGAAGGGATTCGTCATCTATAGTGATGCTTCAGGCAAGGGGTTAGGATGTGTTCTCATGCAACATGGTAAAGTCATAGCCTATGCCTCTCGACAACTCAAAGAATATGAGAGGAATTATCCTACTCATGATCTAGAGTTGGCAGTTGTTGTCTTCGCACTTAAAATTTGGAGGCATTACTTGTATGGGGAGAAAGTGGAGATCTTTACTGATCATAAAAGCCTCAAATATTTCTCCACTCAAAAGGAACTCAACATGCGATAGCGACGTTGGCTTGAACTGTTAAAAGATTATGATCATACTATCCAATACCATCCTGGAAAAGCAAACGTGGTAACACCGTTTGCAATCCATCCTGGGATTACCAAAATGTATCATGAGCTTCAACATACATTTTGGTGGGGCAATATGAAGAGGGAGATAGCGCTGTTTATCTCAAGGTGTTTAACCTATCAACGAGTCAAGGCGAAAATCAAGTACTAAAAAGTCCATTGCAACCACTTGAAATTCAAGAATGGAAGTGGGAGCACATTACCATGGATTTCATTACTGGTCTTCCTAAGGTTTCTCATGGCATAGATGCAATTTGGGTCATTGTTGATAGATTGACCAAGTCTGCTCATTTCTTACCTATACGAGAAACTTATACACTTGAACGTCTTGCTCGTATGTATATAAACGAGGTTGTTAGATTGCATGGTATGCCAGTATCCATAGTTTCGGATCGAGACCCAAGATTCACTTCACGATTTTGGGTTAGTTTGCAAAAAGCTATGGGCACAGATTTACGATTTAGTTTGGATTATCATCCTTAGACGGACAGACAATCAGAGAGGACTATTCAAACTCTTGAAGATTTATTAAGACTTTGTGTCCTTGACTTCAAGGGAAGTTGGGACAAGTTCTTACCATTGGTGGAGTTTTCCTACAACAACAGTTATCAAACAAGTATTGGCATGGCTCCATTCGAAGCATTGTATGGAAAAAGTGTCGTTCTCCAGTATGCTGGGATGAGGTGGGTGAAGCAAAATTGTTGGGACCGCAGTTTGTATGTATGACTACGGAAAAGATTCAAACGATCCAACAATGTATAAAAACCTCACAAGACTGACAAAAGAGTTATGCTGATCTTCATCGAAAGGACGTGGAATTCGATATTGGAGATCATGTGTTGTTACGTGTTGCTCCATGGAAAGGAGTTACGAGATTTGGAAAGACAGGAAAGCTCAATCCACGATTCATTGGCCCATTTTTAATCCTCGATCGAGTAGGGACTGTAACCTATAGACTCGCTTTACCACTAAGTATGTCTCGTGTTCATAATGTTTTTCATATATCCATGATACGTAAATATGTGAAAGATCAGAACCACATTATTGAATTAGAACCGGACGAAATAGCTGAAGGTTTAACATATGAAGAGGTTCCTATTCAAATCTTGGATAAGAAGGAACATATTCTACGCTCCAAGGTTATACCTCAAGTCAAAGTGTTATGGAGGAACCACGATGTTGAGAAAATGACCTGGGAGTTAGAATCTGAAATGAAATCAAGGTATCCTTACCTCTTCGACATACCAGGTACGTACCCTAATTTCGAGGGCGAAATTTCATAAGAAGGGAAGATTGTAAGACCCCAACTTTTATGAATAAAAATGAATTTTCTATAAATATCATTTTTGAATATTATGGAATAAATTTGATATAATGTTATAGTTGTGGGTAATATTTTTAAATTTTGCAAAGTACGCAAGTTGTTATATAATATTCGATTGGTCATGGAATATTCGGACGACGGCACAATCATTGGTGGACCCCACAACAAAAATATTATCGGATTGAGAAAACGACAAAAATATTTTTATAAAAATAACGGCGGAAGTTTTACCGTTGATACTATTGAACTGTTCGGTAGTAAAAGTACAGTAATACGCGTGGTTGCATAGTAGCATACGGTATTGATTATTAATGCTTATGTGAGAAGTCACTCAGTTTGATTCAATTATTGTCGATATTTTATATGTTATTAAATCAATAATTGAGATGACGAAGTTGTTAATATTGTAAGACCCCAACTTATTATTAATGAAATTTAATTTTCTCTATTTATTATTTTGAAATAGTAAGGGTTGATTTGATTAATGTGGATAGTTAGGGGTAAAATACGCAAATATTTCAAAATAAGCAAGTGGTTATAAAATATTCATTGTTGTCGGGGAATATTCGTTTGGTCGTGGAATATTCGTATTGTCGGGGAATATTCGTTTGGTCGTGGAATATTCTTGCTGTCGGGGAATATTCGTACGACGGCGCAGTCTTTTGTGGGCCCCATAACGGAAAGCGATTGGATGAAGAAAACGACAAATATAAGTTGTTTAAAAATAACAAATAGTAGTTATTCTGCAATTAATCTTGTTAAAATACTTTGCGGTGGTTAAAACACGAGAACACACCAGTATTGCACCAATTATTGATTCTTACGTGAAGAAGGCACTACTCAATAATGGTTACGATAATTACCGCTCAAAGATTTTATTGATTCTGCGTTGATATTTTATATTGCTGTTGTTTCAATAATTGTCATTACACAGTATTTTTCATTATCGAAGCAATAATTCATATTATCTGAATAATATTATTAGATAACATTATTGGCAATATCTAGAAAGTTCTGTCTAAGGAGAGGTTTGGTCACCTAATTGCGCGCCAGTAAGGAGAAATTCTTATTGGAAAGTCCCCTCTTTCCTGGGAACTGCCTGGTTGTCAATATTGTGATTCTGTAATATTATTTGTGAACAATTAATTATTGATTCATATGATGAGAAAAATATTGATTTTATGTGGATGTAGATGGAGAAAAATTTTAATGTGACAATTGTTGAAAATTGAAATTTTATCTTTTTCTGATAAAATAATTCATTTAAATATATTATTATATTTTAATAATATAATAATGGTGATATTTTTACAACGAATGTGGGATATATGAGTATACAAGGAGGAAGAGTATTTTTGTTGCAATAAATGTTTAAAACATGTTAAACATGTCGGTGGACCCCATTTATTGACTGAAATTTGATTATAGCACCGTAAAATCGCTTGCTTATGGATTTCGGTCAATTTTTGTTTGGAATTTGGAAAAATTTTCTTCTGCAAAGTTGTAGAGAATTGAATTTCCTATAAAAATTCACGAGATTCGAATTTTCTGGTAAAAGGGCTATTTATTGTGAATTATTGAAGTTCCGAATCTCCGAAATAATTGATTTTTGGAAGTTTTAATTATTATTTTAAAGAAATTTTTTTTTTCATTTACGTGGGCTAACATGTGATATTAATTGCTGAAATTAGATCTTCATAGATGGGCTAAGGAAATTTAAAATATATATTAATATTTTATTAAATTTTTTGCTTTGGTGTTCTAAGCATTTTCCTATAAATAGGGTGCTTAGGTTAGAATTGAAAATCACACCAGAAACTAAAGTTTTCTCTCTATATTATCGAGCGTATTCTTGTGAGTATTTTGAGTATACTTTGAGTATTGTTAGACGGTGCAAGTTCCCTTCAGCACTATACCCGGTATTCCAGCTAGAAGTACAAATCTTTCGAGGTAAGGGATGTTATTTTCTTCTCAAATGATATTATTTCTTCAATATCATTATCTTTGAAATATTGGTTGGAACTTTTATCAAATTTGGAACTTTTTCATGCTCGGGGTTACTATTCATGAGTTACTATTCACGAGTTACTATTCACGAGTACTATTCATGAAGCGTGAAGATGTTTTTTTTGGGAAATTTCTATCTTTTGGTGTCTGAGTTACTATTCACGATATCAAGCACTATTCACGTATACTGACTATTCACCAAAAAATAAAATTTCTTCTTTTTGTTCAAAATATCTATTCGGATACTAGCTTTGATTGTATCCATGTTTTGATCATTCTTGAATTTTACACCACTATGATTATTTTTGAAGTATTTTTGAACATGGATAAAACAAAGTACGAATCCTTAATCCTTAATCCTTGTCATTTTGTTTCATTGGATTCGTTTCTTTAAAAATATTTTTCATCATCCTCAGTCTTAAATGATGATATTATTGAATATCTTTGGCTTGTCGTGCAAAGATGAATGATTTCTGAAGAATATCTTTGGCCCGTAGTGCAAAGATGAGCAGGTGTTTAGATGAACATGACCAACTGATGAATATCTTTGGCCTGTAGTGCAAAGATGAATATTTGATTCCAGATATATATTGATTGATGTTACAGGGTTAAAAGATAGACGATGAACTTTTAAATTCATACATAGAAGATAGTAGTTTGCATTCTCTACTTAACTCTTCTAATGAATTATTATTTCCGCTGCGAATATTGATTTAAAATTTGTTGTCTATTGTATTCTATTAGATTTTTCCTGTTGAAGACTAATGATAATTTGTTGTATATTATCTTAGTCATAATATTCTTTACTGGGCTAGTTGAGCTCACCCTTTTCCTTTTTGTTCCAATTTTCTTCTCAGGAGGCGAGAATATAGCGAGTACGAGTCGGGGTATGGAATGAAGGTTCTAGAGAGAGTTGTTTAGTAGTCCTCACCATTTTTGTAAAATAATGTATCAATAAATGTGATGAGGATTTATTTGAGTATAGATATTGTCTAGAAGATAATATTTGTATTCAAACTCATAGTTTTACCGTTGTAATAATAAAGTTGTAGTTGATTACATACCATGTATTGACAACTCGTAATGGGTGATGTATACCTATTTTTTGGCGCCACGGTTGGTATCGAGCTTAGGGATATGATCTCTGGCGGAGATCGGGGAATAGAACTAGGAGGGAGAGACAGTAAATCCTTCGCTAGTGTGTCCTACCTAAGCTTATTTATTAGTTGGTTAAGATATAGGGATATTATGTTATATATTGATTTCCTTAATTAACCCTTATTTTATGACGATGTATTTGAGAATGTCGAATTGAGAATATTAACAATGGAAATGAGACCGTGGAGATGCCTCGGACTCACCAACGAGGAGAATGTGCAACAGTCGGCAATGTTCCTCCCGTGAACAACACCAAAAGAGCGTATGATGAACGAGGGGATGTTTAGAAGCTTTTTGCGGTTCATGCAAAATCGATTTGAGGAGACTCGTGTTCAAAATATAGGAGGAAATGATAGCAATTCATGGGTTGTCACAACCAAGTAGTTCAAAGAGTCAGGACCACCGAATTTAAGGAAAACCAGATCCGATCATGGCGGAAATATGGGTCAAGAAAATTACCAAGATATTCGATGTCTTGGGATGCACGGAGAGCAATGAAGGTTCCATTCGCCACCTTTATGTTCCGTGGTGAAGCGAGACTCATCGGTGGAGTCTCGTGGCGTACCCCATCCAACCGCTTTCAAAGATGTCTTGGGAGACGCCGAAACTATTTAATGACAAATACTTTCCGAAAGTGTTCATCATATGAAGGAAGTGGAGTTCATCATATTAGAACAAAAACAACACGACGGTGTCTCGAAGACAAAGCAAAGTTTGCGAGTTATCCAAGTTTGCACCTCATTCGGTGGAGAATGAGGAACATATGACGCGGATGTTTCGAGAGGTTTGAAACCCGTGATACGATACATAATATCTCATTTCTCATAAATTTTCTCTCTATTCGGATGTTGTTAATGAGGCTCAATTGTTAGAGCGAGATAACGAGTATGTTCAACCGAGGACCATAACCAGGATCGTACTGAGAGATAGCGAACAATGTAATAATGATAACCAAATGGAGAAAGAAACAGACGGACAAAATGGTAACCACTCTGGTGGTAATCATGGCCATGAAAATAGAAGAAGCGAGTCGGAGGAGATTTTAAAAGAGGAGATTTAACAACAACCATGTGAAGATGACAAGGTCTTGCAAGAAGAATCGGTTCTAAGGGAGGAGAACGACCACCCCATTATATGCTATAAATGCGGAAAGAGGGACATATCGGTCAAACCGTCCACAACAGCTTCAAGGTATGCTATAATTGTGGAAAGGAAGGACATATCGCTCGAGATTGTACGCAGAGCGAAACCTAGTTCATCGGGGACGGTGACTCAAAAGACTGCCCTCGAAAAAGTCAAAGTCAACGATTCCGGAAGAGCGTTTGTTGTGGTCGTCAAAATGCGAGGAACCCAAACGAGGTGATCACGGGTAAGCTATTTATAAATTCTTGCAAAGTTTATACCTTACTTGATACTGGTGCTACCCATTCATTTATCTCTCCCGCATGTGCTCAACGCTTAAACTTGACTCGGAGAAATTAGACTTTGATCTATTTGTGGAAACTCCGTTAGGAGAAACTTTCATCACATCCACTTTTATAAATCTTGTTTGATTCAAGTTGGCACCATCACCTTACCTATTGACCTTATCTCTTTAAAGATACTTGCTTTTGATGTAATTTTAGGGATTGATTGGTTAACTACTCATCATGCCAAAATTGATTGTTTTCGTAAGGTTGTTAGTTTTCATATTCCTAACCAACTTTGTCAGTATGCAATTCAAGCAACTAAACCATTAAAATCAATCATTTGTCATATCTAATCATAAAGCTATTCGTTTATTGAAAAACGAATGTCAAGCTTTCTTAGCCCATGTTATGGATTTGAATAAAGACACGTCAAATTTAAATAATATTCCTGTTGTTATTGACTTTCTGACGATTTTCTGAAGAACTTCCTTGTCTACCCCGAACGTGAAGTTGAATTCTTTATTGATCTTGAACTGGTACAAAGCCCATTTCTAAAACCCCATATCGAATGACTCTATTGAACTTCGTGAGTTAAAGATCCAACTACAGTGAATTGTTGGACATCGGTTTCATTCGTCCCTAGTACATCTCCTTGGGGTGCTCCTATTTTATTCAGAAAGAAGAAAGACGGGAGTATCGCGACTTTGTATTGACTATCGGGAATCGAACCATGTCACCATCAAGAATAGGTATCCTCTACCTCGTATTGATGACTTGATTGACCAGATTCTAAGGGCACAATTCTTTTCAAAAATCGATCTTAGCTTACGGATATCATCAATGAAGATTAGAATCGAGGATATTCCAAAGACGCCTTTAGAACTTCGATGACGGACATTATAAATTCTTAGTCATGTCTTTTCGGATGACTAATGCTCCTCGACTTTCATGGATATGATGAACCGAGTATTCAAGGAATATTTGGATCGGTTTGTTGTTGTCTTTATTGATGACATCCTCATATATTCCAAAATCCGTGAAGATCATGAGCACCATTTGAAGTTTGGTACTCGAAAGGCTTCGTGAAAACAAACTATATGCCAAATTGAAGAAATGCGAGTTACGGCTTGAGGAAGTAGCATTCCTTGGGCATGTGGTGTCGAAAACATGGAGTATCCGTGGACCGGCGAAGATTGAAGCAATACAAAGTTGGGAGCAACCGAAGTCGGTGGCCAAAGTATCACGTTGTTTTTTGGGCTTAGCCGGTTATTATCGGAGATTCGTGGAAGGGTTTTCTCGAATCGCTACTCCATTTACTCATTAACTTTCGGAAGGATACACAATTTGTTTGGAGCGAAGAATGCGAGAAGAGTTTCCAAGAGCTTAAGAGGAGACTTATTTCGGACTGTTCTAACAATACCATCCGGTTTGGATGGATTTGTTATCTACGCCGATGCTTGTGCAAAGGGTTAGGATGTGTTCTCATTCAACGTGGGAAAGTCATAGCCTATGCCTCGTGACAACTTAAAAGAGTATGAGAGGAATTATCCTACTTATGATCTAGAGTTAAGCGGCCATCGTTTTTTCAAGCTAAAGATATGGAGGCACTATCTATATGGGGAGAAAGTGGAGATATATTCGACCATAAAAGCCTTAAATATTTCTTCACTCAAAAGAACTCAACATGCGGCAAGACGACGTTGGCTCGAGCTATTGAAAGACTACGACCACACTATTCAATACCATCCCGGAAAAAGCGAACGTGGTAGTGTACGCTGCGTTGAGTAGAAGATCATATGCGGGAATGAGTGCGATGATGTCAAGTATACGACAGAGCCAACTTTTTAATAGAAAAAGTTACGGTTGCTCAAGCCACCAACCCTTGAAATGATGCGTATGAAGAAGAAAGTACAAGAAGGAGCTATTCCTAAGCGAGAATTGATGAAGAAGGAATACTTGAGTCCACTCTAGACTTTGTGTCCCTAACGACTCGATTTGAAGTACAAGATTATGATGGAGGCACACAATACACCATTTGCAATCCATCTCGAAGTACCAAAATGTATCGTGATCTTGACATACATTTTGGTAGAACAATATGAAGAGAGAGATTGCAAAGTTTATCGTGATGTGTTTAACTTGTCAACGTGTAAAGGCGGAGCATCTAGTACCTAAGGGTCCGTTGCAACCACTTGAGATTCCGAATGGAAGTGGGAACATATTACCATGGATTTCGTTCTGGGGTTTTCCTACGGTTTCTCAAGGCATCAATGCTATTTGGGTTATTGTTGATAGATTAACCAAGTCCGCTCATTTTTTTGCCGACACGGAGACTTATTCCTTGAACGTCTTGCTAGTATATGCGTGAATGAGATTGTGAGGTTGCATAGCATGCCTGTATCCATAGTTTCGGATCGTGACCCAAGATTCACTTCAAGATTTTGGGTTAGCTTGCAAAAAGCTATGGGCGCGGATTCTGATTGGATTGACATACCATCCTCAAACGAGACGACAATCGAAAGGACTATTCAAACTCTTGAAGATTTATTAAGACTCTGTGTCCTAGACTTCAAGGGCAGTTGGGATAAGTATTTACCATTGGTGGAATTCTCCTACAACAAAAGTTATCAGGCAAGTATAGGTGTGGCTCCATTTGAAGCATTATATGGACAAAAGTGTCGCTCTCAATATGTTGGGATGAAGTGGGTGAAGCAACATTGTTGGGACCCGAGTTTAGTACGTATGACTACGGAAAAGATCCAAATGATTCGACAACGTATACAAACGGCACAAGATCGACAAAAGAGTTATGCGGATCTTCATCGAAAGGACGTGGAATTTAGTATAGGGGATCATGTATTGTTGCGAGTTGCTCCATGGAAGGGAGTTACAAGATTTGGGAAGAGAGGAAAGCTCAATCCACGATTTATTGGTCCATTTCAAATTCTTGACCGAGTAGGAAATGTAGCCTATAGACTCGCGTTACCTCCGAGTATGTCTCGTGTTCATAATTTGTTTCACATATCTGTACTTCGTAAATATGTGAAAGACCCGAACCACGTTATAGAGTTAGAACCCAACGAGATAGCCAAAGACTTAACGTATGAGGAGGTACCTCTCAAGATCTTGGATAGGAAGGAGCATGTCCCTACGCTAAGAAAGGTCATACCACAAGTTAAAGTTACGTGGAGGAATCATGCTATAGAGGAAATGACCGGAATTGAAAACGGAAATGAAAGCGAGGTATCCTCACCTTTTGAAACACCAGTATGCGTCGTCAATTTCGAGGATGAAATTTCATAAGGAGGGAGGTTGTAAGACCCCAACTTATTATTAATGAAATTTAATTTTCTCTATTTATTATTTTGAAATAGTAAGGGTTGATTTGATTAATGTGGATAGTTAGGGTAAAATATGCAAATATTTCAAAATAAGCAAGTGGTTATAAAATATTCATTGTTGTTTGGGAATATTCGTTTGGTCGTGGAATATTCATATTGTTTGGGAATATTCGTTTGGTCGTGGAATATTCTTGCTATGGAATAATATTCGCATGCGGCACTAGCGATCTTTTGTGGGCTCCATAACTGAAAGCGATTGGATGAAGAAAACGACAAATATAAGTTGTTTAAAAAATAACAGAGTAGTTATTACCAGAATTAATCTTCGTTAAAATACTCGGTGGTTAAAACACGATGTACACACAGTATTGCACCAATTATTGATTCTTACGTAAAAGGCACTACTCAATAATGGTTACGATAATTATTGCTTCGATATTTTATTGATTCTTTGCGTTGATATTTTATATTGTTGTTGTTTCAATAATTGTCATTACACGTGATTTTTCATTATCGAAGCAATAATTCATAGTATCTCGAATAATATTATTAGATAACATTATTGGCAATATCTAGAAAGTTACATCTAAGGAGAGGCTTGGTCACCTAATTGCGCGCCAATGAAGAGAAATTTCTTATTGGAAAGTCCCCTCTTCCCAGAACTGCACCTCGTTGTCAATATTGTGATTTTGTAATATTATTTGTGAACAGCTTAATTATTGATTCATATGACGAAAAAAATATTGATTTTATGTGGATATAGATGGAGAAAATTTTTAATGTGACAATTGTTGAAAATTGAAATTTTATCTTTTTCTCGATAAAATAATTCATTTAAATATATTATTATATTTTAATAATATAATAATGGTGATATTTTTACAACGAATGTGGGATATATGAGTATCTGAGGAGGAAGAGTATTTTTGTTGCAATAAATGTTTAAAACATGTTAAACATGTCAAATTGACCCCATTTATTGACCGAAATTTGATTATAGCACTGTAAAATCGCCTGCTTATGGATTTCAATTTTTTTGTTGGAATTTGGAAAAACTTTCTTCTGCAAAGTTGTAGAGAATTGAATTTCCTATAAAAATTCACGAGATTCGAATTTTCTGGTAAAAGGGCTATTTATTGTGAATTATTGAAGTTCCGAATCTCCGAAATAATTGATTTTTGGAAGTTTTAATTATTATTTTAAAGAAATTTTTTTTTCATTTAAGTGGGCTAACATGTGATATTAATTGCTGAAATCAGATCTTCAAAGATGGGCTAAGGAAATTTAAAATATATATTAATATTTTATTAAATTTTCTGCTTTGGTGTTCTAATGCATTTTCCTATAAATAGGGTGCTTAGGTTAGAATTGAAAATCACACCGAAACTAAAGTTTTCTCTCTATATTATCGGCGTATTCTTGTGAGTATTTTGAGTATACTTTGAGTATTGTTAGGCGGTGCAAGTTCCTTCAAAGACTATACCCAGTATTCCAAATTGTAAGTACTAATCTTTCGAGGTAAGGGATGTTATTTTCTTCTCAAATGATATTATTTCTTCAATATCATTATCTTTGAAATATTGGTTGGAATTTTTATTAAATTTGGAACTTTTTCATGTCGGGGTTACTATTCATGAGTTACTATTCACGAGTTACTATTCACAAGTACTATTCATGAAGCGTGAAGATTCTATTATTGATTTAAAATATTGATTTAAAATTTGTTGTCTATTGTATTCTATTATATTTTTCCCTGTTGAAAACTAATGATAATTTGTTGTATATTATCTTAGTCATTATATTCTTTACTGGACTAGTTGAGCTCACCCTTTTCCTTTTTGTTCCAATTTTCTTCTCGGGAGGCGAATATATAGCGAAATTAGTCGGGGTATGGAATGAAGGTTCTAGAGAGAGTTGTTTAGTAGTCCTCACCATTTTTGTAAAATAATGTATCAATAAATGTGATGAGGATTTATTTGAGTATAGATATTGTCTGAAGATAATATTTGTATTCAAACTCACAGCTTCTTGTTGTTGTAATAATAAAGTTGTAGTTGTTTCTGTACCATGTATTGATAACTCAGAATGGGTGATGTATACCTATTTTGGGGGCGTCACAAATATTATTATTTGTATTATTAACGATATCTAGAAGTTCTGCCAAGGAGAGGTTTGGTCACCTAATTGCGCGTCAATAGGGAGAAATTCTTATTGGAAATCCCCATCTTTCCTGGAACGACCTGGTCGATTAATAGTATGAATAATAATAATGATGATGAAGTTTTGTTTTATTCATTATTATTAATGTAATAAAAGCAGAAAAACTTTTTATATAAAAATGTAATACTTTTATAAAAGTTATTCGCTTTATTAGGCTAATAGTAAAATCTTTTTATATAAAATGTAATACTTTTATAAAGTTATCTCATTTTATTAGACAATAATTAGAATATATTATATTTTATTATGCATAGTGTTTGCATAGTGCCTGCATAGTGTTTGTATAGTAAAATCTTTTTAAAAGTTATTCGTTTTATTAGATTATAAATAAAATATATTATATTTTATTTAAAAGATTTTGCTTTAAATACGGACCGTCCGATTAAAGTAAATCAATCTGGACCGTTCATGGATTGGTTACTATTCATTCCATTCTTCTATAAATAGAAGCTCATTCCTTCAATATTCTTACAAATTCACTGAAACTCTAGAGAGAGAAACTATAAAGAGAAAGAAGAAAAGTATTCTGCTACTTCACTACTCCGATATCAAGTTTCTTTTACGGTAAGGGGTATTATTTCTTTTGTATTCATGAAGAGAACTTCTATTTTTCCATCTTTATTATTCAGTTGGAATAACCTGTATACGCGGGCTACCATGAAATTAGTGGAATATTCTTGATATTTGCGCTTCATCTAGTATCTTTTCATGGAAATATTCTTCTGAGCATTCTTGAATTTTACTTTACAAAGAAGTATCATGTTAACAATTTGGACGTTATTAGTTCCTGAATAAATTAATTCTTGAACTTGTTTTATTGAATTCTTATATCATTGTCATCATCCTCATGTTTATATTATTTTTGAAAGTCATCTGTGGCCTGTAGTGCATAGATGGACTTGGTATGATTATGACCAAGGATTGTTCGGTGTAATCATGATCGTAATGTTACAAATGATGTGGTAAAAGTCCTCATTGGCTCGAAGTGCATTAATGTACAGTTGTTGGCATGATCATGACCATTGATGAATACACAAACATCCTTGGCCCGTAGTGCATGGATAATTTATGGTCATGACCCTAATGAATATCCTTGGTCATAGTGCAGGGATGATGTGAATTATTTATTAAGTTGAGTCTCAGCGATAAAAGTGATGAAAAACCTTTTTAAATCATAAAAGATAGTAGATTTTATTCTCTACTTGACTCTTTTAATGGATTGCATGTTCATTGCAGCTTAAACTTGATGTCTATTGTATTTTATCGGTTTAACACGATTGAGGACTAATAATAATTTATTACGCATTATCTTAGTCATAATATTTCTTATGTATTAGTTGAGCTCACCATTTTCTTTTCATTGTTCTCTTGAGAAATGAGAACGTGGCCAAGACTAGTCGAGGAACGGAGTGATGGTCTGAGATGGTGTCTTAGTCGTCCTCACTATTCTGTTAAATAGTTTGATAATAAATGTAATGAGAACTAAATTGAGTGTGGATATTGTCTAGATGACAATATTTGTATTAAAACTCACAACATGTATTTTGTCATATTTTACACGACTGTTGTATAATCAAGTTGTATTTGAATTTAGTACCATATATTTGGCGACTCAAGATGGGTGATGTATACCTATTTTGGAGGCGTCACAGGATTATATGATGATAACTTTGGATGTTAGATAGGATATTGATTCAGGTATCATGTGAAGGTTTTTGACCTTGGGGTTAGTATGTAATGTTTAATGTATAAACAATTTATGTTTATATCTTTCGCAATAGTTATAGAATTAGTATACCAGATTCGTGGTGATTTGGGACCTGAATCTGGGGGTATTACAGCTGAAACAAGAGGTCTTTGAACTCAGGCAGGAGCTAAAGACCAAGTAGAAGAAGATTGGGAGAATTTTCTATATATATATAGGAGTTCTCATGCGGATTTTTAGCAGCAAGTAGCTTGGTATCCGATAGAAGCAGGGCAGACTCGGTATACTATCAGCCGAGATATTATTGCTGGTCTTGCCAACGCGGATTTTGAGAATGCCATACGGCAGATGTAACCTATTATTAGCTAGAGTAGAGTTAGATATGTAAATATGATGTATCTAGTAGTGATGTAAAACCCTCTTTTGTATAACAAAGGGTAGTCTTTTGTAAATCCCAATTTTTGGAAAGCAATTGCGGGATAGTAATGTAATCAGCTAAGGCTGTGTAATGACGAATGATGTAGTATTATACTACAAGAAGCAAATCAATATAAGTCTTTTTATGGAACATATTGTGTAATGAGTTGAAGTTATTGTTTAATCATGAATAATAACTAACTAACAAGAAGAAAATAATAATGATGTGTTGTTTATCTTAACAGCAAAAAGCCGCCAAGAAGGAGACAACGAAATCAAGATACTAATGTTAATTAACCGGAAGGAGGTCCATTTAACCCGATGCAAGAGTTCGTTAACTTGTTAACGATCACTTTTAATAGAAATGAGGCTAATATACCCATGAATCCTGCAGTAGTACGAGCTACTACTTTTAAGGATTTTAAGAGTGTCGGTCCACCAGAGTTTGTTGGGTAAAATCTATATACGCACAGCATGTAAGTTAACATGGTCAAGAAGTAATATAATAGTAAGTAGAGTATCGTTCTCACAGAGAAATTAGTATGAATTTCAACCTCACAATTACCAGTTTCCTATTACTCCCAATTTTATTAAACTATCTAAATTAATGATTAAAATTATAAAAACTGAAATTATTAAAAATACTAAGATCACAGAACAATCACAAATCTCAAAAACTGAATTTATAAACAAGTATTGAAGAATTAGGCTTACAACTTCACCCTTAGCTTCACACTGGTTATTAAACTTTATTCCAGTCTAAATCACTATCTCAGTTTATTAATCAAGAACACGATAGTAGAATTAGCCACCTCTCAATGCACTAACACCATATTAACTTAACTCCATAATTTAGATAGAATTAAGTTAAACACCTTAATTAACTAACTCACTATATCTCTATGTGAATTACAATCAAAGAAAGTTTAAGTTCAAGTTCTCTATTCGATTACATGCAATGTCAAGCATATCTCTACCCTAACATTCATCAAGATTATGCTCATTCACAAAATTCAAGAACACATGCTATATTAACTAAGTCTAGACTCGTAATTCCTCTCTCGAATCCATACAAGTCCACAAAGAATTGTTGATTAGGCAATTCATAAATTCAAGCACAAATTAATATAGATAAACTGAGGAATAACTTATTAAACTGAAAATCAAAGTTACATAACCATTGTTCCACTTAAAGACCCATCATAAGCCTAAATAGTGATTTAGTTCATCATAAATGAAATAAAAACTGAATAAATTAAAGATATCATCCTTCCAATTACAAATATAAACTAAAAGAAAAGAATAAAGTCAGAACCACCCTTTTCTTCAGCCCAATTCACAATTGATACGAAAATTCTTCAATTATCTTCTCTCCAATGCTTGCTCTAAAAATCTATCTTCTTACTCTGTTAATTTCCTTGTGTATCATCCATCTTGTGTTTGTTGTTAATTATATGCTTAGACATGTATTCTGATTACAATTCCATGCCAATAACAGTCCCAAGCCATTACCATCACTTAAACTCCATGTTTGCACCATTATAAACTAATTAGGAGATTACTCTGTCCCGTACCACCGCCCCGGCGGGGGTGTGAGCTTTAAAAGGGCCCACCCCGATGGGCATGTATACTGACTTCTGAGTTTGGACCCCCCTTCCCCCACCCCGATGGGGGTGTAAATCATAAAAAGGCCCTCCCCGACGGGCATTGCTTTTATCAGCTGATCATGTATTGCTCAAAACTTGCTAAGTTTTTGCCACAATTGCACCCTTTTTGACCAAATGTCACAACACCAAACCTACACACAAAATAACAATAAACAAGTAAAAATAAACATAAAAACAAGGAATTAACACCAATTAAACTTGAATTAGGAACCGATTAGTGGGTATAAAACCCACTTATCAAAATCCCCCTAACTTAAACCGTGCTAGTCCTCGAGCACAAAATAAACTAACCTACTATGCAATGCAATGCAATGATATGTAATGCATCTCACCTATATGCCTACGCATCCAGCAATCATCATAGAATCAAAGTATTTAACCAGCCTCAGAGAAATTAAGCAAACATAACAACACGTTATATCAAAACTAATCAATAATCCCTCACTAATCATTGAATCTTACACTGTTATTACTGGTATAGCTTAACATCTATGCTAACTGATACAAATTCAAATTTTATACATAACAAATCTCTTTGAAGGCATCATATAGTTAAAACTCAAAAATTTCAAAAACAGACGAGATCCAACTAAAATCAAACAATTACTAATATTAAGGGTCCAAATAGGGTACTTATGCTTTATTTTCTATTTTTCTTTTTTCAATTACGAGGGCTTTTTGCTCTTAATTCTCGTTTTATTCTGTTCTCTTTTTTTTAGATAGTGAGTGCATTTTACACTCCATCTCACGCTTGTGTTAATAGGGAGTGCTTATCATTATTCTTCTCAACCCACCACAAGACTCAATTATTCACTTTTTTTAGAAGCTTATATACCCTACAAAATCCCCCAAACTTAGGTTCTTGCCTAATTCTTCGTCTTCACTGTCTATCCTCATTATTCTTTCATTTAAACAAACTTTATCCTTTAGAAATTTGTTATATATCAATTTAAACTAATCAGTCGACACAGGTGTTATTAGCGTGCTACCCTTTTTATACTAGTTTCAAACAAGCACAAGATCCAATTCATAACAGAAACTACATTAAGGCTCTAATAATCAGTACCGTACTTGTCTACTTAATCCTAATCTCATCATTGGCCAAAATAAAATGAACTACAACAACTACTCGACATATGCAAAATAACACAATACTTAACTAATTTTTTTTTTTTTTTTTAGATATGTGGTAAACATAATATGAGTGAAAAAATAAATAAAAGCTATTTACGATCCTAAGCTACTATGCAACTCCATGATTATATGAATGCAACTTTTAATAATCCTAAAACTAAACAATGAACTAACATATGCAAACCTAACTAATGAAATTAAATATGCAAACATGAAATGCAAACATGAAACTAAATCCCCCAAACTTGAAAATTACAATGCCCTCATTGTATAGATATAGTAAGAAAAATATGAAGACTTCCTTGTAATCACTTAAGCCTTGGGTGGTGGTGTGTGTTCTTCTTCATCAGAGTCACTTGGTGGAAACCTTGGCATTGGGGCTGGCTGCTGGTATGGAAATTATGCATTGGGATTAAAGCTTTGGAGCGTCACGTTCAATGAGGCAAACGATAGATTCATGGCTTCAAACATCTGGTCTTGCCTCCCAGCAGGTTGTCGCATCTCTCTTCGTGCTTCCTTGTTGTACTCATCCACTTGTCGCTGAAAGTTGAGGAACTGAGGGCTAGATATAGCCTCGGACTGTGGTGGTGCATCTATTCCTTGCTCTCCCATTGGTGCCGCCCCCAGGAACTCTTCGTCATCCGAGTTGTCGGAAGTGTCATCCTCATCCTTTGAAGCTGATGAAAATATAAAGCCTAATCCTCTAGGATGTGACTCGCCTCTGGGCCATAGTGCATATCGTGCCATCATTCTTGAATTCAGTGTCTGAAATGGCATTTGGGTGATCTCATCATTAGACCATCTAACTCCCGCTTGCCTACACAACCCACAAATGAGTGATGGGTGTGGCAAGCCGCCCAAGAATGGTCCTCATAAGCATCATCGGATTGAAAAACTGATTATAGCCCCAACATCGATGATGAAATCTTGTACAATGGCATACAAAAGCAATGCCTTCTCCTTGGTTACGTCTGACGTGTGTGTGGATGGAAATAATTTGGCGCACAAGAATGCACACCATATCTTACCATACCTGCTGAGATCCTTGCTGTGAAAAACAGTGCCTCCTTTGTGACCTTTGATCCATGTGGTACACGGTTTTGTCATTTCCTTCATAATAACCTCATAATCTGGATCATGATCATGTAAGTGAGCATACTGGCAATGTCTAGGCACTCATAACTGGTAGTATGTGTTGATGGCATCGGCACTGAAAGGAACTAATCTTCCTCACACAAAAGCGTTGAAGGGTTATCCTCGGTGTTAGCATAAAATTCTTTGACCACGCTTATAACTGTGGCCTCGAGCTCTTCCGTGAACTTATTCCACCCTTTTTGATATATTTGTTGCATCATTTCACCATCGACATGGTCCGGTGCTAACCCCCACTCCGGTGTGAGATCTTTTGACACCATGTAATCGTAATGGTCGGCGGCGGTGGCACTTATGAATATGCATCGGTCGAAGGTTTGTGTTGGTGGTGTGGTTCTGGAACTCTCTCCACGTTGCCTCTTTGATGTGGGTTTAGATGCCATTAAGTTGAGTAAGTTGTAATAACAATTCCCCCCCAAACTTCACTTATGCAATCTATCGAACACTTGGTGTGCACAATGTTCAATCCCCCCAAAACTTAATGATTTTTTGTAAAATATGGTGATAGAAAGGGAGGAATTGGAAGACATATAACTCACTCTCAATTTCTCCAAATTGAATGAAAAAAATTTGCTCAAACTCTAACCTTGAACTCTTGAGTAGTGTAAATTGATGTTGTTAGTGTGTGGGGTGGTTTGATGAGGGGGTGGATTTATAGAGATAGGATGATGTATAGAGTTGTGAAGTGGAGTAGTGTATTGAAGTAGTGGGTTTAATTGAGTGGGTGATGGAGATTTAATTTCCAAAACATGATTAGAGAGTGGAGAATATGGAGTTTCAGTTGTGGAATGGGGAAGTAGATGTGTAAGAGTAATTGCCAAAACTACTGCTTTGGGTCTCTTCAGAATCCTGGACCCCCGCCCTGGTGGGGGATAATATGCTTTAGGAGCCCGCCCCGGTGGGATATTGAACTGTAATTGGTCTCAGGACCCCCCCTTGCGTGCACATCGTTACTGTTAATGGGCTTGAGACCTCATCCCCGTGGGGGGGGTTTAGGCTTAGGAGCCCACCACAGCAGGTCATATGTTACTACGCTAATGCACCTTATTTTTCTTATTCCTTCCCTTTAACTCCAAACCATGATCATGTTGAGTTCCTGAAATACCATTAAACATAAATGTGAGTAGATTTTTAGCAATCTTAAGCATGGTGATAAGATTATCTAGAAAATGTAACTTAACTAATTAGTTAATGAACTTATTCTATATTACTAATTATTTTAAACTATAATTTGATGAACACGAATAAAAATACGAAGAATTAAAAGTACGATTGGGTTGCCTCCCAATTAGTGCTTGATTTTAAGTCGTTCAGCCTGACTAATCTCTAATTACGGTAAATCGGCTAGTGTGATTATGATGACATCCGTATTGGAATTGCCACCCCAATAATGCTTTAGCCTTTGATAGTTGACCTTGAACGTTTCCAAAGGGTTCCTACTATAGAGTTCAATGGCGCCATGTGAGAAAACTCTTTTGATGGTAAATGGGCCCGACCATTGTGATTTTAGCTTCCCCGGGAACAACCTCAACCTTGAGTTGAACAGTAGTATTGATTGCCTCGGTTCGAACGTTCTTTGCATGCTTTTCTAGGTCATGCCATTTCTTGACCTTTTCTTTATATAACTTAGAGTTTTCATAAGCTTAAAGTCGGAATTCACCAAGCTCTTTTCGCCCACAGCTGCTTGATCGAAGTTAAGTTTCTGAATAGCCTAGTAGGCTTTATGTTGCAACTCCACAGGCAGGTGACATGCTTTCCCATAGACCAATTGATATGGTGAAATACCAATTGGTGTTTTGTATGCCGTCCGGTAGTCCTATAGTGCATCGTCCAACCTGAGAGACCAGTCCTTTCTATTCGGGTTTACCAATTTTTCTAAGATTCTCTTTACCTCCCTGTTTGAAACTTCAGCTTGCCCACTTGTTTGGGGATGATATGCAGTTGCCACCTTATGGTTGACCCCATATTTTGCCAAGAGGGTTGTAAATGATCTGTTGCAGAAGTGACTACCTTCATCACTTATAATGGCTCTTGGCGTGCCAAACCTTGTTAAAATATTCTTTTGCAAGAATTTAAGAACCACTTTGGCATCGTTAGTTGGGAGTGCTACGACTTCAACCCATTTGATACATAGTCAATCGCAAAGCAATATATACTTATTGTTAAATGAGGAATGGAATGGCCCCATAAAAACCATGCCCCATACATCAAAAATCTCAACTTCTAAGATTTTTTGTAGTGGCATCTCATTCTTTTTCGATATGTTGTCCACCCTTTGACATCTATCACAGCTTTTTATGAATTGGTGGGCATCTTTAAATAATGTAGGCTAATAAAACCCAGCTTGAAGAACTTTTGTTGTTGTTCTCTCACTTCCGTAATGTCCCCCGTATGCAGACGAATGACATTCATGCAAAATATTATTCACCTCGCTATATGGCACATACCTTCTAATCATTTAATCGGTGCACTATTTAAATAGGTATGGCTCATCCCATATATACCACTTGACGTCATGTAGGAATTTCTTTTTTTTGCTGACATGTAAGATCAGGGGGAAATATATTGCTCACTAGATAATTAGCAAAATTCACGTACCATGGAAATTCCGCATTGACACCAAATAGTTGCTTATCTAGAAATGAATCATTGATTACACATTTATCCTCTTCATCTTTACCCTGATTTTCCAGCCTCGATAAATGATTTGCAACTTGATTCTCCGTCCCCTTTCTATCTTTTATTTCCAAGTCAAATTCCTGTAGAATAGAGAATCCATCTGATAAGGCATGGCTTAGCATCTTTTTTCAAAATTAAGTACCGAATAGCCGAGTGATCTGTATAAACTACCACCTTTATTCCGATCAAATATGCCCCGAATTTATCAAAGGCATATACTACTGGAAGCAATTCCTTTTCCATAGTTACGTTATTCATTTGGGTCTCCGTAAGTGTCTTGCTTGCATAGTTTATGGCATGAAATACCTTCTCTCGGTGTTGACCCAAGACATCCCCAACCGCATAGTCGATTGCATCACACATTAACTAAAACGACAATGTCCAATCTGGTGCGATGATAACTGGAGCTGTAGTCAATTTCTTCTTCAATAGCTCGAATGCTAACTTACAACCCTCATCATACTTAAAAACTGAATCCTTCTCTAAAGACTGCACAATGGCTTTGCAATCATAGAGAAATCTTTTATAAATATCCTATACAACCCGGCATGTCCCAGAAAGCTATGTATTCCCTTAACAGAAGTTGGTGGTGGAAGGTTTTCAATCATCTCCAGCTTTTCTCTATTAACTTCTAACCCTTTTGCCGAGACGTTGTGACCCAAAATTATTCCTTCCTCAACCATAAAGTGACATTTTTCCCAATTAAGTACCAAATTTGTTTTTTTTGCATCTCTTTAACACCATCACCAAGTTCTCCAAACATGAATCAAAATCATCTCCATAGACAGAAAAGTCATCCATGAAGACTTCCACATTTTTCTCCACCATGTTCGAGAAGATGGCCATCATACTCCGTTAGAAGGTAGCGGGTGCATTACACAAGCTGAAGGACATTCTCCTGAATGCGAATGTGACGTATGGGCACATGAAAGTGGTCTTCTATTGATTTTCAGGAGCAATGACTATCTGATTATACCCCGAATACCCATCCAATAAAAAGTAAAATTCATGGCCCGCCAATCTATCCAACATCTGGTCAATAAAAGGCAAAGGAAAATGATCTTTGTGGGTCACCTTATTCAACTTCATGTAATCCATGCCAACCCTCCAACCAGTCACTGTCCTTGTCGAAATTAGCTCATTGTCATCATTTTTTACCACGGTCATTACTCCTTTTTTCGACACACATTGAACCGGACTGACCCATTTACTTTTGAAAATTGGGTATATGATACATGCGTTCAACCATTTCAGTATTTCTTTATTCACAACTTCCTTCATAATTGGGTTGAGCCATCTCTGTTGCTCCACCGTTGGCTTTGCATCCTCTTCCATTAGAATTTTGTGCATGCAAAAGGATGGGCTAATTCCTTTGATATCTGCAATCGTCCATCCTATAGTCGATTTATGTTATCTAAGCACTCTCAGCACTTTACTTACCTACAATTCGTTAAGTGCAGCAGAAATAATAATAGGTAAAGTATTAGAATTGCCTAAATATGCATACCTGAGGTGTTTAAGTAGTGGATTTAGCTCAAGAGCAGGTGGCTCCTCCAGTGATGGTTACATCCTTTGTATGGCTCTTTCCTCCGTGTGAAATGGTTCAAATGGTGCTTTAAATCTGCAACTCGTGGCAGGGAGTCTAGCATCTGCAAGTAATCCACAAACTCCGGATCATCTAAATCTTCATCTCCCAATAATGTCGTTTCTATAGATCGTTAGCCAAACTTTTACCCATGTCTTCGCTGATTATCTAATCAATGATATCCATCCTAAAACTCTCTTCTTCATCCGTAGGGAATTTCATGGCCTTGAAAACATTGAACTTTACTTATTGATCTTGGACCCTCATAGTTAGTTCACATTTTTATACATCGATGAGTGTCCTACCCGTAGCCAAGAACGGTCTCTCTAGGATATTTGGGATGTTATTATCTTCATCAAAAGCCAAAATTATGAAATTCGTAGGGAATATAAATTTGTCAACCTTGACCAAAATGTCCTCCACAATGCCTCTCGGGTACGTGACTGACTTATCTGCCAATTATAATGAGATGTTCGTAGTCTTTGGAGCTGGTAGACCTAATTCTATATAAACTGATAATGGCATAAGGTTTATACTTGCTCCTAAATCATATAAACACTTGTTGAACATCGTTTTCCCAATTGTGCATAGAATGGTAAAACTCCTCGGATCTTTCAACTTTGGTGGCAATTTTCACTATAAAACTACACTACACTCCTCTATTAATGCCACTGTTTCAAAATCTTCCAACTTCTTTTTCCTAGATAGAATACCCTTCATAAATTTTGCATAACTTGGCATCTGATCTAGGGCTTCTACGAAAGAGATGTTAATATGAAGTTTCTTAAAACTTCCAAAATTTTTGCAAATTGCTTATCTAATTTCTGCTTTTAGACTTTGGTGAAAAGGCGGTGGAGGATAAACAACCGATTTGTCAACTAACTTTGTTTGCTCAACTTACTTTTCCTCACCATGTTTTTCCTCAACTACTTTATTCTCATCAACTTTGTCATTTGGTCTAACTAAATTTTTTGCACTTTTTCCATCTAGATGTTTTCCATTTCTCAAAGTGATTGCTTGACACTGTTCGTGATTTCCATTCGGATTTCTTTCGGTGTCACTTGGTAGAGTCCCTTGTGGTCTACTGTTCAATGCTAAGGCAATTTATCCCATCTGATTTTCTAAATTCTTGATGGCTACTGCTTGTGATTTCATAGTTGCCTCATTGTTCGTTATATACTTTGACAATAACTCCTCTAAATCTATTTCCTCTCTTGATGTTGGGTTGGTTGTTGATGTTGATTCTGAAATCTTGGGGATAAGATGGTCGTGGAGCTTGCTGATGCTGATTATTGTTACATGCAAAATTAGGATGATTCCTATTCCCCGGAGTGTTTGCATTCTGGTACATGTTATGTGGAATCCTGTTGTAGCTACCTACAAATTTCACTAACGATGGGTTGATTGCACGTTGTTCTGTAGGATGTTCACCCGAGCATAATTCACAAAAACTGCAACCTACTGAGTCTGTACCCCTAACAAAGCATCCACTTTCTTAGAGAGCGCTAAAATCTGCGCTGCTAGTGTCGTCACTCCATCTAACTCTAACACTCCAGCTGCCTTAGCTTGTGTCATTCTTGTCATGGACCATTGGTAAGTGTTAGCTACCATTGTCTCTGTCAATTGGTGTGCCTCCTTATAACTTTTTGCCATAAATGCTCCACCCGAAGCTGCATCAATACTAGTCCTGAGATTTTCGTTCAACCCATTGTAGAATGTATTCATTTGCAACCACTTAGGCAATCCATGATGCGGGCACTTTCTGAGCAATTCCTTATATCTTTCCCATGCCTCATACGTGATTCCCCATGTTGTTGTTCAAACATAATTATCTCATTTCTCATTTTTGCAGTTTTCGCTGGTGGAAAAAATTTTGCTAGAAATTTTTTAGCGAGGTCTTCCCATGTAGTTATTGATCCCGGTGGTAGAGAGTGTAACCAACTCTTCAACTTGTCCCGTAAGGTGAATGGGAAGAAGCGAAGCCTTACTGCATCATCCAACACCCCATTATACCTGAAGGTGTCAAAAATCTCCAAGAAGCTGACTAGGTGTTCATTCGGATCATCATTTGCCAAACCCCCAAACTGAACCGAATTTTAGATCATCTGAATAGTCCCAGGCTTGATTTCAAATGTGTTCGTAGTTATAGCAGACCTGGTGATACTCGACTGCAGCTCAGTCACCTTGGGTGTAGCAAAGTCCCTTAAGGCTTTCTGATCTTCAGCAGCCATTGCTTCTTCTTTTTCAGAATTCTCGAAGTCTTCCCTTGTTTCCTGAATCCACTTACTTAGCTTTTGAAACCGTCTCTCAATTTTGTCCTCAAAAGGAAGCAAGTCTGGATTTTTGGATCGAGTTTACATAAACGAACTTCAAAAACCTGAAATAAGAACGAACAAAACAAAAAGGAAAAAATGTTTAAGTAAAATTGGACTAATTAAACTGATATCGCAAAATATTAAAATCTATACTAAATGTCCCCGACAACGGCGCCAAAAATTTGTTGGGTAAAATCTATATACACACAGCACGCAAGTATACGTGGTCAACAAGTAATATAATAATAAGTAGAGTATCGTTCCCATAGGGAAATTAGTATGAATTTCAACCTCACAATTACCAGTTTCCTATTACTCCTAATTTTATTAAACTATGCAAGTTAATGATTAAAATTATAAAAACTAAAATTATTATAAATACTAAGATCATAGAACAATCACAAATCTCAAAAATTGAATTTCTAAACAAGTATTGAAGAATTAGGCTTACAACTTCACCCTAAGCTTCACTGTGATTATTACACTTTATTCCTGTCTAAATCACTATTCCAGTTTATTAATCAAGAACACGATAGTAGAATTAGCCATCTCTTAATGCTCTTATCGACGTCGGGATTTTTATTTGTCCCTTTTCTGTTCTTGTTCTTTGGTGTTCTCATGGTAGGTGAGATTTGTTTGAAAAAATTAGTGAAAATGGTCCGACATGTATATGTCGACGATTTGACTGCAAGAGTCGCCAGTTGGTGTTTTTAACTGGTTGCACCAACGCAACCGAGAAAAGGTTTGCACATTGACCCAGTGATGTGACACTGCTAAACGGGTCTATGAAACCGAGATTCATTTGGGTTCGGGGGCTTGATTATGCGGAGGGAAGGTGTTAGTCACCCCCCGACATCCATGTTACCACGGTGACCACTACTTTTCAAAAAATTATTATATGAATATGTGTGTGTGTGTGGGTCAATGTGTTGTTATTTGGAAGTAGTGTTATACCTCGTTAGCACCTATATGCACAGGGTTTGAATTTGTATAAAATTTCAATTTTAAATATGATATAACAATGAGATTTTATGAAAGAGGTTTTTCAAACCCTGTGCTCAATAGTAATTGAGGCCTTTGATACTTCCATTTTATTATTAAATGTTCGACTTGGTTGCTTTTATTTTTGATATGCGAAGCATCTTCGAGAAAATAATATATAGCAGTGCCGAACTCCTCATGGGCATGAAAGTCATCTAACAAAATTCAAACACCATGAATAATTTGCAAGCTGCTTACAACTGAAAATGTCCATCACGGGAACCGAATCTAGATTCAGTAGACTGAATATGTGATCACATGATTCCTAGGCTCACATGATGCCGCAGTTTATATGAAAATCGATGGCGATTATATATATAAAAGTCAGTAAATATATATATATGAGACATGATCAACCACCACGAAGCACCTCCATGGGGGATCGGAAATGTAAATATATAAAAGCGGTAAATATATATATAGAGACATGATCAACCACCACGAAGCACCTCCATGGGGGATCAGAAATGTAAATATATAAAAGCGGTAAATATATATAGAGAATGATCAACCCCCATGAAGCACCTCCACGGGGGATCAGAAATGTAAATAAAGCAATAAATACGATCAACTGCCACGAAGTAAACTCCAGACGGGACTAAATGAAAATAAAGCAGTTAAAACGATCAACTGCCACAAAGTAAACTTCAGGCAGGATGAAATACAAATAAAGCAGTAAAAGGCCACGAAGTAAACTCCAGACCTGACAGAAATGTAGATGTATATATATATATATACTTTAATGTATGAACTGTTGTCAAACTTTGTTAGATGAGCCTACATTTTCCATTCGAAATGTTTATTGCTTATATATATATATATATATATATATACAAACAGAAATGAAAGCCACGGACCAAAGTTTGGGCATACACACACAACACGACTCTTAATATGAAGAAGAGTGTGTGCAAAGATGAAGAGAAAGACTTTAAATTGTGTAAGAAGGCTTACAGTAGAATGTCAAAGAAGACTTCTATAGCTTTAAGTGTATGAACACTCGTCTCCCGCCGGTAAAAATATAGCTATATGTGAGCTCACAAGTGTTTAAAATGAGAAAGCACTCAAGATAAGATGTGTACAGAGCAAATTGGACATGGCTTCCTCGCCTTTTTTTCTCTTGAATATGGCCACCACAAGCCCTCTATTTATAGAGGGGGAGCCGCAGGTGTACCTACGGCAGTCGTAGATGCACCTGCGGCTACCCGGGGTGCCCCAGGCTCTGCAGGTCCCGCCGTCGCAAAGTACGTGCATGCGTGCAATGTGATGTCCTCTCGAACTTCCAGAAATTCAATCCGAGCATCCGATTGAGGTGTATAAGACCTTTTTTGGACTTTTGTTGTCGAGAGATACGCAATGACATGGGATTAGAGGTTTTACGAAGTCAGGAAGATGGAACCATATCCTATGTCTTCAAGCTTCAAATTCTATCCAATGTTCTACCTTGCGTAGTAGTCACTCAGGATTGCAACTCCTTGGTTCTTATGGGACATTGTTGTGTAGAATGTATGTTGAGTATTGTTTGTTGAGACGGTGTCATGTGGGGTTGAGGTGACAATTTGATGATTTTTCCCTTCACCGGGGTTATCTCTGGTTTTGGCTGATAAAGTAGACGTTGCTCAGGGTTATCTTTGATATTGGGCAGCTGCAAGAGCTGAATGCCCTCAGGGTTGTCTCTGAGGTGTGCATGTCCTCCCGGGGTTATCTCCATGTTTGGGAGTTGAGTGCCTCGGTGTGAGTCCCGAGGTTGAAGCTGACTAGCATGGGTTGGAACGAGCATCTCCGGGGTTATCTCCAGAACTACAACTGCACTCCTTGGGGTTATCTCCAAGGTTGACATTGTCTTTCCCGGTGTTGTTTTCGGGACTGAGACTGAACATCTCGGGGTTATCTCCAAGATTAATCGACCTTCTCCGGTGGAATTTTCGGTATTTGCATTGCTATCCCCGGGGTTATCTCTGAGGTGGGGAAATGATACTCCCGGTGTGTTTTTTCGGGTTTGAAACTGAACTTCCGGTGGTATTTTCAGGATTAAATTGAGCTATCTTCTAGGGTTATCTCTGAAAGAAAATTCTGTTCTTCTTGCAATGTTAGTAACAGATAGGCAAAAAATTTTGAGTGTCTACAGATGCCCCTCTTTATCATATTCATGCAATGCAATGGCATGGATAGGATAAAGAATACTAGACACTTGAAATACAACAAGATGATTATGATGAAATGCATGATGCAAATGTATATGGTTTGTTGAATTGTTCTCCAACACGATGGGATGATTGTCATCTCCCTGTTGTTTCTACCGGGGGAGCATTAAATAAGCAGCCTGATAAACTATCAAGGACGTGTGATTCACAACTACCAGGAATCTCTAGGATTGTTGATGTTGGGGTTATCACCAAAGTCATGAATCCTTGATACAAACTTTATCTTGAAGATGCATCTCTTATATACAAGAGATTCTGTGGGGATAGAGCTTTGTCTGTTGAGGATGTGTATAACATATTCCATCATTGGTTCTCCTCGATGAGGATGTTCTTCCCTAGTTTGTACCGTCAGGTCTTTCTGCTGCTCTGTTAGAGTTACTGCCAACAGTCGATGTTGTCACGGTTGCTTGATCTTCATTGACATATATATCAACGGATGAGATCCCTACTGGGGATAATGTCAAGGTTGTTTGACCTTATTGACGTGTGCATCAATGGTTGTATGAAAATCAGCTAGGGTTTTAGGGCTACGACCCTGAATTGACTATAATGGACCTTCGTGAAATATTGTTGAATGTAGTTTGCACCAGCTAAGATCATCGGTATAGTGTACCCTATGTTTGAACGAAGACCAATGAGTGATATGTAAAGCCACAACTTGACCTGTGAAAATTAGGATTTCAGGTTATTCTGCTCAATCGCATAACGTTTTTATTCCTGATTTGTCCTTTTCAACTTGTAAGAACTCCTTTGTAACTTTCGAATCGACCAGAGCCAAGGGGTGGGACCCATATATAGAAGTGCCGTAAGAGTACACTCACAGCAGCTAGCAGATGGATCTACGGCCAACCATGACTCCCCTTAAATGGGCTGGTTGCTTTCCCAAGTCATTTTTAAGCTGCGTCACGCAAAGGAAAACTGAGAGCTCTTCTTTAGATCTGCTGAGTTCGGATGATTTTCCACAAATTCGGTCACCGTACAAGTGTTCTACACTGTCATGGTAACGTATGCATCTCTTCTTTTCTAGTTTTTATCCGTTAGAAAATGACTTATCACATAAAATGTATCTAAACACATAGTAGTGATTATGCATGCTGAAATGACCTGATAAAAAATATTCAACATAGTAAATGTTAGTATTAAACCATGCTGAACATAATAATGTAAAAAAATTTAACTTTTAAAACAGTCAAATTGACACCTTTTTCTGCTATTTCTTATCCTATTTGATGACAAATGAGCAAAGGTGAAAAAAACCAAAATAATCCTGGTAATTAGGCTACCCTTACAGATTGTTTACTTTGATATACTGATGCATGTAGGATGTTTATGACTATGGGTAGGTGTGCTACTTAATGGCCACCTAAACATGCCTATGTGCGTGTGGATAGTCTTATTTCCAAAGGGGACTATGACAAAAAATTTCCAAAATGTAAGCATTGGGTAGTCATGCATTTTTAACTCTACTGTAGATGTATGTTAAAATAATGCATACACGCATGTAGTCATAAAATCGCATTTTGAAAAGCTTCAGGTTAGAATTTACCCCACCCTTTCTGAGGTGATTTGGAGACTTATTATCCAAATATATGGATCCGGATCAGCCGAGTAGTTCCCCTAAGACCACTTCTGGTGTGCGGGGGAGGGCTTCTAAAGTACCTCGATCCCGTTCCATTAGACATCCTCGTTGTTTGGCGGAGGTGGTGATACGTCATGTCCGGATTGACGTACCGGATGTGGAGGACGAGGAGGAGGATGTACCAGTTGAGGCTCCCGCTCCTATTGCACATATTCCCCGTAAGGACCTCCCGAGTATCCAGGTGGTGAACCCAGAGCTTCTTGATTATTTGAGTCGACACCCCTCAGTTTACTTGCATGCAAACGAGGTACAAATCTAGATTTTTATCTTCCCTTTTTTCTATTTGATGAGGAATAATGGATTCTGATGTTGATCTACTTTGTGATGTAGGTTCCCGGCTTTACCCAGCCTAGAGGGAACTGGTTCAGCATTTACTCCATGTACCAGGCTCTACATCATGACTATAGAGCGATCGTGCATGACTCGGGATTTGGAGATTTCTTTTCCATCCTTCCCCGCTGTTGTCCCTAGGGTTACCTCATGGTATTGTTTGAGTGCTAGTTTCACCAGACTTAGTCACTCTATTTGTTGGATTGTGAGCTGATGATGATGTCGATGGATTGGCAGTTTATCACAGGTATGGAGTTTAGAGGGGCACCAGTGCCTTGTACGACGGATATTACCCCGATTGCCGTCAGATCCTTGCTAGGAGTTCCGACGGAGGCGCTCAAAGGCAGGACTATTTATATAGGTCCTTTGAGCATAGATGCTATGAGCGGGTTATTGAGTGAGCCCATACCCGTTGATGTGAGAGTCAGGGATCGCATTCTTCGACGATTGTTCCTGATGATCATTAGGGGTTGCTTCATAGCCGATAACTCTTCTACGGTGTCATTTGCTTTGATCAGCGCCACACGACACGTAGACCGTATTGGAGAGTATGATTGGGGTTCCTACACCTTTTCCTATTTCCTCAAGGGAATGCGCATGCATTCCCAGGGCTTGACAGAGGCTTGGCTAGGATTTTACCCATTTCTGCTGGTTAGTATTTCTCTTATAATTTCCCATGTACAGGTTAAGAGTGTTGACTGATAGCAGATGTTTGCCTTTGTGTTAGCAGTTCTGGGCCTATGAGAGGCTTCTATGCTTACGTCCGGTGAGTGTATTAGGATTAGATACCTACCCATGAGGACGACGATGGCATCATTCCATACTGGCAGAGGTCCCGGTAGCTAAGGGTTTCACTCATAGCTGTCTACAGCTGGAGTTATTGACAGTTGATGTCATCACATGGATTCCCTATTCAGGGGAGCATTTGAGCATTGGTTTTGAGGATGGGTACCCGACTGGTGTCGAGTACGTGATTTCCACCCGTTGGATTCCTCTCTTCACAGATGGAGGATGGGAGCTCTATTTAGGAGAGCGTGCTATCAGGAGCACCACAAGAGAGATTCGTATACCGTTCTTGCCCCCTGTCAGCCGTTATTAGATTGTTTCATATTCACCCGTCATTGATATCCCATTGTTGGGTGTTGACGGTTTTACATTATCAAAGGGTCCTTACACTCAGGAGATATTCCAGCATTGGTGGTTCCCTCGTACCATTGGAGCCCAGACCCGCGCCACTCAGTTAATGGGGGATATGGTTCCTGGATCCCTGATGATGACGGATTAGCTAGCCTGTGTCCTAGATCCGACTCATTTAACATAAATTGACAGTTTGACCCGGCAGTTGGACCAGGCACATTTCTTTTTCTGGCACTTGGGCAGAGATCCTTTAGAGGCAGATACTTTTGATCTTTCCAGCTCTGGCGTTGGCCCTTCAGGTGACCCATGTGGCTTTGCCGGTGCAGATCTTCCCTTGTATAGGCCTGACATCCCTATGGATAGAGATCCAGTAACTCAGGAAGAGTTACATCAGGTGGACAGGATTGATGATGTAGACATTGACACCATTGTCTTCTTCTGATGTATATTCTCATTATCTCTTTTGATAGGCCTCTGTTAGACACTGGATGGCTTTCCCCCATTCTCGCTATATCTTTTGATAGGCCTCTGTTAGATGTAGGGCATCTGTGCCCTATTTCCCTGTATTTCTAGTTATGTAGAGATGTATTAGATGATGATATACTTAGAAATGTATGTACAGTTTTCCATTCCCTATATCATATTGTCATCTATTCTTTATCATGCATGTATTATGTTTTACATATGTATGTATGTCAAGAGATATTCAGCATTGACCCCTGGATGGTCTTATGATACGGCCCACACCGATGTCTTCTTCGACAGTTAGCCACATTGATCATACCCAACCAGTACTGGTGGCATCCCGTCTGAGATCGTGGTATGATAGTATGTCACCTTCAGACAGGGTGACTGTAGATCAGTTATTGCAGCATACTATGACTCTCTTGATGATTCAGGTTCTCCCAGGCTTTATATCAGGTCTTCCGGTTTGGCATCCATGAGTTGACTCCTACTCTATAGGAGTACACACGGTTGTTGGCGCTGCCATTGGACAGACATTACGCGCGGATGGCCATCGGCGACATGAGCCGACAGTTTATGATTCTCACCGGGCTGAGGCATAGAGTTGTGCAGGATGAGATCACATCCGGTCACGTTGTATCCCAACGCTTTCTAATGGACAAATTTGTCTCTGAGGATAGATATACATGGCACTACTGTACGTATTATCGTATGTATACATGCCACGGTACATGGATGAGCTAGATATTGGCGTCATCATGGTAGTGAGAGCTCTCAGGGAGGGTCACACCATTGTACCGATTATCTTAGCAGAGACGCTGAGGTCAACCACATATTGCAGCACTTACCCTGTAGGGGTATTCACATTCAGTTCGGTCATGTTTTATGTGTGGTTTATGTCACACTTGAGACCGATTGGCACTTTCAGATGGCACAGGTATTGTTTCACCTATGAGATAGCTATGTCGTACTCCTTTCAGCCTACGGAATGTATAGTTCCTACATCTTGGTCCGTTTTCCTAGAAGGGATCAGAGATCCGTTTGATATATTACCGTGTACAGGGCTCAGCTCACCCTGCAGCTTCATCACTCATGTTCCGAGCATGGATTATCTCCCTTTAACTGGTTTAAGGGGCATGACGACTTACCACACACTGGTCGTGATGTATTAGTTTGACCAGTTCCAGGACTTCCATCCTTTTGAGGGGGCATTAAGTCAGCGTTTAGCTTCTCGCCATTTCTCAGAAGAGGATAGATCCAGGTTGTACGCCTGTTGGGATCAGTGTGAGCTAGCTAAGTTTTTTGTTAGCCATCCGGGTTGTTCTGCAGAGTATTCCGCATGGATGGAGACAGAGATGACATTGACTATGGCAGTATCCATAGTACAGGGGATTGATTCCAGTGATGGGGAGCCTATGGAGGAGACTTTTATTCCCACCGAGGAGGATTTGACTACTGGGTTGCCAACAGTTGTGATGGATTCTCCTAGTACAAGTGCTACTGTGATTCAGTATTTAAAACAGTATTTAGAGTTAAGTCTTCGTCTAATGACCTTTAAGAGAGATCAGGCTAGGGCCTTAATGTTGACAGCTCTTGATGGGAGAGACGCCGCTCTATTGGAGAGAGATGAGGCCAGATCAGCTAGAGATGCATTGATTGTAGAGCGGGATGCTTCCCTATCTACCCGGGATGTGGCCGTCATAGATAGTACTTCAGTGAGATCCCTTACGTCTGGCATCCTTGCCGATATGAGTGCATACATTGATGAGCATCATGCCACCATGCAGTTAGCCTCGGATCTGCTAGCTCATGTAGATACCATTGGGCAGGAGCTTGCAGCGTTACCTCCTTCTTTGGAGAGGGATGCTATGTTAGATCTGATAGTACGCATACATACAGATCCGTAGATAGACTTGTATTTTCTTGCACAGACTAGCTTAGCCAGTTTGTCATGTACAACACATATGTATATATCAAACATCATTACATATGGCAGGGAAAAATATTTTGATTCAATTTCCTTTTAGTTGTGCCTTAATACTTGCTTGATATTTGTCTGCTTCTTCAGGGCTTATAATCTTGTTGCATTCTGAACTCATCCTTGATGTGTGGACATTGAGACATCGCAAGATCTTTCATAATGGATCATTGATCCGTGTGTATTCGTACCCTCTTTGGTGTCTTGGGACTGGTTTCTGTATGTAGATGTGTAGAGGAGTGTGACTTTTCCTCTCTGAGATTAACCGTACCACAGATGGTCGCCAATACTCTTATTTAAGAGGAGCCTAATTAGTTCCATCTCTTATGGATTGGTGTTACTCTTCGAGGCGCAACCACAACTTAGATGGTCGCCAACTCTCCCATTTATGGGGAGGCCAGGTAATTCCATCCCTTTGGTATAAAGTCGATGAAATGTGGTGGATTGAAGTTTGATCCCAGTACCAGATAATAAGTCTTTATGTTTTGGTAGGGGTTAGACCGAACCATAAATGGCTGCCTACGTACTCCTATTGAAGAGGAGATCAGGTCTGCGTAGTTCGAACCTAGTGTAAGAGGTTCAACGCTGAATGTAAAAGGGTGTATGAATGTTTTTGTTGTTTTTGTTTTTGGTAGAGAAATGACACAAGTGTTTTTGTAATTTTTGTTTTTGTAAAAAGAAGGTAGAAATGTTTTTGTTTTTTTTATTGCGACCGGGACATATAGAATATGGTTGCCTACGTACTCCTGGGTATTAGGGAGATCAGGTTGACGTAGTTTGCCCCTCAGGACGATTTGCATCTAAAGAAAAGTTTAATCCCATGTGCATGCTAAACTGCGGGGGAAAGAAAGTTTGATCCCTTGTTTGGGACAAACTATAGGTGTGAAAAAGTTTGATCCTAAGTTCAGGACAAATTGCAAGTGTGAAAAAGTTTGATCTTATGTTCTGGACAAACTGCAGGTGTGAAAGGTTCAATCCCTGGTGGGATAACCGAAATTGTATGAAACGTTAGAAATGAAGTGAAACCAAACTGCTAGCTTGAAGAGTATGTTTCCCTGAGGGGAAGAAGGATATGAAGAAGATTTTGTATGTAAGAAAGGGTTAGAAAACATGAATGACTGGTGATCTGATGATCCAAAACCAGGATGTTTGCTTGATGGTAACCCCAGACATAGTACCATTTAACGGTGTCCGAGTTGATGAGCTGTGGAAATTCATCGCCGTCTATTTCCTGTAATCTGAGAGCACCTCCTGTCAATACCTTCTTGACAACAAACGGGCCTTCCCAGCTTGGAGCGAATTTTCCATTAGATTGATCTTGGTTGTCAATGATCTTCTTTAAAACCAAGTCATGTTGTTTAAACGGTCGTAGCCGGACTTTTCTGTTGTAGGATATGGAAATCCTTTGTTGATATAATTGACCATGGAAGATAGCCGCGATTCGCCTTTCGTCTATTAGAGACAATTGGTGATATCTGTCTTGTACCCATTGATCTTCATCCAGCTGAGCATCCATCAACACTCTAAGGGATTCCATTTCCACCTCTATGGGGAGTACTGCTTCCATCTTATAGGCTAATGAGTAGGGGGTTGCCCCAGTGGAAGTACGCATTGAAGTTATGTTGGCTAATAAAGTCAGAGGCAAGAGGTTAGGCCATCCTTTGTGATTGGCGGACATCTTTTGCATGATCTTCTTAATGTTTTTATTAGCCGCTTCAACAACACCATTCATCTTTGGATGGTAGATGACGGAGTTAAGGTGTTTGATGTGGAATTTAATACATAACTCTTCTGTCATTGTGTTGTTGAGGTTCTTAGCATTATCTGACACAATTACCTCTGGTTGTCCATATCGACAAATGACATTGTTTCTAATGAAAGCAATGATGACTTCTTTGGTAACCCTGGGGAAGGAGGCTGCTTCTACCCACTTGGTGAAGTAGTCGATCATGGTGAAGATAAACCGATGCCCATTACTGGCTTTGGGCTCGATGGGCCAGATCACGTCCATTCCCCACATTGAGAAGGGCTACGGCAAACTCATATTATGGAGTTCCTTTGGAGGGGCGTGGATAGCATTTCCATGCATTTGGCATTGATAGCACCTCTTGACGTGATCATCACAGTCAGCTTTAAGCATAATCTAGTAATGCCCTGTTCTGAGGATTTTCTTCACAAGTAGAGGTCCACTCATGTGTGGGCCACATACTCCGCCATGGATTTCATCCATGAGCCTCTGAGCTTGGTCTTTGTCCAGACATCTAAGGAGTCTTAATCCTGCATCTCTTTTGTAGAGTGCATCTCCGCTCAGGTATAATTTCATAGCCAATCGATGGATCCGCCTTTTTTCAGTCGGGCTCACCTTAGCGGGTGTAGATCCATCTCGTAGATACTCCTTAATATGCTGATACCAAGGGTGTTAGATGGGAGGTAGCTCATCCGATACTTCTCTAACATAATTCCCATAGGTTGGAGCCTTTTGTAGGGTAAATGGGATGCTTGGCATGTTTTCCTTGTCATGTATGTCGATCAAGAAGGCCAAAGTAGCTAGCGCATCCGCAAAATCATTCCTACTCCGAGGAATGTGGAGGAAGTTTACTTCTTCAAACTCCGAAGCCATCTGTAAAACTTGTCGATGGTAAGGCAGCAAATGTAGCTCTTTGGTTTGATAGATTCCCATTGTTTGTTTGATTACCAACTTCGAATCCCCAAAGGTAGCTAACTGTCTGATGCCCATTGAGTGAGCAAGTTTTAGCCCCATGATACAACCTTCATACTCGGATGTGTTGTTGGTGCTGACAAACTGCAATTTGACGACGATGGGATACTGCTCCCCCATACCGGTTACTAGAACTACTCCAGCTCCAGAACCTTCTATGTTAACAGCTCCATCAAAATACATTTTCCACGTATGGCATGCATCGTACTGCTGGTGTTGCTGAATTCCCATGACACCTTCATCGGGGAAGTATATTTCTAAGGGTTTGTAATCCCCTGAGTGTGGCGTCCACTTGATCTGCAATTCCTTGTCCTTTAATGGACTTTTGCATCACGTAGACGATGTTAAATTGTTGCAAAATCAACTGCCATCTGGACAACCGATAATTCAGTATGGTCTTACTGAACACGTATTTGAGAGGATCCACATGCGATATGAGATGGGTTGTATAACCATGAAGGTAATGTTGTAACCTCATGGAAGCCCATGCTAAAGCACAACAAGTCTTCTCAATTAGAGTGTACTTGTGTTCACTGCTGCTGAATCTTTTGCTGAGGAAATAGATAGCTCTCTCTTGGCCTCTATCATCTTTCTGTCCCAACATGCAGCCCATAGCATTGTCCTTGATGGAAAGGTACATAAATAGGGGAATATTATCCCTAGGAGGTACCAAAACGTGAGCATTAACCAACTGCTCTTTGATTGTCAGGAAGGCTTTCTGACACTCATCATTCCATTTCATGGAGGAGCTTTTCCTTAACAGCTTGAAGATGGGCTCACAAGTTGCTGTGAGTTGAGAAATAAACCTGCTAATGAAGTTGACTCTTTCCAAAAATCCCTGTATTTCATTCTCTATCTGAGGAACGGGCATTTCCTTGATGGCCTAGATTTTGGTGGGATCTAGATCAATCCTTTAGTGGCTGACTAGGAAACCTAACAACTTGCCTAATTTAACACCAAAGGTGCACTTGGTTGGATTCAACTTCAAGTTCATCCACGTAGATCTCTATCTCTTTGTGCATTAGGTCGTGGAAAAGAGCCATCATAGCTCACTGATAGGTTGCTCCGACATTGATGAGGCCAAATAACAACCGTCTATAACAAAAGGTTCCCCAAGGCGCAATTTTCTCACGATCCTCCTCAGCAACCATAATCTGATGATACCCCCGCGAAGCAATCCGCAAAAGAGTACATGCCATATTGAGCAGTATTGTCAATGAGAATGTGGATAAATGGCACGGGAAAGTTATCCTTAAGGCAAGCTTTGTTCAGATCCTGGTAATCCATGCAAACTCACACCTTTCCTCCCGGTTTAGGCACGGGGACTATGTTTGATAACCATTCAGGGTATGTAGACACCATGATGATGCCCGCTTGAAATTATTTCACAATTTCTTCTTTAACCTTTAAACTCCACTCAGGTTTCAATATCCTGAGCTTCTGCCTGACTGACTTGAATCCCTCTTTAATGGGAAGGTGAGGAAGGACAATGTCAGTGGACTAACCCACCATGTCTTCATGAGACCATGCAAACACATCTTGGAATTAGGTTAGTAGCTTAACCATGTCATTCCTTTGGTTTGGAGTGAAGTCTAAACCAATCTGGATTAGCTTAGGGTTTTCTAAGGTTCCGAGATTGAAAGATGTGGTTTGATCAAGGTTAGGTTTAGGTTTGTCTTCAACCCATTCCTTGATCTCCTGAGGTATCTCAATGTCCTCTTGTATTCCTTGATCTCCTGAGGTATCTCAATGTCCTCTTGTATTTTCATCAAAGTTACAGTCCTTGTGGAAAAAAGGCACCTCATCAGCAAGTACAGGCACATCTAAATTCAGAGTCCTAAAACAAAATATGCTTTCACTTAATATATGAAACTGTTTAATCATACAAAAGTGTTAGCATGTACTGATAAAACAACTACTAATACTATACAGAAAAGTAAGCAGTTAAAGTTATCTGCAGGGCAGATGGAATTTCTGCCCGTTTTACCCTCATCGACCAATGCATGGAGTGCTGTTCCATTTGTCGAGGGTAAAGTCCTGATGGACTGCAGTGATGGAGAGGCTATCATCGTCCTCCTTTTCCCTAATGATGAGCATGACATCTGGGCAATCATCATCTGGGGTGTGTCTATTTGTATATTCATCATGGACAATGATGCATATGTTTGACATCATTCTGGAGATGTCTTATTTACGTCTTCGTTCCTATTCTTCCACTCTAGGATCAAGAATTAGGACCTCTTTTGCTTTAACCGGTATCAGTTTGGGAAATAGCATAGCCATGATGTGATGCCCCCAAAATAGGTATACATCACCCATCTTGAGTCGCCAGATACATGGTACAAAATACAAATACAACTTAATTATACAACTGTCGTGTAAAAATTACGACAAAACATAGCTGAGAGTTTTAACACGGATATCTTCTTCTAGACAATATCCACACTCAATGAAGTCCTCATTACAATTATTATCACACTATTTCACAGAATAGTGAGGACTACTAAAACAACCATCTGGATCGTCAATCCGTTCCCCGACTCGTCCCAGCTATATTCTCATTTCCTGAAGAGAACAGTGAAAGAAAGGGTGAGCTCAACTAACCCAGTAAGAAATATTATGACTAAGATAATGCAGAATAAATTATCCTTAGCCTTCAACAGTATAACAACTGATAGAATACAATAGAGAACAAGTTTTAGATCAACAACTGCAGCGGAATAAGCAATCCATTAGAAGAGTCAAGTAAAGCATAAAATCAACTATCTTCTATGATTTAAAAAGTTTTTCATCAACTTTATTTTTGAGACTCAGCTTAATAAATAAAATCAAATCATCCCTACACCACGGCCAAGGATATTCATGTAATCATCAATGGTCATGATTATACCGAATAATCCCTGACCGTAATCATACCAACAACTGTCCATCAATGAACTACAGGCCAATGAGAACTTTTACCACATCATTAATTACATTACAGTCATGATTATACTGAATAATCCCTGGTCATAATCATACCAAGTCCATCTATGCACGTAAGCCAAAGATTACTTTAATCACAATATAAGCATGAGGATGATGACAAAGACATAATAATTCAATAAAACAAGTTCAAGGATAAATTTTAAAGATTTGTAATTTAATTTATCCAGGAATCACTAACGTCCAAATTGTCAACATGATACTACTCTGTAGAGTAAAATTCAAGAATAATATTCATGTACCAAAAATAATTTGGACAGAAAAGAAATATATTTTTTGGGTGAATAGTACTTCGTGAATAGTACTTCGGGAATAGTACCCTGACACGAAAAGTGTCCCAAATACCCAAGTGAATGATACTAGAGTGAATAGTAATATGTGAATAGTAACTCGTGAATAGTACTCCAGCACGAAAAGTACCCCGAATACCCGAGTGAATAATACCTGAGTGAATAGTAACTAAGTGAATAGTAACCCGTGAATAGTAACTCGTAACAGAAAAATACCAAAGAAAACGATATTTCATGACGAGTACAAAAGAAATGATATCCCAGATGAGTATAATAGAATATACAAAATTGCAAATGGATTTTCACCCGCCATGCGGTAATCCACGTAGACAGATCATTTCCACAATTTAATAAAGAATGAATACGAAGGATCATTCACCATGCATGCGATAATCCACAAAGACATGTTATTCCAGCAGAATAATAAAGAATGGAATAATAGAAGAATTCACCATGCATGCGATAGACCGCACAGATAGGTTATTCCCAATAAAATAATAAATAATGGAACCAGGTCATGCGTAATCCGCACAGACAGGATATTCCAACAGAATAATAAAGAATGGAACCAGGTCATGCGTAATCCACATAGACAGGATATTCCAATAGAATAATAAAGAACGGAATAACAACAGAATTCACCAGGCATGCGATAGACCGCACATATAGGTTATTCCAAAAGAATAATAAAGAATGGAAAAACAGAAGAATTTTACCATGTATGCGGTTTTATGTATGCATTATTCAACATAATAATAAAGAATGGAATAACAACCCTTACGAGTATTAAAAGAAAATAACTCTCTTCATGAATACCAAAGAATAATACCCCTTACCTTAGAAGAAACTGGATATTGGAATAATGAGGTAGCAGACTTCTCTTCTTCTTTCTCTCTAAAATAATTGCTCTATAGCTTTGGTGAATTGGTGAGAAATGAAGGAAGAATGAGCTTCTAATTATAGGAAAATATAGTTTTGATAATTGCACGTTTTGGAGCTCGAAATATTATAATATAATACCTTCCTCTTTTTCTTCATTTTTAATTTAGTCCTGTAAGTATTATCAAACTTGCACCACCTCCCCTAATAGTAAATAATGTGAATTAATAGTTCAGTCATGTGAATCAATAGTTATAATCATGAGAAAATACGAATTACAGTATAGTACCTCCATCTATACCTCTATTTTTAACTTAATCATGCAAGTATTATCAATCTTGCACCAACTCCCCTAATAGTACAAGAATGTGATTCAATAGTACAGACATGTGAACAAATAGTTATATAAGCATATGAATTAGTAGCAATTAATTGCTCATTTATCCGATTAATTACCCGATTTATCAATATAACCCCCAGACATCAATTATCATCGGAATGGATGTCAATTTCAACTAACACTAATAATCCCAACACAATGAAACTATCAAATTCATCTTTAATCAACACGAACTTATTCATCATTAATATTATAACTCATAATATTTAACAACCAGGTCGTTCCTAGGAAAGAGGGGGCTTTCTGATAAGGATTTCTCCTTATTGGCACGCAATTAGATGACCAAACCTCTCCTTGATAGAACTTCTAGACATTGTCAATATTGCAAATAATAATATGAATAACTTTACCGTCTCAATTATTGATTTAATAATATAACATATTATACAGATGATACTATGATAATAATTGAATCAATAATATGAGAGATATGATGCAACAATTACTGTAGCAATAATTGAGTATAACTCAGTGACTTCTCACGTAAGCATCAATAACCAATACCGTGTGCTACTATGCAACCACGCGTATTACTTTACTTTTACTACCAGGTAGTTCAACAGTTTTAACGGTAACACTTTCGCCGTTATTTTTAATAAAAGATAATTCTGTCGTTTTCTTACTACGATAATACTTCCGTTGTGGGTTCCACCAATGATTGTGTCATCGTATGAATATTCCCCGACCAATCGAATATTATATAACCACTTGCTTACTTTGAAAAATTTGTAAATATTACCCACAACTATAACATTATATCAAATCCACACCATAATATTAAAAAAATATTTTGAGAAATATAAATCTTTATTCATAAAATTTGGGGTCTCACATATGATATAGGCTGGAACCTTTACCGGAGACTGTATAAGCTCGGGATTTGCAAGTGGAGACAATCATCATGTGGCTGAAGTTGAAGGAATCTATTTGTGCTTATGAGGATTCATGTGACTGGAGCTAGCAGAATAGCCTAATACAGCTATCCCTGTTTGACTGGGCACTTGAATAGGGTGCTTAATACCCTGATGATCTTTGTCTAACCCTTGTCTAGGTTGATGACCCAATGATATATTCTTTTGAGTAGCTGACATTACTTTGACAGAAATCTTGGGTGTGAGAGGTGGCACCCCAATGGGATGGTAATGAGTGTTGCTCACCTCTAGGGCATGGAAACCCGAAAGTTTAAGTTGGGTGATGAGTGGTATGTCACCTTGATCGGGACATTCCTACCAAAGGCAAACAAATGAGGCTATTGTTGATAATGTACTTGAGTTGTTGATGAAGGGTGGAAGGGACGACTCCAGCCATATGAATCCATGGTCTTCCCAAAAGCAGGTTGTATCCCGTGGCTATTTTGAGCACGTGAAAGGATACACTAAAATGTATGTGGACCAATCTCCATTGGTAATTAAATTACTCCAACGGCATTTTTTCGGGACCCACCAAAAGCTTTGATAATCGTATGGCTGCTTTTGATCCTCTTGGGGTTGATATTCATCTTCTCCAAGGTGGCATAAGGCTATCTATCAAGACTCTCCTACGATGTATAATGACAAAACTTGAGTTGTTGATGATGTCAGGATTCCCCAAAATAGGTATACGTCACCCATCTTTAGTCGCCAAATACATGGTATAAAATTCAAATACAACTTAATAATATAACTGTTGTGTAAAAGGCGAAAAAAACATAAACTAAGAGTTTTAATACAAATATTGTCTTCTAGACAATATTCAAACTCAATTGGAGTCCTCAATACATTTATTATCATAATATTTCATAGAATAGTGAGGACTACTAATGCAAACATCTCACGGGACCAGTCACTCATCAGTTCCCAGACTAGTCCCGGCTACGTTTCTCATTTCTGAAGAGAACAATGAAAGCAAAAGGGTGAGCTCAACTAGCCCGATAAAAATATTATGACTAAGATAATGCGAGAATAAATTATCGTTAGCCTTGACAGTGTTAAAGCGATAAAATATAACAAACATCAAGTTTAACTGCGGTGGAACAAGCAATCCATTAGAAAGAGTCGAGTAGAGCATGATATCTACTATCTTACATGATTTAAAAGGTTTTTCATCATTTTTATCGGCGAGACTCGACAATAAATAATCCACATCATCGAATCACCCACACTTTACTTCGACGAGGATATTCATTAGTATCACGACCACAAATTATCCATGCACTACGGGCCAAGGATATTCGTGTTTTCATCATAGTCATGATCATGCCAACAAGCGTCCATCAATGCACTACGGGCCATGAGGACTTTTACCACATCATTTGTAACATTACGGTCATGATTATACTTAATAATCCTAGTCATAATCATACCAAGTCCATCTATACACTCTACTGACCACAGATGACTTTCATCATAATATAAACATGAGGATGATGACAATGATATAAAATTCAATTAAATGAAAGCAAAGGATAAATTTTAAAGATTTATAATTTAATTTATCCGAAAATCAATAACGTCCAAATTATCGACATGATCTTTGCTTTGTGGAGTAAAATTCAAGAATAATATTGTACCAAAAATGATTTGGATGAAAAAAGAAATCAATTTTTATCATAAATAGTACCCCGGGTGAATAGTACTTTCGTGTGAATAGTACCCGATGAATAGTAATTTGAAATAGTAACCGTGAATAGTACTCCGCATGAAAAAGTTAAAACTTATCAAAAATGCTCGAAATAATATTTCTATGAAAAGATCTTTGGATGAAACGCAAATTTCAAGGATATTCTACTAATTTCATGGAGTATAGAAGCCAAAACTTTAACAAATGAGTATAGAATTCAAAATCTAAAAGCGAAATAATATTACTTACATACTACACAGTATGGAAGAAAATATTATTTCAAGCGAATATTGAACAAAATAACATCCCTTACCTTGAAAAGAAGTATTCCAAGCTGGTATAAGCGGGGATATTCTTGAAGAAAACTTTCACTATTTTCTACGCTCAAAGCTTTCTAAAACTTCGAAAGAAATACGCTCGATATTATAGAAGAAGAATTCTCGATTACGGTGTGATTTTTTTCAATTCTAACTAAGCATCCTATTTATAGGAGAATGGAAGGATACTATTTAGAAAAGTTTTTCGGATTAAATGAATCAAGCATGAATAAATATTTATTGAATTATATATTTTAAAATAAATTTTAAATATTTTTTAAAAAAATATAATTTAAATTATAATTATAATATTATAAAAATATAATATATTCTATTTTTATAAAAAACAAAACTTATTATAATATATATATATATATATATATATATATATATATATATATATATATATACCCACCATATACAAATATATATATATATATATATATATACTATATATATATATATATTACTTTTTATTTATTTATATTTTCACATTTACCCCACATTTTATATATAATAATACATATATGGCCCCACCTATATATATATATATATAAAATTTTTCTCTACCGATTATTTTGAAAAATGGGTAAATGGGGGTCAAATAATAAGCAAAATTTACAACAAATACTTCATAAAAATCCCTCTCAATATTTTTAACAACATTTATTCATCATTATTATAATTTGCAATATTTACAACCGATCGTTCCCGGGAAAGAGGGGCTTTCGATAAGGATTTCTCCTATTGGCGCGTGATTAGGTGACCAAACCTCTCCTCGATAGAACTTTCTAGACATTGTTAATTATTGCAAATAATAATATGAATAACTTTATCATCTCAATTATTGATTTAATAATATATAAAATATACGTGACAATAATTGAATCAAATAACGTGAGATATTGATGTGATTCAATTCTTATGCTGTAGCAATAATTGAACAAAAGCGAGTGACTTCTCACGTAAGCATCAATAATCAATACTGTGTGTTACTACTTATGCAACCACAGCGTATTCTTACTACTTTTAACACCGGTTATTTCAACGAGTTAACGGTAAAACTTTTCCCGTTATTTTTATAAAAAGATATTTACATCATTTTCTCATTCCGATGATAATTACGTTGTGGGGTCCACTGATGATTGTGTTGTCATCGTCTGAATATTCCTGTTAAAACGAATATTCCCAGACCAATCGAATATTATATAACAACTTGCTTACTTTGCAAAATTTATAAATATTACCCACAACTATAACATTATAACAAATTCACACCTTAATATTCAAAAATGATATTTATAAAAATTCATCTTTATTCATAAAAGTTGGGGTCTTACAACCTCCCTTCTTATGAAATTTAGCCCTCGAAATTAAGGTACATACACAGGTATGATGAAGAGGTGAGGATACCTTGATTTCATTTGATTCTAACTCCCGGTCATTTCCTCGACATCGTGGTTTCTCCACAAAACTTTGACTTGAGGTATAACCTTGGAGCGTAGAATATGTTCCTTCTTATCCAAGATTTTAACAGGTACCTCTTCATATGTTAAATCTTCCGCTATTTCGTCTGGTTCTAACTCAATAATGTGGTTTGGGTCTATTACATATTTATGTAACATAGATATGTGAAAAACATTATGAACGCGAGACATACTTGGCGGTAAAAGCGAGTCTATATAGCCCACGATTCCTACTCGATCGAGGATTTAAAAATGGGCCAATGAATGGAGGATTGAGCTTTCCTCTCTTTCCAAATCTAAGTAACTCCTTTCCATGGAAACAACACGTAACAACACATGATCTCGAACATTGAATTCCACGTCCTTTCGATGAAGATCGGCATAACTCTTTTGTCGATCTTGTGAGGTTTTTATATTTATTGTCGGATCGTTTGAATCTTTTTCGTAGTCATACGTACCAACTCGGTCCCAACAACGTTGCTTCACCCACCTCATCCCGGCATCTTTGGAGAACGACACTTTCTTCCATCTGACGCCTCGAATGGAGCCATGCCAATACTTGCTTGATAAGCTTATTGTTGTAGGAAAACTCCACCAATGGTAAGAACTTGTCCCAACTTCCTTTGAAGTCGAGGACACGAGTCTTAATAGATCTTCAAGAGTTTGAATAGTCCTCTCCAATTTGCCCGTCCGTTTTTGAGGATGATATAGCGAACTAAATCGTAAATCCGTGCCCATAGCTTTTTGCAAACTAACCCAAAATCTTGAAGTGAATCTTGGGTCTCGATCGAAACTATGGATCTTGGCATACCATGCGATCTTACAATCTCATTTATGTATATCTGAGCAAGATGTTCAAGTGTATAAGTTTCTCGTATAGGTAAGAAATGAAGCGGACTTGGTCAATCTATCAACAATGACCCAAATCGCATCAATGCCTTGAGAAACCTTGGGAAGACCGATGCTTGAAATCCATGGTAATGTGCTCCCACTTCCATTACGGAATTTCAAGTGGTTCTGATGGACCTTTTGGCACTTGATGCTCACTTTTGACTTCGTTGACAAGTTAAACACCTTGAGATAAACTCGTTATCTCTCTCTTCATATTGCTCCACCAAAATGTATGTCGAAGATCACGATACATTTTGGTACTCCCGAGATGGATTGCAAGCGGTGTGTTGTGCGCCTCCATCATGATTTTATACTTTAAATCGAGGTCGTTAGGAACACAAAGAAAGTGCAGGAGTTGACTCAAAGTATTCCTTCTTCATCGATTCTTGCTTCTAGAATAGCACCTTCTTGCACTTTCTTCCTCATACGCATCGGCTCCGGAGTCGTAGCTTGAAAGCGACTTTAACTTTATCGATTAAAGTCGGTTCTACTCGTATATTTGCCATCATCATGGGTCCTGAGTCTTTAACTCTATCTCCATCCTTTGCAAGTCATACAAAATGGGCCTTTGCGTTGACAATATCACACTTTCGTACCGCATATGATCTTACTTTTCGATCGTCGTCATTTACTACGTTCTCTTTTCCAAGGATGGTATTGAATGGTATGATCATAATCTTTCAATAGATTCAAGCCAGCGTCGTTGCTTTGCATGTTGAGTTCCTTTTGGGTGAAAAAATATATTTGGGCTTTTATGATCCGTATAGATCTCCACTTTCTCCCCCATCTGAGTAATGCCTCCAAATTTTAAGTGCAAAAATAACATTTGCTTGCCACTCTAGATCATGAGTAGGATAATTCCTCTCATATTCTTTGAGTTGTCGAGAGGCGTAGGCTATGACTTTCCCATGTTTGCATGAGAACACATCCTAACCCTTTGCTGAAGCATCACTTGTAGATGACAAATCCCTCAGAGCCGGATGGTATTGTCGAGCAGTCTTTGAAATGAGTCTCCTCTTGAGTTCTTGAAAACTCTTCTCACATTCCTCGCTCAATACGAATTTTGTATCTTTTTGAGTCAATTGAGTTAATGGAGTAGCGATTAGAGAAAACCCTTCTACGAATCTCCGATAATAACCCGGCTAAGCCGAAAAGCTACGTACTTGATCATTGACTTAGGTTGCTCCCGACTTTGAATTGCTTGATCTTTGTTGGGTCAGCAGATATTCCGTGATTTGATATCACGTGCCCAAGGAATGCTACTTCCTCGAAGCGAACTCGCATTTCTTCAACTTGGCATAAAGCTTGTTTTCACGAAGCTTTTGGAGTATCGACCTCAAGTGTTGCTCATGATCTTCACGGCTTTTGGAATATATGAGGATGTCATCATCATAAAGACGACCACAAAATGATCCAAATATTCCTTGAATACTCGGTTCATCATATCCATGAAGGCAACATGAGCATTAGTCGATCAAAAAGACATGACTAGGAATTCGTAATGCCGTCTGGGGAGTTAAAGCGTCGTCTTTGGAATGTCATCGGTTTTAATCTTTAACTGATGATATCCAAACGAAGATCGATCTTTGAAAAGAATTTGGCGCCTTGTAACTGGTCAAACAGGTCATCAATACGTGGCAACGGGTACCTATTTTTTTGATGGTGACATGGTTCAACTCCAGATAATCAATACAAAGTCGCATACTCCCATCTTTCTTCTTCACGAATAGAATAGGAGCACCCCAGGAGAGCGTCTTAGGGCGAATAAAACCGATGTCTAACAATTCCTGCGGTTGGGTCTTTAACTCCTGAAGTTTCAATAGGAGCCATTCGATATGGGGCTTTGGAAATGGGTTTTGTCTGGGGTTTAAGGTCGATACAAAATTCAATTTCACGCTCTGGGGGTAGGCGGGGAAGTTCTTGAGGGAATACGTCGGAAATTTATTAACAATAGAAATATCATTCAAAAGCGGCGTATTTTTTTAAATCCAAGTGACATGAGCTAAGAAAGCTTGACATCCATTTTTAATAAGCGAATAGCTTTATGGCTTGAGATGACGATGATTGATTTTAATGGTTTGGTTGCTTTGAATTAGCATAATAGGTTGGTTAGGAATATGAAAAAAGCTAACAACCTTACAAAAATAATCAATTTTTGCATGATGAGTAGTTAACCAATCAATCCCTAAAATACGTCAAATCTGAGTATTTTCAATGAAATAAGATCGACGGGTAATGTGAGAGTGCTGCGATTTGAACCAAACAAGACTTATAAGCGATGGATGTAATGAAGGTTTCTCCCAGCGAAGTTTCAACGAGATAAGTCAAAGTCTAATTTCTCGGGAGTCAAATTTAAGCGTTGGCGCAAGTAGGAGAAATAAAAGAATGGGTAGAACAGTATCAAATAAGGTATAGACTTATTTAGAGTTTATGATAAGCTTACCGTGATGATGACGTTCGGGTTCCTTGCTTTTTGGGAGGTTCACGACAAACGCTCTCCTTTGAACTACTGGTTTTGACTTTTTTGGAGCGACCTTTGGTGCCTCCATCCCATTTGGACTTGGCTTCCACTGAATGAAAAAAAAAATCGAGCTAGGTGACCTTCTCTTCCATAATTGTAACACGTTTTTGGTTGCTGCTGCATGCGCAGTTTGGTGATATGTCCCTCCCTCCATTTTGAAGCATATGATGGGTGGTGGTTCTCCTTCCTTAACAACGGGTCTTTGGTCTTGGCGTCTTTCCATCATTGTTGAATCTCCTCTTCTTGAAATGTCCACTTTTATTATCTTGGCCATGATTACCACCAAGTGGTTACCATTTACGGCATGTTGATTCCCTCCACGTTTGTTGTCACCGCTTGATGATTGCTACCACTTATGGTATTATCATTTTTGTCGGTTTTCTCTCTCTTGGTTGGGTTGACTCATTATCGCGCTCGATAAGCGAGCCTATTTACAACATCTGAATACAAACACGGTTTGTGAGAGATAAGGTATTGGCGTATCTCGGGTTTTTAAAACCTCTTAGAAACATCCGCGTCATTCTCTCCTCATTATCAACTAAATGGGATGCAAATCGGGACAACTCGGCAAACTTGGCTTCGTCTTTGCGACACGGTCGTATTGTTTTGCTCGGTTTAATGAACTCTACCTCTTTCATGTGATGAATATACTTTGGGAAAGTACTTGTCGTTGAGCAGTTCTTGGAACTTCTCCCAAGACATCTCTTGATCACGGCGGGTTGAGTCGCTTCTGATTCCCACCGATGTCTGCCTCTCTCGCCATAACATGAAGGTGGCAAAGGGAACCTTTTGCTCCTCAGAGCATCCCAAGACATCAAATATCTTGGTGATATACTTTATCCACGTCTCCGCCTTAAGTGATTTTGGCTCTCCCAAAAACTCCGGTGGTCCCGGCTCCTTGAAGCGCTTAGCGGTGGCCGTCAGAGAGTTGCCGGTGTTTCCACTGCATTTTGGACGAGGAGCCTCTCTGCTTTGATGTTGCATGAATTGCATAAAACCTCTAACATTCCATCGTTCATCATTTGATCGGTGTTGTTGTTTTTACATGAGGATATTGTCTTCTGATGCACATTATCACAGGGTATTGATCATGGTGACTCAGCGGTCTCACATGCTCCATTACTATTCTCAACATTCTCGGATGTCATTTTCAAAATCTTGCCACAAAACAAGGGTTAATTGACATACCACATATTATCCTATATTACGTGAGCCAATTAAATAACAAATAAACTTAGGTAGGTCATACTAGCGAAGGAATTCCCCGTCTCTCCCCCTAGTTCTAGTTCTTGTCTCACATCTCGGCCGGGGATCATATCCTAAGCTTTGATACCAAGCTGTGGCGCCCCCAAAATAGGTATACATCACCCATCTTGAGTCGCCAAATACATGGTACAAAATTCAAATACAACTTAATAATACTGTTGTATGGTGTAAAATACGACAAAACATAAAAGCGAGAGTTTTAATATGAATATTGTCTTCTAGACGGTATTCAAACTCAAATGGAGTCCTCAATACATTTATTATCACACTATTTCATAGAATAGTGAGGACTACTAATGCAAACATCTCGGGCCAGTCACTCCATTTCCACAGACTAGTCCCGACTACTATTCTCATTTCTGAAGAGAACAATGAAAGCAAAAAGGGTGAGCTCAACTAGCCCGATAAAAATATTATGACTAAGATAATGCGAGAATAAATTATCGTTAGCCTTGAATAGTGTTAAACCGATAAAATATAACAAACATCAAGTTTAAGCTGCGGTGGAACAAGCAATCCATTAGAAGAGTCAGTAGAGCATGATATCTACTATCTTCTATGATTTAAAGGTTTTCATCACTTTTATCGTTTGAGACTCGACAATAAATAATCCACATCATCGAATCACCCACACTTTTCTGACGAGGATATTCATTAGTATCACGACCACAAATTATCCATGCACTACGGGCGAGGATATTCGTGTTTTCATCGATGGTCATGATCATGCCAACAAGCGTCCATCAATGCACTACGAGCCATGATGAGGACTTTTACCACATCATTTGTAACATTACGATCGTGATGATTATCTTAGAATAATCCACGGTCATAATCATACCAAAGTCCATCTATGCTACTACTGACCACGAGATGACTTTCATCATAATATAAACATGAGGATGATGACAATGATATAAGAATTCAATTAAATGAAAGCAAAGGATAAATTTTTAAAGATTTATAATTTAATTTATCCAAAATCAATAACGTCAAATTGTCGACATGATCTTTGCTTTGTGGAGTAAAATTCAAGAATAATATTGTACCAAAAATGATTTGGATGAAAGCAAATCAATTTTTATCATGAATAGTACCCCGGGTGAATAGTACTTGAGAGTGAATAGTACCCGTGAATAGTAATTAGAATAGTAACCCGTGAATAGTACTCCGGCATGAAAAAGTTAAAACTTATCAAGAATGCTCGAGAATAATATTTCCATGAAAAGATCTTTGGATGAAGCGCTAAATTTCAAGGATATTCTACTAATTTCATGGAGTATAGAAGCCAAAACTTTAACAAAATGAGTATAGAATTTGAAATCAAAGCGAAATAATATTACTTACATACTACTACAGTATGGAAGAAAATATTATTTTAAGCGAATATTGAACAAAAATAACATCCCTTACCTTGAAAAGAAGTATTATTCCAAGCGGTATAGCGGGGATATTCTTGAAGAAAACTTTCACTATTTTTTCTACGCTCAAAGCTTTCTAAAACTCTAAAAGAAATACGCTCGATATTATAGAAGAAGAATTCTCGATTACGGTGTGATTTTCAATTCTAACTAAGCATCCTATTTATAGGAGAATGGAAGGATACTATTTAGAAAAGTTTTTCACGGATTTGCAAAAATAATATTTTCGAATTTTTAATCATCACGCAATATAAAAAAATTTTTTTAGAATATTTATATTTTTTTTAAATTATAATTATAATATTCAATAAAATATAATATATTCTAGTTTTCATAAAAAAAAACTTATTATAATATATATATATATATATATATATATATAACCAGTTTTCCACCCACCCGTGACAACATATCCCACCTCTGGCAACTTTTCATTTTTCAAAACATAGGCCCCACCTATGGCCCCCGCCTTTATTATAATAAAAGTTTTCTACCGATTTTTTTGAAAAATGAGTAAATGGGGGTCCAAATAATAAGTAAAATTTATAACAAATACTTCATAAAAATTCCTTCAATATTTTTAACAACCTTTATTCATATTATTATAACTCACAATATTAACAACCAGATAGTTCTCAGGAAAGAGGGGGCTTTCTGATAAGGATTTCTCCCTATTGGCATGCAATTAGGTGACCAAACCTCTCCTCGACAGAACTTTCTAGACATTGTTAATTATGCAAATAATAATATGAATAACTTGTCATCTCAATTATTGATTTAATAATATATAAAATATTGTGAAAATAATTGAATCAAATAACGTGAGATACTATGCAGCAACTACTATGACAATAATTGAACACAACTGAGTAACTTCTCACGTAAGAATCAATAATTAATATAGTGTACTACTATGCAACCACACGTATTACTATACTTTTAACACCGGTTTTTTCAACAGTTAACGATAAAACTTCCGCCGTTATTTTCATAAAAAGATTTTTTTGTCGTTTTCTCATTCCGATAATAATTACGTTTTGGAGTCCACCAATGATTGTGCCATCGTACGAATATTCCCTGTTAAAATGAATATTTCCCGACCAATCGAATATTATATAACAACTTGCTTCCTTTGCAAAATTTATAAATATTACCCACAACTATAACATTATAACAAATTCAAACCTTAATATTCAAAAATGATATTTATAGAAAAAATCATTTTTATTTATAAAAGTTATTGTCTTACGGCAGATTCTTACGTGTTGTGATCGCGAGAGTGGGAGTGATATTGGCATACTCCCTCAGAATTAAACCATCTGGAATGGAGATTGATTGGAGGTAGAAGGGATGTAATTCTTCCTTCATTGATCAACATTTGAAATATCTCCTCCATAGGTTGGCCAAGATATATAAATTCTTGTTCGTTGGCAAAGTCCCGACGGGCTTTGGCACTTTCTCTTTTCGCAACTTTATCCTCTAGTGTTTCACTTTTTGAAGGCGAAGATGGAATATTCATGACAAAAAGAAGGAGACTAGCATGCTCCTGACTGATTAATTGGCGTGTGACTTGGTGTTGATGAATCACCAGTCTTGCCAATTGATCTACTTGTTTGCAAAGAACCTTAATCTTTCGCTCCATCATAAATTAGAACTGCGCATAATCCCATCTATCAGCACCGTCTTTGCTGGTCTAGGAAGATTCAACAACGTAATTGGAACTCTGTCCACTGCTCCAATTAATTATATTGACCTCTCCATCCTTGTGTTGAGGAAGAGGACTGTCTTGCACATGAGGTTGGTCGGGTTTAGTCACGATAATCTCCCCACTATCGATTAAGTCCTGAATCTTGTATTTCAAGGCCCAGCAATCCTGAGTGTCATGTCTCGGTGCCCCAGCATGATAAGCACACTTCCGAGTAGCATTGAAACCCTTCTCATTCGGGTTGGCTGGTGGAAAAAGATGTGTAATTTTCTTCTGAGAAGTCAGAAGAGTAAGGATATTCTCAAGCGAGTCCCCTAAGGGTGTGAACACTCGGGGCGTCTGACTTCTCCACCTTTAGGCAATGGAGGGTTTGAAGACAGTGCTTGCAAAGGGGAGTAGTTTCTCCTCTGGACAGGCATGTTTTGACTGCCTTTTTGACATTGTAGTATCGAGGAAACATCTTCCTCTTTCTTTTTATGGACCCTCCAAGAGTTGTTTCCATAAGTTCCAGACTGGATGTGCTCAGCAACTGCTTTAAGAGCGGTTAGGTCTTGAATCTTTCCTGACTTTAATCTCAACTCAGCCATCTCTCTGTGTTTGATCATTTTAGAAAATGGCTTGCCAATACCAGCTAAGACTCTTTCATAGAAAGGAGCTTCTTGTATGTCTATAAAGGTCATGACCATTTCTGATTCTGTCATGGAAAGAATGACTTGAGTAGCAAGGCGTCTCCACCTTTGAGCATACTCTCTGAAAGACTAAGTAGATTGTTTCTTGACCTTGGTAATCTGGTACCGGTCTGAAGCCAATTAAGATTGGAAGCTGTATTGAGTGAGGAAGGCATGAGCTAGTTCCTCCCAACTATGGATCTTTGAGTTGTCTAATCTGGTATACCACGTCAGGGCTTCTCCAGTAAGACTCTTCTGGACCAGCTATATTCTGAGCTTCTCGTCCTCTGCATAAGATCCAAGTTCTCTAATGAACACCTTCAAATGTGTATAAAGATCCCCTAACCCATCATACTTTTCAAAGTCAGGAGTTTTGAACTTCTCTGGATAATAAGCACCAGGTAATATATAAAGGTCAGCATAGGAAACACTCCCATGTTCTCCAATTCCTTTGATAAAATGGAGGGTTTCCTCTATTTGAAGGACTTTCTTCCTGATATTACCGGTGTCTATATCTTCTTTAAGATGCGTGTTTTCAAGAATTTTGTTGGTCGCATCTGTAAGACCCCAGCTTTTTAATAAAGATGAATTTTTCTATAAATATTATTTTTGAATATTATGGAATAAATTTGATATAATGTTATAGTTGTGGGTAATATTTATAAATTTTGCAAAGTATGCAAGTTGTTATAAAATATTCGTTTGGTGGGAATATTCTTTTTGTTAGGGAATATTCGTACAAATGCTCAATCATTGGTGGACCCCACAATGTAATTATCATTTGATTGAGAAAACGACAAAAATATTTTATAAAAATAACTATGAGGTGTTACCGTTAAAAGCTGCTGAACTACCCTAATTGGTAAAAAATACAAGATACGCTGGTTGCATAGTAGCACTTACTCATTGATTATTGATGCTTACGTGAGAAGTCACTCATTTATGCTCAATTATTGCTACGATAATTGTTTGCATCATATCTCTTATATTATTGATTCAATTATTGTCACGGTATCATCATCATATAATATGTTATAGTATTAAATCAATAATTGAGACGACAAGTTATAAATGATTAATAATTGTTGAAAGATTAAATATGTGTTGATGAAAAAAAAAAATGATTTGTGGTAAGTTTGATTATTTTATGGGGGGCTCATATAAATCATCATCTAAGAGTCTCTTCAAATCGATAGTATTTACCTTCATCAATAGTAATTACCTTCGTCAATAGTAATTACCCTTGTGAATAGTATTTACCTTCAAATCGATAGTAATTACCTTCGTCATAGTAATTACCCTTGTGAATAGTATTTACCTTCAATCGATAGTAATTACCTTCGCCAATAGTAATTACCCTTGTGAATAGTATTTACCTTCGTCGATAGTATTTACCTTCGTTAATAGTAATTACCTTTACCAGACGTCGAACCACTTGTCGCTTTCACATTACAGGCGTCGAACCACTTGTCGTTTCACATTACAAAGCGTCAGAAACCATTAAATCGAAGCCACTTGCCTTTTCACACTAAGTGGTGCTAAGCTAGAAATCTTCTATAAATAGAGGCCTAAGGCTTCATTATTTTTCACTTAATTCATTCAAGCTATAGAGAGAGAAAAGTATAGAGAGAATAAGAGAGAAAGAAGAAGAGTATTTTGTTACTACACTGCTGCGCAGATTCAATATCCTACCAAATGTAAGGGGTGTTATTCTTTCTTATTCATGAAGAGAACTGTTGTTATTCCATTGCTTATTATTCTCGCTGGAATAACTTTGTATAAGTGGTTTACCCTATACTTGGTGACATTCTTCTATTATTCATTGGAACATCCTCATGCATGTGTTTTACACCTGACTGGTTCCGCCTTTATTATTATTATTCTGTTGGAACATCCATGTCTGTGTTTTACACACCTACTGGTTCCGTCTTTATTATTCTGTTGGAACATCCTGTCTGTGTGTTTTACACCGGACCTGGTTCCGTCTTTATTATTCTGTTGGAATATCCTATCTGTGTGTTTTACACCGGATCTGGTTCCATCTTTATTATTCTGTTGGAACATCCTCAGCGGCAGAATTTCACCGACCGGGTTCCGTTATTTATTATTCTGTTGGAATAACTCATGCATGTAAGTGGTCTATCGCATGCATGGTGATTTCTTTTGTTATTCCATTCTTTATTATACCCAGTTGGTTAAAACTTTGACTTCTATACTCCATGAAATTAGTAGAATATCCTTGATATTTGCGTTTCATCCAGTATCTTTTCATGGAAATATTCTTCTGATCATTCTTGAATTTTACTCTACAAAACAGTATCATGTTGATAATTTGGACGTTAATAATTCCTGGATAAAATAATTCTTGAACTTGTTTTATTGAATTCTTATATCATTGTCATCATCCTCATGTTTATATTTTTTGAAAGTCATCTCGTGGCTTCAGTGCATAGATGGACTTGGTATGATTATGACCGAGAGACTATTCTTGTAATCATGACCGTAATGTTACAAATGATGTGATAAAAATCCTCGATTGGCAGAGTAGTGCATTGATGGACGATTGTTGGCATGATCATGACCATTAATGAATACACAAATATTCTTGGCCCGTGTGTATGAATAATTGTGGTCGTGATACTAAAGAATATCCTTGGCCAGTAGTGCGGGGTGATTCGATGATGTGAAATATTTATTAAAGTTTGAGTCTCAAATATAATAAAAATGATGAAAACCTTTTAAAACCTAAAAGATAGTAGACTTTATTTTCTACTTGACTCTTTTAATGGATTCGTATATTCATTGCAGCTTAAACCGGTTGTCTATTGTATTTTATCGGTTTAACATTATCAAGACTATTGATAATTTATTCGCATTATCTTAGTCATAATATTTCTTCTTGGGCTAGTTGAGCTCACCCTTTTCTTTCACCGTTCTCTTGAAAATGAAAATATAGGCCGGGACGAGTCGGGGAAACGAGTGATGGTCCTGAAGATAGCATTAGTAGTCCTCACTATTACGTAAAAATAGTGTGATAAATAATCGTAATGAGGACTTTTTATTTGAGTTTGTATAATATCTAGTGAGACGATATTTGTATTTAAACTCACGCTTATGTCGTATTATTGCACACTTAGCTTATGTTAATAAGTTGTTTTTAAATTACATACCATGTAAGTGTCGACCCAAGATGGGTGATGTATACATAATTTTGGGGGCGTCACAGTTGGTATCAGAGCTTAGGGATATGATCCCTGGCTAAGATGTGAGAATAGTACTAGGAGGGGAGAGACGGGGAATACCTTCGCTAGTATGACTTACCTAAGTTTATGTGATATTTTATTGGTTGGTCAGAAGATAGGGATAATTTGTTACATGTCAATTAACCTTTTGTTTTGTGGCGATGTCTCGAAAATGACATCTGAGAATGTTGAGAATAGCAATGGAGCGCAGGCGATTGTTGATTCACCACATCAATAATCGGGATAATGTGCATCAGGATGGCGACAATCCTCATGCAAACAACAACACTGACCAAATGACGAATGATCAAATGTTCAGAGGCTTTATGCAATTTACGCAACAGCAGGCGAGAGCGACTCCTGTCCAAAACGTAGGTGGAAACACGGAAAACTCTCGGGCGGTCACCGCTAAACAATTTAAGGAGCTGGGACCACCGAGTTTAAGGGAGAGCCAAAATCACTTCAAGCGGAGCATGGATGATTACCAAGATATTTGATGTCTTGGGATGCTCCGGAGGAGCAAAAGGTTCCCTTCACCGCTTTATGTTGCGCTGGAGAGAGGCGGATTCTTGGTGGGGAATCGGTAAACGTACTCAACCAAATTTGTCTTGAAGATATCTTGGGAGAAGTTCCAGAGTCGTTCAACGACAAATACTTTCCCTCGAAAGTATTCGCCACATGAAGGAGGTGGAGTTTATCAAGTTGGAACAAAACAATATGACCGTGTCGCAATACGAGGCAAAATTTGCGGAGTTATCACGGTTTAAATCCCACTTGGTGGATAATGAAGAGAGAATGGTATGCGAATGTTTTAAGAGGTTTGAAGTCGAAATACGCCAACATCTTATTTCTCATAAACCGTGTTTTGTATTCGGATGTTGTAAATAGGGCTCGATTAGTGGAGCGCGATAATGAGTCAACGAACTAAAAGAGAAGCGGTAAAGAAAATTATAATACCGGCGAGAATAGTCATCGGCGGTGACAACAAGCGTGGAGGAATCAATGTGGCGGATATGGTAACCACTTGGTGGTAATCGGCCAAAAACAATAAGAATGGACATTTCAAGAAAAGGAGATTCAACAATGATGGAAAGACGTCGGACTGACAGACCCATTGTTAAGGAAGGAGAAAGACCACCTATCATATGCTTCAAATGCGGAGGAGAGGACACATCGATCAAATCTGCGTCATGCCATTCAAAGCATGTTATAATTGTGGAAGAGAAGGTCACTTAGCTCGATTTTTGTCGTTTTAGAAGACAAAATTCAACTAGGATGGAGGCACCAAAGGCCATCCCGAAAAAATTCAAAACCGTAGTCTGAGGGAGAGCATTTGTTGTGACCTCCCAAAGAGCAAGGAATCCGAATGAGGTCATCACGGGTAAGCTTATCATAAACTCTAATGAAGTCTATACTTTATTTGATACCGGTTCTACCCATTCTTTTATTTCTCCTACTTGCGCTCATCGATTAAATTTGACTCCGGAGAAATTAGACTTTGACTTATCTGTGGAAACTCCGGTTGGGAGAAACCTTCATTACATCCACTTGTTTATAAGTCTTGTTTGGTTCAAATCGGTACCCTCACATTACTGTCGATCTTATTTCATTAAAAATACTTGCATTTGGCGTGATTCTAGGGATTGATTGGTTAACTACTTATCATGCAAAAATTGATTGTTTTCGTAAGGTTGTTAGCTTTCATATTCCTAATCAACCTATTATGCGAATTCAAACGACCAAACCATTAAAATCAATCACGGTCATCTCAAGCCATAAAGCTATTCGTTTATTGAAAAACGGATGTCAAGCTTTCTTAGCTCATGTCACGATTTAAATAAAAATAAATCCGCTTTTAAACGATATTCCTATTGTTAATAAATTTCTGACGTATTCTCAAAGAACTTCCCGGCCTACCCCGGGCGTGAAATTAAATTTTGTATCGACCTTGAACCCTTGTAGACAAAACCTATTTCCAAAGCCCCATATCGAATAGCTCTATTGAACTTCGAGGAGTTAAAACCCAACCGCAGGAATTGTTAGACATTGGCTTTATTCGTCCTAGTACTTCTCCTTAGGGTGCTCCTGTTACTATTCGTGAAGAAGAAAGATGGGAGTATCGACTTTGTATTGATTATCGGGAGTTGAATCACGTCACCATCAAAATAGGTATCCATTGCCACGTATTGATGACTGTTTGACCCGATTCTGAGGAGCCAAATTCTTTTCAAAGATTGATCTTAGTTCCGGATATCACCAATTAAAGATTAGAACCACGACATTCCAAAGACGGCTTTTCGAACTCGATGCGGGCATTATGAATTCCTAGTCATGTCCTTTGGATTGACTAATGCTCCTATTTGCCTTCATGGATATGATGAACCGAGTATTCAAGGAATATTTAGATCACTTTGTGGTCGTCTTTATTGATGACATCCTTATTTATTCCAAAGCCGTGAAGATCATGAAAGCAACACTTGAGGTGACACTCAAAAGCTTCGTGAATATAAGCTTTATGCCAAATTGAAGAAATGCGAGTTACGGCTTGAAGAAGTAGCATTCCTTGGGCACGTGGTATCAAGTCATGGAATATCTGTTGACCCAAAGAAAGATTGAAGCTATTCAAAAGTGGGAACAACCTAAATCGATGATCAAAGTACGTAGCTTTCTCGGTTTAGCTGGTTATTATCGGAGATTCGTGGAAGGATTTTCTCGAATCGCTATTCCATTGACTCAACTGACTCGGAAAGATACAAAGTTCGGTTGGAGCGAAGAATGTGAGAAGAGTTTTCAAGAACTCAAGAGGAGACTTATTTCAAAGACACCTGCTCGGCAATACCATCCGGCTCGGAGGGATTTGTCATCTCTGATGATGCTTCTAGCAAAGGGTTGGGATGTGTTCTCATGCAACATGGAAAAATAATAGCCTATGCCTCGCGACAACTCAAAGAATATGAGAGGAATTATCCTACTCATGATCTAGAGTTGGCAGCTGTTGTCTTTGCACTTAAAATTTGGAGGCATTACTTGTATGGGAGAAAGTGGAGATCTTCTGGATCATAAAAGCCTCAAATATTTCTTCACTCAAAAGGAACTCAACATGCGACAACGACGTTGGCTTGAACTGCTGAAAGATTATGATCATACCATCATATACCATCCCGGAAAAGCGAACGTGGTAGGCGACGCATTGAGTAGAAAATCATATGCAAGTACGAAGTGCGATATTGTCAACGTATGAGCCCATTTTGTGTGACTTGCAAAGGATGGAGATAGAATTAAAGACTCTGAGGGACGCGTGTGATGATAGCGAGTATCTGAGTAGAATCGACTTTAATTGATAAAGTTAAAGTCGCTTTCAAGCTACGGACACGGAGGTGATGCGTATGAGGAAGAAAGTGCAAGAAGGTCTTATCTTAGGAAGCAAGAATCGATGAAGAAGGAATACTTCGAGTCAACTCCAGACTTTGTGTTCCTAACGACCCTGATTTAAAGTATAATATCATGATGGAGGCACACAACACACCATTTGCAATCCATCACAGGAGTACCAAATGTATCATGATATTCGGTCATACATTTTGGTGGAGCAATATGAAGAGAGAGATAGCGCTGTTTATCTCAAGGTGTCTAACTTGTCAACGAGTTAAAGCGGAGCATCAAGTACCAAAAGGTCCATTGCAACCACTTGAAATTCCGAATGGAAGTGGGAGAACATTACCATGGATTTCATTACTTAGGTCTTCCTAAGGTTTCTCAAGGCATTGATGAGATTTGGGTCATTGTTGATAGGTTGACCAAGTCTGCTCATTTCTTACCGATCGAGAAACTTATACACTTGAACGTCTTGCTCAGATGTACATAAACGAGATTGTAAGGCTCGCATGGTATGCTTAAGGTATCCATAGTTTACGATCGAGACCCAAGATTCACTTCACGATTTTGGGTTAGTTGCAAAAAGCTATGAGCACGGACTTACAATTTAGCTTTCGGCATATCATCCTCGGGACGGACGGACAATCGGAGAGGACTATTCAAACTCTTGAAGATCTATTAAGACTCTGTGTCCTTGATTTCAAGGGGAGTTGGGACAAGTTCTTACCATTGGTGGAGTTTTCCTACAACAACAGTTATCAAATAAGTATTGGCATGGCTCCATTCGAAGCGTTGTATGGAAGAAAATGTCGTTCTCCAAAGATCTTTGGGATGAGGTTGGGTGAAGCAACGTTGTTGGGACCGGAGTTGAATACGTATGACTACGGAAAAGATTCAAACGATCCGACAACGTATAAAAACCTCACAAAATCGACAAAAGAGTTATGCTGATCTTCATCGAAAGGACGTGGAATTCGATATAGGAGATCATGTGTTGTTAAGAGTTGCTCCATGGAAAGGAGTTACAAGATTTGGAAAGAGAGAAAACTTAACCCTCGATTCATCGGTCCATTTTAATCCTCGATCGAGTAGGAATCGTGGCCTATAGACTCGCTTTTACCGTAAATATGTCTCGTGTTCATAACGTTTTTCACATATCTATGTTACGTAAATATGTGAAAGACCCGAACCATATTATTGAGTTAGAACCGGACGAAATAGCGGAAGATTTGACGTATGAAGAGGTTCTGTTCAAATTTTGGATAAGAAGGAACATATTCTACGCTCCAAGGTTATACCTCAAGTCAAAGTTTTGTGGAGGAACCACGATGTTGAGGAAATGACTTGGGAGTTAGAATCGAAATGAAATCGGGTATCCTTACCTCTTCGACATACCAGTGTACGCACCCTAATTTCGAGGGCTAAATTTCATAAGAAGGGAGGTTGTAAGACCCGAAATTTTTAATAAAGATGAATTTTTTCTATAAATATTATTTTTGAATATTATGGAATAAATTTGATATAATGTTATAGTTGTGGGTAATATTTATAAATTTTGTAAAGTATGCAAGTTGTTATAAAATATTACGTTTGGTTCGAGAATATTCTTTTGTTAGGGAATATTCGTACAAATGCTCAATCATTGGTGGACCCCTTACAAATTAATTATTGCCGGATTGAAAAAACGACAAAAATATTTTATAAAAATAACGGCGGAGGTGTTACCTGCTAAAACTGCGTTGAACTACCCGGTGGTAAAAGTACGATGTCTGGCGTGAGTTGCATAGTAGCACTACCAGTATTGATTATTGATGCTTACATAAGAAGTCACTTTCGGTTATGCTCAATTATTGCTACAATAATTCTTTGCATCATATCTCTTATATTATTGATTCAATTATTGTCACGGTATCATCCTGATAATATGTTATAGTATTAAATCAATAATTGAGACGACAAGTTATAAGTGATTAATAATTGTTGAAAGATTAAATATGTGTTGATGAAAAAAAAATGATTTGTGGTAAGTTTGATTATTTTATGGGGGCTCATATGTCATCATCTAAGAGTCTCTTCGTCAATAGTATTTACCTTCATCAATAAGTAATTACCTTCGTCGATAGTAATTACCCTTGTGAATAGTATTTACCTTCGTCGATAGTAATTACCTTCAATCGATAGTAATTACCCTTGTGAATAGTATTTACCTTCGTCGATATAGTAATTACCTTCGTCGATAGTAATTACCCTTGTGAATAGTATTTTCCTTAAACAATAGTATTTACCTTCGTTAATAGTAATTACCTTTACCAGACGTCGAACCACTTGTCGTTTCACATTACAGGCGTCGAACCACTTGTCGTTTCACATTACAGGCGTCAAACCAGTCGTCAAGCCACTTGCCTTTTCACACGGCAGGTGCTAAGCTAGAAATCTTCTATAAATAGAGGCCTAAGGCTTCATTATTTTTCACGAATTCATTCAAGCTATAGAGAGAGAAAGTATAGAGAGAATAAGAGAGAAAGAAGAAGAGTATTTTGTTACTACCTGCTTCTGCAGCGTATTCAATATCCTACCAAATGTAAGGGGTGTTATTCTTTCTTATTCATGAAGAGAACTGTTGTTATTCCATTGCTTATTATTACGCTTGGAATAACTTTTGTATAAGTGGTTTACCCATACTTGGTGACATTCTTCTATTATTCTCATTGGAACATCCATGCATGTGTTTTTACACCGGACTGGTTCCGCTTTATTATTATTCTGCTGGAACATCACATGCTCAGTGTGTTTTACACCGACTGGTTCCAATCTTTATTATTCTATTGGAACATCACATGCATGTGTTTTTTACACCGACTGGTTCCGCCTCTTTATTATTACATTGGAATATCCTATCGTGTGTTTTTACACCTGGATCCGGTTCCATCTTTATTATTCTGTTGGAACATCCCACCGGTGTGAATTTCACCCACTGGTTCCGTTATTTATTATTACATTGGAATAACTTTTATGCATGCGATCTATCGCATGCATGGTGATTTCTTTTGTTATTCCATTCTTTATTATACCCAGTTGGTTAAAACTTTGACTTCTATACTCCATGAAATTAGTAGAATATCCTTGATATTTGCGTTTCATCCAGTATCTTTTCATGGAAATATTCTTCTGATCATTCTTGAATTTTACTCTACAAAACAGTATCATGTTGACAATTTGGACGTTAATAATTCCTGGATAAAATAATTCTTGAACTTGTTTTATTGAATTCTTATATCATTGTCATCATCCTCATGTTTATATTTTTTTGAAAGTCATCTGTGGCCTGTAGTGCATAGATGGACTTGGTATGATTATGACCAGAGACTATTCGGTGTAATCATGGTAGTAATGTTACAAATGATGTGATAAAAATCCTCGATTAGTAGTAGTGCATTGATGGACGATTGTTGGCATGATCATGACCATTAATGAATACACAAATATTCTTGGCCGTAGTGCATGAATAATTGTGGTCGTGATACTAAAGAATATCCTTGGTAAGTGTAGTGCGGGGTGATTCGATGATGTGAAATATTTATTAAAGTGAGTCTCGACTATAAACGATGATGAAAACCTTTAAAACCTAAAAGATAGTAGACTTTATTTTCTACTTGACTCTTTTAATGGATTACGTATTCATTGCAGATTAAACCGGTTGTCTATTGTATTTTATCGGTTTAACATTATTGAAGACTATTGATAATTTATTCTCGCATTATCTTAGTCATAATATTTCTTCTTGGGCTAGTTGAGCTCACCCTTTCTTTCCTTTGTTCTCTTGAAATGAAAATATAGCCGGGGCGAGTCGGGAAGCGAGTGATGGTCCCAAGATAGCATTAGTAGTCCTCACTATTCAGTAAAATAGTGTGATAATAATCGTAATGAGGACTTTTTATTTGAGTTTGTATAATATCTAGTAGACGATATTTGTATTTAAACTCACAGTTTATGTCGTATTGTACACGACAGTTATGTTAATAAGTTGTTTTTAAATTCTGTACCATGTAAGTGTCGACCCAAGATGGGTGATGTATACCTAATTCTGAACCTTGAGCTCCTCCTTGTGTAGAGGATTCTGTATATACGGGTATTCACGAACCCTGAGTAGATTGATGCAGTTCTTTAAGCAGAACAGCCAAATCTATAATTTGCTTGCTTAATTCGTCAAACTCTTCTCGAGAGACAGGAGCAGGATTAGACTGGTTAGATGAAGACATGATTGGCTGTAGGCTCGTGGCGTTTTTGGATTTTGAGCGGGTAACATGCCCAATTGTTTCCCTACAAAAACTTATGTAGTTTAGTCTTAGGGAATGTATAAATGTTTACATGCTATCATAATGTGTCCATTTTAGGAATATTATCCTGCAAAACGGGTGTCATTTGATAACATGTCAAGTCTTAATATGCATGTACAAATATTCTTCATATTTTCCATTACATAGAGATGAACATGGAATGAAATTACAAGTAATTATCCTTACAAGTAATTTGAGAAATGCAAAGCATGAAGAGACTTTCCTATGCGTTTAGTTTTTCAGAGGCTGACCTATCTTAGGTTACTCTCGCGGCTTTTTGGCATGAAGGCTTCCAGATCATCGCAATCTACTTGACGAGAAGTTAATCTAGTCTTTCAACTGGAGTGAATCTAGGTGGTGCCTTTCCTAAGCCTCGTTGGAATTAGTCTTCCTATGAGTCCAGTAATCAAACACCGACATGATAGCCTCCTGGTGGAGGAACCACACAACATACATTCACATACAACGTGTCTCACCGTTTATGAAAACGACGACATGTGCGAAGCACTAATATCACAGATAGATATATTGCAGTGCATTAAGTAAAATGCATTCGTACACATTCATCAAAAATGTAAATCCAACATTCACACGCAAGCATATAAAAGTTTTGAAAAGCTTGTAGTAGTGGCTTAAGCCCTCTTACTGGATTCCCCAGCAGATTCGCCACATGTCGACGTCGGGATTTTTATTTGTCCCTTTTCTGTTCTTGTTCTTTGGTGTTCTCATGGTAGGTGAGATTTGTTTGAAAAAATAAGTGAAAAAGGTCCGACATGTATATGTTAATGATTTGACTATAAGATTCGCCAGTTGGTGTTTTTAACTGGTTGCACCAACGCAACCGAGAAAAGGTTTGCACATTGACCCAGTGATGTGACACTGCTAAACGGGTCTGTGAAACCGAGATTCATTAGGTTCGGGCTTGATTATGCGGAGGAAGGTGTTAGGCACTTCTATCCGTGTTACCACGGTGACCGCCACTTTTCAAAAAACTGTTATATGAATGTGTGTGTGTGTGTGTGTGTGTGGGTCAATGTGTTGTTATTTGGAAGTAGTGTTATGCCTCGTTAGAACCTATATACAAAGGGTTTGAATTTGTATAAAAATTCAAGTTTAAACAAGATATAGCAATGAGATTTTATGAAAGAAGTTTTTCAAACCCTGTGCTCAATAGTAATTGAGGCCTTTGATACTTCTATTTTATTATTAAATGTTCGGCTTAGTTGATTTTATTTTTGAGATGCGAAGCATCTTCGAGAAAATAATATATAGCAGTGCCGAACTCCTCATAGGTATGAAAGCCATCTAAGGAAATTCAAACACCGTGAATAATTTACAAGCTGCTTACAGCTGAAAATGTCCATCACGGGAACCGAATCTAGATTCAGTAGAGTGAATCTGTGATCACATGATTCCTAGGCTCGCATGATGCCGTTGTTTATATGAAAAGCAGTAAGCAGTTATATATATATATAATCTATAAATATATATATACACATATGATCAACCACCACGAAGCACCTCCATAGGAGATCGAAAATGTAAATATATAAAAGCGGTAAATATATAGATAGAGACATGATCAACCACCACGAAGAACCTCCGTGGGGGATCAAAAATGTAAATAAAGCAATAAATACGATCAACCGCCACGATGTAAACTCCAGGCGGGACTAAATGTAAATAAAGTAGTAAAAACGATCAACCACCACGAAGTAAACTCCAGGCAGGACAAAATATAAATAAAGCAGTAAAAGGCCACGAAGTAAACTCCAGGCCTGACAGAAATGTAAATGTATATATATATAAGCGGTAAACGCACGGGATATATATCGATCCTGATCTCCACTATATATATATATATATATATATATATATATATATATATATATATAAGCAAATAAATGCTCCTGGACGTGAGTCCGAGTTGAATCGAGGCATAAGTCGATAATGTTAGTCCATATATATATATATATATATATATATATATATATATATATATATATATACATACAAAATGTAAATGAAAACCACTTTTAGAAATTAAGTCCCACACACACACAACACAACTCTCAACGTGAAAGAAGAGTGTGTTCAAAGATGAAGAGAAAGGCTTTAAAGTGTGTAAGAAGGCTTACAGCGGACTGCTAAAGAAGACTTATATAGCTTTAAGTGGATGAACACTCGGCTCCCGTCGGTAAAAATATAGCTATATGCGAGCTCACAAGTATTTAAAATGAGAAAGCACTCTATATAGGGTGTGTACAAAGCAAATTGGACAGGGATTCCTCGCCTTTTTTCTCTTGAATATGGCCACCCCAAGCCCTCTATTTATAGAGGGGAGCAGATAGTAAACTGCGGCGTATTACTGCACACCAGCAGTGCACCTGCCGCCCGAGCTCATGATGTGTCGCCATCTCGAAGTATGCGTATGCGTGCAACGTGATGTCCGCTCAAACTTGCAGAACTTCAAACTGAGCATCCAATTGAGGTTTATAAGACATGATTCGGACTTTTGTTATCGAGAACTATGCAATGACATGGGATTAGAGGTTGTACGAAGTCAGGAAGATGGAACCATGTCCTATGTCTTCAAGCTTCAAATTCTATCCGGTGTTCTGCCTTGCGTAGTACTCACTCGGGATTGCAGCTCCTTCGTTCTTGTGGGACATTGTTGTGTAGAATGTATGTTGAGTATTCTTTATTGAGATGGCATCATGTGGGGTTGAGGTGGTAATTTGACAATTTTGCCCTTCACTAGGGTTATCTCCGGTTTTGGCTGATAAAGCAGACGTTGCTCAGGTTTATTTCTGAGATTGGACTGCTGCAAGTGTTGAATGCCCTCATGGTTGTCTCTGAGGTGTGCCTTTCCTCCCAGGGTTATCTCTGGGTTTGGGAGTTGAGTGCCTCGGTGTGAGTCCCGAGGTTGAAGCTGACTACATGGGTTGAAACTGCACTCATTGGGTTATCTCCAAGGTTGACATTGTCTTTCCCGGTGTTGTTTCCGGGACTAAGACTGAACATCTCGGGGTTATCTCCAAGATGAATCGGCCTTCTCTGGTGGAATTTCTGGTATTTGCACTATTATCCCCAGGGTTATCTCCGAGGTGGGGAAATTATACTCCCGGTGTGTTTTTTCGGATTTGAAACTGAACTTCCGGTGGTATTTCCGGGATTAAACTGAGCTGTCTTCTAGGATTATCTCTGAAAGAAAATTTCGCGCTTCCTGCAATGTTAGTAACAGGTAGGCAAAAAATTTTGAGTGTCTACAGCACTAACACCATATTAACTTAAAACCACAATTTAGATAGAATTAAGTTAAACACCTTAATTAACTAACTCACTATATCTCTATGTGAATTACAATCAAATAAGGTTTAAATTCAAGTTCTTATTCGATTACATGCGATATCAAGCATATACCTACCCTAACATTCATCAATATTCTGCTCATTCACAAAATTCAAGAACACATGCTATATTAACTAAGTCTAGACTCGTACTTCCTCTCTCGAATCCATACAAGTCTACAAAGAATTGTTGATCAGGCAATTCATAAATTCAAGCACAAATTAATATAGATAAACTGAGGAATGGCTTATTAAACTGAAAATCAAAGTTGCATAACCATCGTTCCACTTAAAGATCCATCATAAGCCTAAAGAGTGATTTAGTTCATCATAAATAAAATAAAAACTGAATAAATTAAAGATATCATCCTTCCAATTACAAATATAAACTAAAAGAAAAGAATAAATCTAGAACCACCCTTTTCTTCAGCCCAATTCGCAATTGATATAAAAATTCTTCAATTATCTTCTCTACAATGCTTGCTCTAAAAATCATTCTTCTTGCTCTGTAAATTGCCTTGCGTATCATCCATCTTGTGTTTGTTGTTGATTATATTCTTAGACGCGTATTCTGATTACAATTCCGTGCCAATATGAGTCCCAAGCCATTACCAGCACTTAAACTCCACATTTGCAATATTATAAACCAACTAGGAGATTACTATGTCCTGTACTTACCCGCGAGGTGTAAGCTGAAAAGGGTTTCATTTTGAGCACGATATCTTGACTTCTGAGTTTAGACCCCCCCACCCCGGCGGGGGTGTAAAACATAAAAGGCATGCCCCGGCGGGCATGACTTCTGTCAACTGATCATGTATTGCTCCAAACTTGCTAAGTTTTTGCCACAATTGCACCCTTTTTAACCAAATGTCACACCTCCAAACCTACACACAAAATAACAATAAACAAGTAAAAATAAACATAAAAACAAGGAATTAACACCAATTAAACTTGAATTAGGAACCGATTAGTGGGTATAAACCCCACATATCAGAGTTTAAAGGAACTACAGATCCCATAGAAGCCCTGTGACAACCCGAGAATTTAGAAAATTTATTAAAATCTTAAATTATAGATTTAAGGTCAAATAATAGACCTAGACAGAAAATAAGTGTATGGAATTGTCAGTTCTATAAAGGAATTTTTAGGATTTCAAAATTCTGTGAAGGATTTTGGTAAATTATTCACGATTAAGTGAATATGCGCATATGTTCTGTGATTATGGTATTATATACGTGCAGCATGTGGTTAAGGGTCAAGGGTTGACCAGATAGATTTTATCAGTGTCAAACCCTAAGTATATATTAAGAACGTCAACGTTCAGTTAGAAAACCCTAGCAATGGATAAGAAACCCTAGAAACCGGTTCTGAAACCCTAATTTCAGTTTTGGGAATTCGAAACCCTAATTCAGAAATTGAAAACCCTAGTTTGGGAATGCAAATGCTAGGTATAAGGTTTAAACATTATTAATAATTTATAATTAGGGATAACCCTAATTGATTTATGAAAACCCTAATTTCTGGATTAGAAACCCTAATTTATAATTAGGGAAAACCTAATTGTTAATTTAATAATTTTAATGTTAATTGGGAAACATTAATCCTAATTTTCAAGTTATAAGTAATTAGAAAACCCTAATCTAATTAGGAAATCTAATTTCTAAATTAGAAAGATTATTTTTCTATTTAAAACCCTAATTCTTGGGTTATAAACCCTAATGTACAATTATGAACCTAATTGTTAAATTAGCAAATTTAATTAGAATATATTAATCCTAATTAACAAGATTGAATTGGGATAATTAGAGAATTCCAATTATAATTAAGTAATGTTAATTTCCTATTTTGAAAACCTAATTTTAGAAATCTTAGAAATTTAATTTGCAAAATCTTTAGGGTTAAACCCTAAACCTAAGGGTTAAACCCTAAACCCTAAGGGTTAGGGTAAATGACAAGTTAGCCATTAAAATTGTATGCATAATGACCCATTTACCCTTATTGCATTATTTAGTAGATTGCTTGTAGATCTTGCCAAATATGGAGTTGGTAAACAACTAGATATCAGCCATGTGACTTAAATTAAACTGATCAGCCATCTAGATTGCTATATACATTGTATCATATCATTTATATTGATTAAAGAGAGAAAAAAAGGGCCACTTTACTTCTCATTTTCTCCCAAGACTTTCTCTCTCCAAAATTTTTGAAATCTAGAGTGAGAGAGAGTGAGAAACCAAGCTAAGATTAGCTCATAGCAAGCCCATAACAGAATCATGAAGTCAGAATCTAAATCAAAGCCCAGAAGGTATAAACCCTAAATTATGTAAATCTTGTGTTTTGATGTTAGTTGTTGTTTAGAGTTGTGTTATAAGGTGTCTTTGAGTGATCTGAGTTGATAGATCATAGATCTATAACACTTAGATGCACGAAACTAGCATTTTTTTGAAATCTGGAAAAAGTTCAAAAAGTGGCCTGATAGTCATATGTCAGAGGCCCTAGATCTTTCTCAGTTTTTGATATTTGTTGTTTTATATTATAAATATGTTCTATGTCATGAGGACTTTGATCTGAAACTAGAAACAGGGCCAGATCATGAGTAGATTGAGAGATATGAGCAATCAAACTGTGTTGACCGGTCACAAAAATGGGTGTCTGGGCAACCCAGAAACCCAGATCTTGTCTGACAGCGTTTTTTGCAGACCTTGATCTTGCTTGTGTTTTAGATTTTAGGTCATGTTGTTGGTTTGATGTTATAGACTGGTATATGAACTATATAAGTATGCTAATAGATCGCCTAAAGTAATAACAGAATTGAAAATAATCAAGGTCAAAATAGGGTTGACCAAATTGTCCAAGAACAAATTTGGGCAACCCAGAATCTTCAAGAGTTGTTTCGATCTGGCCAATTTTGACCGGCTCAGATCTTGACTTAGTGATATTAATGGACTGAAATAATTACATTTTCTTGTACCCTGACATCAAGACTATAGGATTGAACCTTTATAACACACAATCGTAGCTTGGAATGCAATGATTTAAGCTGGCTAAGTAGATACCTTGGTTGTTCTTCATTTTCTGGGTAACCCAGAAAAATGAAGAACAAGCCTGACAAGATTTTTAATGCCTTATAACTCACTAATCTGATGTTGTTTAGCTATGAACTTGGTATGCTATTGTAGAATTACATAAGTACTACAACTTTAACACAAATTCCAACCTAGAAACCGACAAGAACATAGAATTAAAACTGGTCAAACCAAGCCCCTTAGTGACTGACATGAAATCTGGGTTTGATGAAGAACATGCTGAAAACACCTATAGCGACGGTTCTGTCGCTATAGGGCTCTTTAGTGACAATTATTTTCAGAAAATAGATTAAATTATTAAATAAATAGAAAAAATAGTTTTTAATTATTAAAAATACAAAATAAATTTATAAAAACTATTTTAAAGTATGAAAATTTGTTTTTAATTATTTAGAGTATATTTCATAGTTATTTAATATTTTTGGAATACAAATGGTATTTAATTTATTTAATTATAATGTTAAATAAATTAGTTAAAAATGATTTTAATACTTGAAAAATCATGAAAAATTATTTTATGGTGTTAGAAAATATTTTAAGTTATTTTTAATAACTTTTGATATTTTAATGATGAAATTCATTAATAAATTAATATTAATGGTAATTAGTTTATTTAATAAATATATTAAATAAATTATGAAAAAATAGAATTAATGATTTAAATATCATATAAAAATGATTTAAGTGTTAGAAAAATATTTTAAGTTATAAAATATAGCGTTTGATATTTTGTCATGAAAATATTAATATTTTAATATTAAAAGCAATTATCGGATAATAGATTTAAGTGTTTAAAAATCATATTTAAAATACTTTAATATAATATAAATATATTATAATATTATGTTTTCATTTTTATTAATATTTGATATTAAATAAATATTAATGATAAATAGAATAATGTCGTATTTATATTAATAATAAGTTATTGAATAATGTTTTTAATTACTTTAAAAACATTTAAAGGAAATAATAAAGTATTAAAAATACTATGGGATTTTATAAATATATTATAATATTTTGGCATGTATTTCATTAATATTTAATACTAAATAAATATTACTGATATTAGAATATTGTGGTATTTAAATTAGATAAATACGATAGTAATGATTGGAAAATTATTTTAAATGATAATAATTAATTGAAAATTATTATGAGACTTGGAAAATTATTTTGATTAATAATATGATTATCTAAGATAATTGTTAAGTTTTTAGGTTGAGCTTAATTGAACTTAAACTCGATATTGTCCGACTAGACCGTCGGGATGTTAGAATTGTGTCGGATTCAACTCAAACTTAAATAGTCTGACTTGATGCTAAGTTTTATGTGCTGAATAGACTGATAGGGTTATGTGTTATATGTTTAGGTTATTCTATGTATATATATAATAGTATTATATTGTGTTGATATTATTCTAATTTGTATATCGATATTATTTATATATTAGGTCTTCAGACAAAGCTTATTAAAATGTGTAACGATAATCAACGAAACAGGCAAGTTTTTCTTAACTCTACTTAGAGTTGTTTCATTCAGATATGCTTATGGTTAATCATTGTTGATTGCCATCGTAGAATTGTACTCTGTACATATTGCATGTATAAGTCAGGTATGAAAGGCTGATCACCTTCATTACCGTTCGGTCTAGATATATTTGTTCATGTTTAATACTTGTTCAGTCAAAAGTTTGTTCGTGCTAATTCACAACTATATTAATGAATTATAGCCAGCTTATTATTCAGATTCTTTCAATCATGATATATCCTTAAATAAATTTAAACTTATTGGGCAACCTTCATGCTCACCCTTGTTATATCATGATAAATATTGCTTGGGTAAAAGAAATAGAGAAGGCATTTATCATTACAAATATCAACGAGGGGCAGAAGGTTGCTTTCGTTACCTATATGATGAAGGGGGAGGCCAACTTTTGGTGGGAGGCAAACCAGGCTAGGGCTAGTATAGAGAACCTTACGTGGACGCGGTTCAAGGAGATTTTCTTCGAGAACTACTTTCCCATGAGTAAGCATGGGAGGATGGAGATGTAGTTTCTAGAATTGAAACAAGGGGAGATGATTGTTCCCCAACACGCTGCCAAGTTCAACAAACTAGTAAGGTTTGCTCCACATCAGGTGGACACTAAGGTGAGAAAGGCTAGAAGGTTCGAGCAGAGCTTAAAACCCTAGCTCTATAGCTGAATATCTATGTTCCAAAGTACTTCTTTTGGGACCATACTAGAAAAGGTGATAATCACCGAAGGTAGGAATGAGGCTCTAAGCTAGTACCACAAGGACAAGAAGAACAAGAATAAGGTGAATGGGGGAGTGAAGACCGAGGGAGCCAGCGGGAGTGGCGAAGGTTAGAAGAGGAAGGGATTTAACTCTGGAGAATACCGGAGTGAAGCAAGGGGATCCTAAGAGGAGGATGAAGGCGTGCAAGAACTATGGGAAGACTCACTTAGGAGTCTGTCTCAAGGGGAAAGCCGTATATTACAACTGTGGATAGGAAGGGCACATTTTGCCTAATTGTCCAATTCCAAAGAAGAACCATGGATGCTTTATATGTGGATCAACTGACAATATAGTGAAGAACTGCTCAAAGAAGGGGACGGACTGGAATAAGGGCGCTAATAGCAGTAAGTTAGCTATTAGTGGTCCAGTGCAGCCGGGTAGGCCGTTGGCCAGCACCTTTAACATGACGGTCCTAGATGCAGTTACATCCGGGGATGTAGTTACAGGTATTATCCCGATTAACGATATAAATGCTTACGTGCTGTTTGATTCGGTTGCTACTTGTTCGTTTATAGTATGTGATTTTGCTAGACGATTAGGATTACTTCCCGAAAAGTTGCATGTACCTTTAAATATTAAGGTAGCAAATGAAGAAATAATTCCTGTTGAAGATATTCATAGGAGTTATTGTGTAGAAATACGAGGGTATAAATTATCGGTAGATTTGATACCGATAAAGTTGGGAGAATTTGATGTACTTCTCGGAAGGGATTGGTTGTTTAACCATGGTGAAATTATAGATTTCCAAAAGAAATGTGTAAACATTAGGACGTTAAGACAACCTAATGTAGTATTTTATGGTAGTAGATCGTCGGGGCGTTCGTGTTGTCTTAGGTGACATAAACTAGGAAATTATTAAGGAAGGGATGTGTAGGCTATTTGTGCCATGTTGTTGATACCCAGAGAGTGGGAGCAACTATGGAACAAATACCTATAGTTAAAGAATTCATGGATGTATTTCCAAGTGAATTGTCTGGTCTTCCACCGGATAGGGAGACCGAATTCGTAATAGACCTTATGCCAGGAGCGGCACCAGTTTCCAGGGCACTATATCGTATGGCGCTAGTGGAGATGAATGAGCTAATGGTTCAGTTACAAGAACTGTTGGACAGAAAGTACATTCAACTGAGTGTTTCACCATGGGGAGCACCGGTACTATTTGTCAAGAAGAAGGATAGATCGTTAAGACTTTGTATCGACTATCGAGAGTTGAACAAGTTAACGATAAAGAATAAATACCCATTTCCCAGGATTGATGATCTCTTTGATCAGTTGAAAGGGGAAAAGTATTTTTCTAAAATAGATTTGCGGATGGGGTATCATCAGTTGAAGGTTAGATAGGAGGATGTACCAAAGACTGCATCCAGGACTCGTTATGGTCATTACAAGTTTCTGGTGTTGTCATTTGGGTTGACTAATGCACTAGTTTCATTTATGGATATGATGAACAGAGTGTTCAAATAATATTTGGACAAGTTCATCGTAGTGTTAATCGATGATATTCTAGTCTATTCTAAGGTGCCAGAAGATCACGCTGAACACTTAAGAATAGTGTTGGAGACACTAAGGAAGGAGAAGTTATATGCAAAGTTCACTAAGTGTAAATTTTGGCTAAAAAGGTACAGTTCTTAGGTCATGTCATTGACCATGAGGGGATTTCAGTAGATCCAGCGAAGGTGGAAGCCGTGATGAATTGGGAACAACCGAAGATGCCGACTGAGGTGCAGAGTTTCCTAAGGTTAACGGGATACTATCAAAGATTCATCCAAGATTTTTCTAAGATAGCTACTCTATTAACTAATTTGATAAGGAAGACGGTGAAATACATATGGACTGAGAAATGTGAAGACAGTTTTCATGAACTGAAGAAAATATTAAGTGAAGCACCTGTATTGTCATTACCTGATGATACAGGAAATTTTGTAGTTTATAGCGATGCTTCGCATAGAGGACTTGGTTGCGTGCTCATGCAGAATGGAAAGGTCATTGCGTATGCATCACGGAAGTTGAAGGATTATGAGAAAGTTTACCCTACTCATGATCTGGAACTGGCCGCGATAGTGTTTGCCTTAAAGATATAGAGACATTATCTTTACGGAGAGAAATGTGAGATATACACAAACCATAAGAGTCTAAAATATATCTTCACATAATAGGAATTGAATATGAGACAAAGGAGATGGCTGGAGTTGATAAAGGATTACGACTGTGAAATCCTGTATCACCCAAGAAAAACCAATGTAGTTGCAGATGCCTTAAGTAGGAAGGGTCAGGAAAAGTTATCTATGTTAATAACTCAAACAGAGTTAATAACAGAGATGGCTAGGATGGAGATAGAGATGAAGTTACCGAATGAATTGGGATAGAGACTGTTTATAACAGAGATTCAATCTACCATTATAGATAGAGTCAAGGAGGTACATCTCAGAAATGATAAGTGTGATCAGATGAAGAAGCGGATAGCCGATGAAAAAGATATTAAGTATAGTCTTGATAACGAGGGGTTATTAAGATTTGAAGGAAGAATTTGGGTTCCAAATGAGACAGAATTAAAGGAGCAAGTGTTACAAGAAGCTCATAGTTCAAGTTACTCGATTCATCCTGGTAGTACTAAGATGTATCAAGACCTTCGACAGAGTTTTTGGTGGCCGAACATGAAGAGAGAGATAGCCGAGTACATGAGTAAGTGCTTGACTTGTCAAAAGTTAAGGCTGAACATCAACGACCAAGTGGCTTGTTACAGTCATTGGAGATTCTGGAATGGAAGTGGAAGCATATCATGATGGACTTTGTGGTGGGACTTCCAATTACTCAAAAGGGGTATGATGCGATTTGGGTAATAGTGGACCAGTTGATGAAGTTGGCTCACTTTTTGCTTATAAGGGTTAAGTATAACTTAGACTAGTTTGCTAAACTTTATGTTAAGGAAGTTATTTCTAGACACGGAGTACCAGTTTCGATAGTGTCAGATTATGATCCACGATTCACATCGAACTTCTGGAGGAGTCTGCAAGAACAGATGGGGACGCAATTGAAATTGAGTACGGTTTATCATCCACAAACTGATGGGCAGAGCGAGAGAATAATTCAGACGTTAGAAGATATGCTGAGATCTTGTGTCATGGATTTTAAGGGTAGTTGGGATGATCATCTACCATTAGTAGAGTTTGCGTATAACAATAGTTATCATGCAAGCATAGGCATGCCGCCTTACGAAGCCTTATACGGAAGGAAATGTAGAACACCATTGTGTTGGGATGAAGTGGGAGAACGCCGAATGCTAGGGCCGGAACTGGTGCAGCAGACACCGAATGTAGTGAAGTTGATACGGATGCGTCTCGTAGTAGCTCAAGATGGACAGAAAAAGTATGACGGACTCGCATCGAGTAAATAGAGAGTTTGAAGTAGGCTCCTATGTATTTCTAAAGGTATCTCCCTAGAAAGGAAAGATACGCTTTGGAAAGAAGGGAAAGTTAAGTCCAAAGTTTATAGGTAGCTTATATGATAGCATTACCTCCAGACCTATAACGGGTAGGAGAGGTTGCTTATATGATAGCATTACCTCCAAACCTAGAACGAATACATAATCTATTTCATGTATCTGTATTATGTCCTTATAAGCTGGATTATAAGCACGTAATAGAGTATGAGCCTATTCATATCGAGAAGAACTTAACGTATAAAGAGATGCCAATTCCAATCATCGATAGAAAAGAGCAAGTTCTGCGGAACAAAGTTATACCTTCAGTAAAGGTGTTATGAAAGAACCACGATGCCAAAGAAGCAACGTGGGAACTTGAATAAAAGACGAGGAAGGATTACCCTCAATTATTTGTTTAATGTAAAACGAGATTCTGGGGACAAAATCCTTATAAGGGGGGAAGAATGTAACAACCGAGAAATTCGGATTTATTGTAAAATAATTTTATTTAATTAAATAATGAATAAAATTATATTATATATTATTATTATGTGTTAGTAAGATGAAGGTTGTTCTATAACCTAGATATGTCGCAATGTCGTAGTATTTTGACTACGTGATAGAATTAAAGTGTTTGAATTTCCAAGACGAAAATAAAAGTTTTCCGAGAAATTTTTTGAAAAACACTATTCACTAATTTTTGCTCGAGAATTATTTTTGAACTTTCGAGAAATACGTAACGATAGAATATCAAGGGAAGATGGATTATGTAATAATAATTCATGTATGGCAAACACAGTTTTTCGCCTGTGGACTAAATTCGAGAACGTTATGGAAAGTAAAGCGTTAATGAGTTAAATGATGATCGTATAATACGTAAGTATTTTACGAGGTAATGAATACAAGTATGATACGAGGTATTATATGAGTATGTGTGAATGATGGTATGTCGTATATGATGAATAAGTATACGAGTTATTATACGAGAATAATACATAGATTATACGTTATAAGGCTTTAAGCCAAATGTATTGGACTTGGAGGATTTGGTAGAAATTATACAAGCCCAAGTGTAGGAATGGTTAAAGTCCAATTGGAATTAATGTTAAGGCCCAAATGTTTGTTAATGCAAGCCCAAAGCATAAGTTAAGTTAATTAAACTTAAATCCCAAAGTAAGAACCGGATCCGTGGATCGATCCAATGGGTAAAAATGACCCATGGGGAAACCCATATGGGCCCCATGATCATATGGCATAATCTTTGTGAGCAAGCAAATGATAAGTGTTGTGGACTCCAAGTAATGAATAGTAAGGAGGTTAATTAAGGAGGTGGGATTGCTTATTGTCTAGAATGCCCTCACCTTAGTTTTTCTATAAATAGAAGGAGTGTTAGATCATTTGTTACTTGCTATTTCACCAACAACTTTTAAGTGCTTATTTAGTAGAGAAAAAAAGCAAGAAAAGTTAGTCTTTGTTAATTCAAGAAGCAAGAAGAACCAAGTTTAACTTCAAAAGTAATGATCCTAGACTATTAATCTTCCATCTCTTCAATTGTAGGTTGATAAGAGAAGTGTTGATTGGTAGAACATGTATGCTAAGAAGTAATAAGAATGGCTAATCAATACACTTAAACCTTAATAAGCCATGTACAAGTAATTCATACTTATTTAAGTTATAAACTAAGGAAGAACGTGTAAGAACTTATCATGTGTATAAGTTATTGAAATATGTTTGGTTAGGATGTTAGTGAGATGGAATGAATCCATTTGAAACGATGTAAAAATCCCAAGTAACGAAGTTATGGCAGAATTTACGAGATTAGACGATAATTGTCGAAATCGTGAAATTCTCGGATTGGAAGTCAAATTTTGACATTAAACTTGGAAACATTGGTTTTCGATGGAGAATAGTCTAGATTTGCATTTTAGAGTTGTAGACTCAAAAATGACCAAATTCTGACTTAGAACGAAGAAATGAGTGTTGAACGTTCACAAACGTTTATCATTTTCGTTAAAATGAACTAATCGGTGAATTCCAAGTTAAAAGATTTAAAATGTAAAATTCTTACATGAATATGTAGTTCATGTGATTTGTGAGCTAATGGCTTTTGAACGAGCCAATTTGGACTTAGAACGAATAAGTTATGGCCCCGGAAAGTTCACAGATGAAATGAACTGCAAAAAAAATTTTGAGGCTCAGGGTCCGAGACGCAGCGCGACCCATATAGCTGTGGTCGGTGCTGTAGCGCAAGGCCGGACTGTCCTATATAGTGGGAAGTGGCACCACAGTGCGAACTCTAGTACTGAGAGTGGCGCCACAGCGCCAAGACTGAGGCATCCCTATTGGAAACCCACGTCGCAGCGCGAGTTGTAGAACAAAAGCTTAAGTAATAGGTGAAGAATAGAGAAGAAAGATTTTGAATGTAAAGAGAAAGCTAGTTGATTAATGATGAATTATATCCATACTACACTTAAAGTAACATTGTTTAAGATGTTATAAACCTTAAGTAATACAACTAAAGGTTGAAGAAAGAGTACTCAAAAGTGAATGTAAGAACGATGTAATACGATAAACCGTAATCAATGATAAACAAATCTAATGAACAACTAGATTTAGAAGAATGGTAAGATTTAGTAGTAAACATACTTGAGTATATATGACCTAATGTGGTATGTTATGTGATCATGTATTGTAGAGACCTTAAAGACTCAATGGAAAAGTATTTAAACAGTAGCATACATTAAAGGCAAGTGTTCTAACCCTTGTATATATTCAATCTGGAAAAGCTTTGTGATTAATGTATCTTACGCAAAAATTCATGTATGATGCCACTTATCCTGGACCATCACTCCATTCCCCGACTCGTCCCAACTATATTCTCATTTCCTGAAGAGAACAATGAAAGAAAAGGGTGAGCTCAAATAGCCCAGTAAGAAATATTATGACTAAGATAATGCAGAATAAATTATCCTTAGCCTTCAACAGTATAACAACTGATAGAATACAATAGACAACAAGTTTTAGATCAACAACTGCAGCGGAATAATCAATCCATTAGAAGAGTCAAGTAGAGCATGATATCTACTACCTTCTATGATTTAAATAGTCAAGTAGGTCATGATTAAACCAAATAATCCCTGGTCATAATCATACCAACAACTTTCCATCAATGCACTACGAGCCAATGAGGACTTTTATCACATCATTTGTAACATTACAGGTCATGATTATACCGAATGATCCCTGGTCATAATCATACCAATCAACAGTCCATCTATGCACGTAAGCCAAAGATGACTTTCATCACAATATAAGCATGAGGATGATGACAATGATATAAGCATTAATCAAATGAAATCAAGGATAAATTTTAAAGACTTTAAATTTATCCAGAGTTTAAAAATATCCAAATTGTCAACATGATACTACTTTGTAGAGTAAAATTCAAGAATAATATTCATGTACCAAAAATAATTTGGACAAAAAAGAAATATATTTTTCGGGTAAATAGTACCTCGTGAATAGTACCCTATGAATAGTACTTCGAAAATAGTACATCGTGAATAGTACCCCGACATGAAAAGTACCCTAAATATCCGAGTGAATAATATTTGGGTGAATAGTAATTAGGTGAATAGTAACTCGTGAATAGTACTCTGGCATGAAAAGTGCCCCGCATACCCGAGTGAATAATATTTGAGTGAATAGTAATCGGGTGAATAGCAACCCGTAAATAGTAACTTATGAATAGTATTCCGTCATTAAAAGATCAATAATTATCAAGAAAGCTCAGAATAATATTTCCATGAAAAGATACTGGATGAAGCACAAATATCAAGGATATTCTACTAATTTCATGGAGTATAGAAGCCAAAACTTCAACAAAATGAGTATAGAATTCAAAATCTGAAACGAAATAATATTACTTACATACTACAGAGTATGAAAGAAAATATTATTTGAAGCGAATATTGAATAAAAATAACATCCCTTACGACTGTTGAATAAAAATAATATTCCAATGAATATTTAACGAAGATAATATTCCTACGAATATTGAATGAAGATAATATTCTTTATGAATATTGAACGAAAATAATATTCATACAAATATAAAAAATAATATCTCTTCAGAATATGAAATAAATAATACCATTTACCTCAAAAGAAGACTGGTTACTGGAGTAGTGAAGTAGCAGACTATTCTTCTTCTTTCTCCCTATAGCTTCTCACCCTATAGCTTTTCTCTCTCTAATTGCTCTTGTGAGTCTTAGTGAATTGTGAGTCTTAGTTTCGATAATTGCACGTTTTGGGGCTCAAAATATTACAGTATAATACCTTCAACTTTTCCTTCATTTTTAATTTAGTCCTGCAAGTATTATCAAACTTGCACCACCTCCCCTAATAGTACATCATGTGAATCAATAGTTCAATCATGTGAATCAATAGTTCTATACATGTGAAAATACGAATTAAAGTATAGTACCTCCATTTTTAACTTAGTCATGCAAGTATTATCAATCTTGAACCACCTCCCCTAATAGTACATGAATGTGAATCAATAGTACACACATGTGAACAAATAGTTATAATCATGTGAATTAATAGCAATTAATTGCTCATTTATCCGATTAATTATCCGATTGGTCAATATAACTTCCAGACATCAATTATTATCGAAATAAATGTCGATTTCCACTAACACTAATAATCCCAACACAATGGAACTATCAATTTCATCTTTAATCAACACGAACTTATTCATCATTAATATTATAACTCACAATATTTAACAACCAGGTCGTTCCCCGGAAAAAGAGGGGGATTTTCGATAAGGATTTCTCCTTATTGGCGCGCAATTAGGTGACCAAAGCTCTCCTTGACAGAACTTCTAGACATTGTTAATATTGTAAATAATAATATAAATAACTTTGTCATCTCAATTATTTATTTAATAATATAACATATTATGCAGATGATAATCTTTGTGACAATAATTGAATCAATAATATGAGAGATATGATCAAAGAATTATCAGAGCAATAATTGAGTATAACTGAGTGACTTCTTACATAAGCATCAATAATCAATATCGTAGCTACTATGCAACCACGCCAGACATCGCTTTTTTTACTACCGGTAGTTCAACGGTTTAACGAAGAACACTTTCCTCGTTATTTTTATAAAATGATAATTCTATCGTTTTCTAACTACGACAATACTTCCATCATGGGCTCCACCAATGATTATGTCGTCATACGAATATTCCTTGTTAAAACGAATATTCCCGGACTAATCGAATATTCCCCGACACAACGAATATTTTATATGAACTTGGTTACTTTGCAAAATTTTCACTTATCGCCCTTAACTTTAACTTTTTATCAATTTAACCATTTATGAAATAAAATAATAATTATAAGAAAATAGAATACTTTCATTTCATAAAATTCAGGGTCTTACAATCTCCCCTCCTTATGAAATTTTACCCTCGAAATTTACGTACGTACCTGGTATGCTGAAGAGGTGAAGATACCTCGTTTAGATTCTAACTCTTGAGGTATAACCTTTGAGTGTCGAATATGATCCTTTTTATCCAAGATTTTAACACGTATCTCCTCATACGTTAAATCTTCTGCTATCTCATCTAGTTCTCATTCAATAATGTGGTTCGGGTCGTCCATATATTTATGTAACATCGATACGTGAAAAACGTTATGAACACGCAACATACTTGGCGATAAAACGAGTCTATAAGCCATAGTTCCTACTCGATCGAGGATTTCAAATAGACCAATAAAATTGAGGGTTGAGATTTACTCTCTTCATCGATTCTTGCTTCTAGAATAACGCCCTCTTGAACCTTCTTCTTCGTATTCATCAGCTCCGGGTCTGTAGCTTGAACAGCTTTAATTTCATCGGTTAACGTCGATTTCACTCGTATTATTTGACATCATCACGTGGGTCCGTAGAGTCTTTAACTCTTTCTTTATCACTCGTAAGTCATATGAAATGGTCTTTGTGTTAACAACGTTACAATCGTAAACGCATGCGATCTTCTACTCAATGCATCAGCTACCACGTTCGATTTTTCCATGATAATATTGAATGGTATGGTTGTAATCTTCAACAGCTCGAGCCAACGTCTTTGGTGCATTATACGTTCGTTTTGGTTGAAGAAATATTTAAGGGTTTTAGAAATGGGTTTTGTACTAGGGTCAATACAAAATTCGATTTCACGCTCTGGGGTAGGCCAGAAAGTCTTCGAGAATATGTCAGGAAATGTATTCACAATAGAAATATCATTCAAAACTGTGACTCTCATCCCAAGACTTGGATAGTATGTTACATTGATACCTATCAACTTGCCACCGTTATTCACGGCTTCCCCTACATAAAGTCTGGCTTCGGTGCATTCCACACAAAGAAGTCACCAGCGAAAGGCTCAGGGCTCTTTACTTATGGCTTAATATAATAGTGATTCACTTTAGTGGTTTAGTTGCTTGAATTCGCATAACAGGTTGGTTAGGAATATGAAAGCTAACAACCTTACGAAAATAATCAATTTTGGCATAATGAGTAGTTAACCAATCGATTCCTAAAATCATATCAAGGGCAAGTATTTTCAAAGAGAAAAGGCCGACAGGTAACGTGAAAGTGTCGATTTGAATCAACAAGATTTATAAACAGTGGAGCTAACGAAGGTTTCTACTAATGAAGTTTCAACCAATAAGTCAAAGTCTAACTTCTCTGGGGTCAAATTTAAACATTGAGCGCAAGCAAGAGAGATAAAAGAATGTATAGAACCGGTATCTGATTAGGTATAGACTTCGCAAGAATTTATAATTAACTAACCCGTGCTAACTTCATTTGGGTTACTCGCTTTTTGAGAAGTCACGAAAAATGCTCTTCCTGAAACCACCGACTTTGTTTTGTGCGTACCATTTTGGTGCTACCGTCCCAAATTTGGACTTGATTTCGCTTATGAGACAAAATCGAGCTATGTGACCATCTTTTCCACAACTAAAACATAACTTGGAAGGCTGTGAACAGTTTTGACTTATCCGATGGTCGTTGCTATCGGTACGATTATTGTTGATTGATTTCGTAATCAATGAATACGTGCAAGTATACACGGTCAACAAGTAATAAAGTGAAAGTAGAGTATCGTTCCCACGAGGAATTATTTAATAAAAATTACCAAGTACTAACTCTTAACCAAATCAATTTTATTTAAACAACCAATAATTGTGATTTTTTCTAATTAAGAAAACTAAATTAAAACAATTAAAAGAGATTATTCTAAAAGAAAGCAAATAAACAACTAAAATTTGAATGAATTCAGATAAATAAGGGTTAAGACTCCAATAACCCCAATTATGAATTATAAATCAATTATTCAACTATTCCAATTATTATGTCTACTGAATTGTTAACAGAAATTCTCAAATGCAAAAAACCCTCTCTCGACTGATCAATTGCCTTCTATTTAACCCAGATTAATTTTGCTATATCTCTATGCAAAACAATTGAATTAAACTCGTTACAATCCTTATTCCTTATATGTTACATGCGGCAAATAGATATTCTCATTCTATTCACAAACCTAATTATTCACTGTGCAAATAACTAAGTCAAATGTCACCCTGCCCAGTTCTAACTCTAGAATTCCTCTCTCGATTCCTCCTAAAGTAACACGGTAATTATTGGCCAGATAATTAATCAATAAATACAAGGCATGATGAACAATTCACTTCAACATAAATAATTAGAATAAATCAAATAACCAATTCATAACCATAAAAGGTTCAATTGGAATCTTAATAAAAGAATTAGTTCATAATTAATGAATTAAAACCAAGAATCCACAATTGAATAGACATTAAAAGATAAAAGTATGATAAGAGAAGAGAATAGAATCTGTTGTCAGCAAATCTGATGTTCCCCACTTGCTCTTGCTCTTGATCTTCAGTGTTCTTCAATTTGCTTCAATCTCCAATGGCTAATTAAGAATTAGGGTTTAGATTCTAATCTAATGGAGTGTTTAATCTAGTCTAATCTATGTAATCTCCCTTTATTTTATGTCTTACATCATGTATTTATAGGTTACAAATCCAAATTTGAGCTTAGGAACAAACCCAATCCAATTTGGAGTCAAAAAGGTGTCAAAATTCGCCCAAAACGCATCCAGGCCGCACCCAACCTCTTCCCCAGTACCCCAGCGCTGGGCACGACGCTCAGACACTGCCTTATAGTGCCCCGGCGCTGCAAATAGGCTTAAAATGGGCGCCCCGGCGCTGTCCCATTTTCTGACATTTTCTACTCCGACGTCCTTTGGGAAAATGGTCATAACTTCTTCGTCCGAACTCCGATTTTGATGATTCAAGATGATCCGAAAAGAGAAAAAGTAGATCTACAACTTTCATTCTTTGCGTTTTCCGAAATAATGTTCGGAGCTATAGTCAAATTGGTTCTGAAGTGACTGCTGTGTAAATGGCAAGCCGAAAATGCGAATCTAGCCACCCCGAACGTCGATCCATGTAACTTTTGTCCCAATTCTTACAAAACAATATAAAACATGCTTGAATAGATATAAACACTTAAAAACTAATCTAAAAGACTTGAGAACAACAATAAATTAAGCCCGAATGTATCCAATTCATGTGTATAAAACTCACTCCTCAAATACCCCCAAACTTAAACATTTGCTTGTCCTCAAGCAAAAACACAAAAGAACTAAAAATAAACAAAATATCTCAACTAAATGAATGCATATGCATAATCTACTTCCTAATATACCTACGAACCGAGTAATAAATCAAGATATATATATAGCAACAGCCTCAAAAGATACCATTGGTACTCAAACAATATATCCAATCAATTCAAAATCCATAACTCTAACCAATTAGTCAACCCAAATCTGTCATCACCCATGTTGTGTGTGTGTGCTTGTTAACCATTCTAACCAACCACAGTTCAAGATAATCACATAACAAACTTCTTATAAGGAAAATTTTAGTTCCAATTCAATTACTTTTGTGAACATGACAACTCCGGTTAAAACAAAGCAATTACCAAATCTAAGGGTAAATACAGGATTTATTTATACTTTTATTCAACCACGAGGGCATTTTTGCTCTTTCTGCGTTTTTTTTTTTGGTCAGGCAATGTCTCATTCCATTAGACTAACGAAGGCCACCCCTTAGCGAAGCTTTCAACCAACGACACCTGCACCATATAAGACCTTAGGGCGCTTAGGTGTTAAGACACCCCTTCTTCAAGTGCATTTGCTCAAGTAACAAAGGCCCCAAACAAAACTAACCACGGTTTTCTTCTTCTTTTTTTTTTTTCATCATCTCTTTTTTTTTTTTCGGATTTTCTATTTTTTTTTCTCTTCATCAATTTTTTTAGTATATATATCCCATAGATTCCCTAAACTCAAGCTTTTACGTCATTCCAACCTTTACCGCCAGCTTCACTAATTTCCTTAAATTTTAACAAAGATTTTCCTCGTAAACAAATTATGAAACCCTTGAACCAAGTGGATTAAAACAGTTAAACTTTAAGTGCTAACCTACACATAAGCTTCGACGAGCTCTCAGATTATCATCATGATTAAAATTAGAACTCATCATCAATTATCAACACTGCTTCAAGTTAACATGCAAAACCAATCTTATCATAGGCCGAGCTAAGACCACACCAACCTATCACATGTATTCATGCAAAAATAAGAAAAAATGCAATTATACTACATGAACACATATATGAAGATGCAAAAAAAATACCATGTATTATATGCAACCTAAAAAAAAACATAATGCTAACACATAAAAAAAAATAAAGTACTATGCAGATAACTAACTATATGCGATGATTTACTAAAATTCCCCAAACTTAAACTAGACATTGTCCTCAATGGCTACAATAGAAAAAATTAAAGCAGAGGACTTCCCTAAAAATATAGCAATCTTCCTCCTTGTCCGCTAAGTTTGGAGAATAGGCTAAGCACATGGAACAAATTGGGCACCACACTTGAATTTGACTTGAATAACTCAGAAACCATGATAGAAGCAATTTTATTAAATCTTAAATAAATGCAAATTCAAAACTACTAATATAAAACTTAATAAAACTAAAATAAAAATTGAACTTGGTCAGCCTCCCAATAAGCGCTTGTTTTATAGTCTCACCGACTTCTTCAATTCTCTATCCAATTCCCCTCATTTAAAATTGAGGAACCCTCCATCCATCAGAAGCAATGTCTCTTTTGGGAGGTTCCCATTAGCAAAAACCCTTGAATTGAAGTCACCTAACATGCTCTTTGTAGATAGGATCCCCATTAAGAACGGCAAACCACTAGGTGTTTCCTCCATTATGTCGATGATCAGATTAGGGCATTGAAGCTTAATAAACATAATGGAATCTTCCTCAATCTTCTCTTTTTCATCCCACCATGACTCCACAACTGTACTAGCTCTTACGTTACCAAGAGCTTTGCCGACGACATGACTTCCAATTGGGCATGGTTTGGCAAAACTACCCGGATTCTTGAACTTTGGTGGAGGAGGCACATGGGATACTAATTAAATTGGCTCCTCTTCGTTGGTACTCAAAGTTAGATCTTTGTCGATCTCTTTTTTTTGGTCCCCAAGTCTTTCCTCTCTTTCAACATCTATATCATTTGGCACATCTGGTTGCAGATTTGGTTCGAGCTCACCATCAGTCTCAGAATTCATGTCATAGAGCCAAGTGTATTGAGGACGATTGTTCAACGATGTGTGCTATCTGGCCCCAATTGATTTTCCAGATTCTTGATCGATGCATTCTGACTTTGTATACTCAGCTCCATTTGATTAAGTTTCTTTTCATGTTCCTCTTGTTTCTTTTCAGAAGCTTTAATAACTTTTTCCAAGGCTTCCTCCCAATTTGAATGTTCTTCCTGTTGTAGTGGAGATGGACACGAGAAATCCATTGGGTATGTTGGACTTAGAGCATAAAATTGATCTTGATTGATACTCCATGAAAAATCTGGGTGATACGCCCAGTCCTGATGATAGTTGTTGGGATAGACATAATTATTGGGGTAATCACCACCATACTGTACCGGCTCGAAATTGATGGCGTATTGATGACTCATATGATTTCCAGCACAATAATCACAAGTAACCGCCACACTTTGATGACGTTGAGCTTTAAAAGCTTCAAACATTCTCGAAAGTGTCTCCATCTGTGCTAATAATGCAGAATGTTTCTCGAGTCTGTTAATCTCCACTCCCCTTGGTTGACTCATGTTCGTGTATGGCATTTATACGCAAAGTCATCCATGGTACCTAAAAAGAGAGAAATATAGGAAGAGAATGAAAAATAAAAATAAAAATAAAAATGTTTAAATTTAGACTAATTTGATTGAAATTAATATTGGTAAATAATTATTAAATTAATTCCCAAGAATGTGGCTTAAAAACTTGTTGATTGATTTCATGAATCAATGAATACGTGCAAGTATACACACTACCAACAAGTAATAAAGTGAAAGTAGAGTATCGTTCCCACGAGGAATTATTTAATAAAATTACCAAGTACTAACTCTTAACCAAATCAATTTTATTTAAACAACCAATAATTGTGATTTTTCTAATTAAGAAAACTAAATTAAAATAATTAAAAGAGATTATTCTAAAAGAAAGCAAATAAACAACTAAAATTTGAATGAATTCAGATAAATAAGGATTAAGACTCCAATATCCCCAATTATGAATTATAAATCATTTATTCAACTATTCCTATTATTATGTCTACTAAATTGTTAACAGAAATTCTCAAATGCCAAAAGCCCTCTCTCGAGTGATCAATTGCCTTCTATTTAACCCAGATTAATTTTGTTATATCTCTATGCAAAACAATTGAATTAAACTCGTTACAATCCCAATTCCTTATATGTTACATGCGGCAAATAGATATTCTCATTCTATTCACAAATCTAATTATTCACTATGCAAATAACTAAGTCACATGTCACCCTGCCCAGTTCTAACTCTAGAATTCCTCTCTCGATTCCTCCTAAAGTAACACGGTAATTATTGGCCAGATAATTAATCAATAAATACAAGGCATGATGAACAATTCACTTCAACATAAATAATTGGAATAAATTAAATAACCAATTCATAACCATAAAAGGTTCAATTGGAATCTTAAAAAAAGAATTAGTTCATAATTAATGAATTAAAACCAAGAATCCACAATTGAATAGACATTAAAAGATAAAAGTATGATAAGATAAGAGAATAGAATCTGTTGTCAGCAAATTTGATGCTCCCCACTTGCTCTTGCTCTTGATCTTCAGTGTTCTTCAATTTGCTTCAATCTCCAATGGCTAATTAAGAACTAAGGTTTAGATTCTAATCTAATGGAGTGTTTAATCTAGTCTAATCAATGTAATCTCCTTTTATTTTATGTCTTACATCATGTATTTATAGGTTAAAAATCCAATTTTGAGCTTAGGAACAAACCCAATCCAATTTGGAGTCAAAAAGGTGTCAAAATTACCCCTAAAACGCCCGTGCCGCACCCAACCTCTTCCCCAGCGCCCCAGCGCTGGGCACGATGCTCAGACACTGCCTTATAGCGCCCCGGCGCTGCAAATAGGCTTAAAATGGGCGCCCCGGCGCTGCCCCATTTTCTGACATTTTCTACTCCGAAGTCCTATGGGAAAATGGCCATAACGTCTTCGTACGAACTCCAATTTTGATGATTCAAGATGATCCGGAAAGAGAAAAGTAGATCTACAACTTTCATTCTTTGAGTGTTTCAAAATAATGTCCGGAACTATAGTCAAATTGGCTCTGAAGTGACTGCTGTGTAAATGGCAAGCCAAAAATGCGAATCTAGCCACCCCGAACGTCGATCCATGTAACTTTTGTCCCAATTCCTTCAAAACAACATAAAACATGCTTGAATAGACATAAACACTTAAAACCTAATCTAAAAGACTTGAGAACAACAATAAATTAAGCCCGAATATATCCAATTCATGTGTATAAAACTCACTCATCAATTATTATCGTGTTGTTGGTCATTGCCTTTTGGTTGTGCTGACTCATTATCGCGCTCCAATAACTGAGCCCCATTCATAACATCTGAATACAAACAAAGTTTATGAAAAATGAGGTATTGACGTATATTAGGTTTCAAACCTCTTAGAAACATTCGCGTCATTCGCTTCTCATTATCGACCAAATGGGATGCAAATCGGGATAACTCCGCAAATTTAGCCTCGTATTGCGATACGGTCATATTGTTTTTCTCCAACTTGATAAATTCCACCTCCTTCATATGACGAATACTTCCGGGAAAGTACTTGTCGTTGAACAACTCTTGGAACTTCTCCCAAGACATCTTGAGTGCATCAAGTTGGGTACGCTTTACAGATTCCCACCAATAATCTGCCTCTTCACGCAACATAAAGGTGGCGAATGGAACCTTTTGCTCCTCTGAGGATTCCAAGAAATCAAATATCTTGGTGATTTACTTTATCCACGTCGTCGCCTTAAGTGGTTCTGGCTTTCCCAAAAACTCCGGCGGTCCCAGCTCCTTGAACTGCTTAGCGGTGACCATCCGAGAGTTGGTAGTGTTTCCACCTAACTTTTGAACAGGAGTCTTTCTCGCCCGATGTTGCATGAATTGCATAAAGCCTCTGAACATCTCATCGTTCATCATCTGAACGGTGTTGTTATTTACCTGAGGATTATTGTCTTCCTGTTGCACATTATCATGGGTATTGATCGTTGGTGACTCAACGGTCTCATGTGCTTCATTGCTGATCTCAACATTTTTAGATGCCATTTTCAAACACTGTCACAAAACAAGGGTTAATTGACATGTCACATATTATCCCTATATTATGACCAACCAATTAAATACGTAATAAACTTAGGTAGGTCATACTAGCGAAGGAATTCTCCGTCTCTCCCCTCCTAGTTCTTGTCTCACATATCAGCCAGGGATCATATCCCTAAGCTTTATACCAACTGTGTACCGCATCCAAAACGTATACATCACCCATCTTAGGCCGCCAAATACATGGTACAAAAATTAAATAAAAACTTCTTTAATACAACTGTCGTGTAAAAATACGACAAAACTTAGCTGAGTTTTTAAAACGAATATTGTCTTCTAGACAATATCCATACTCAATGAAGTCCTCATTACAATTTATATCACACTATTTCACATAATAGTGAGGACTACTAAAGCCACTTATCCCGGACCATCACTCCATTCCCAGACTCGTCTCAAAGAATATTCTCATTTCCTGAAGAGAACAATGAAAGAAAGGGGTGAGCTCAACTAGCCCAGTAAGAAATATTATGACTAAGATAATGCAGAATAAATTATCTTTCGCCTTCAACAGTATAACAACTGATAGAATACAATAGACAACAAGTTTTAGATCAACAACTGCAGCGGAATAAGCAATCCATTAGAAGAATCAAGTATAGCATGATATCTACTATCTTCTATGATTTAAAAAGTTTTTTATCAAATCTATCGCTGAGACTCAGCTTAATAAATAAACCACAACATCGAATCATCCCTGCACTATGAGCCAATGATATTCATGTAATCACCAATGGTCATGATTATACCGAATAATCCCAGGTCATAATCATACCAACAACTGTCCCTCAATGCACTACGAGCCAATGAGGACTTTTATCACATCATTTGTAACATTACAGGTCATGATTATACCGAATGATCCCTGGTCATAATCATACCAATCAACAGTCCATCTACGCACGTATGCCAGATGACTTTCATCACAATATAAGCAATGAGGATGATGACAATGATATAAGCATTAATCAAATGAAAATTAAGGATAAATTTTAAAGACTTTAAATTTATCCAGAGTTTAAAATATCCAAATTGTCAACACGATCATTTGCTTTGTAGAGTAAAATTCAAGAATAATATTCATGTACCAAAAATAATTTGGATGTAAAAGAAATATATTTTTCGCAAATAGTACTTTGAATAGTACCATGTGAATAGTACTTTGGGAATAGTAGCTCATGAATAGTACCCCGACATGAAAAGTACCCTAAATACCCGAGTGAATAATATTCGGGTGAATAGTAATTAGGTAAATAGTAACCCGTGAATAGTAACTCGTGAATAGTACTCCGGCATGAAAAGTGCCCCAAATACCCGAGTGAATAATATTTGTGTGAATAGTAATCGGGTGAATAGTAACCCATAAATAGTAACTCATGAATAGTATTCCGTCATGAAAAGATAAATAATTATCAAGAAAGCTCATTATAATATTTCCATGAAAAGATACCGGATGAAGCGCAAATATCAAGGATATTCTACTAATTTCATGGAGTATAGAAGCCAAAACTTCAACAAAATGAGTATAGAATTCAAAATCTGAAACAAAATAATATTACTTACATACTACAGAGTATGGAAGAAAATATTATTTCAAGCGAATATTGAACAAAAATAACATCCCTTACAACTGTTGAATGAAAATAATATTCCAACAAATATTTAACAAAGATAATATTCCTACGAATATTGAACGAAGATAATATTCTTTATAAATATTGAACGAAAATAATATTCATACGAATATGAAAAATAATATCCCTTCAGAATATGAAATAAATAATACCCTTACCTCAGAAGAAGACCAGATACTAGAGTAGTGAAGTAGCAGACTACTCTTCTTCTTTCTCTCTATAGCTTCTCTTTCTATAGCTTTTCTCTCTATAATTGCTCTTGTGAGTCTTAGTGAATTGGTGAGAATGAAGGAAGGATGAGCTTCTATTTATAGAAAAATATAGTTTCGATAATTGGACGTTTTGAGGCTCAAAATATTACAGTATAATACCTTCATCTTTTCCTTCATTTTTAATTTAGTCCTGCAAGTATTATCAAACTTGCACCACCTCCCTAATAACAGTACATCATGTTAATCAATAGTTCAATCATGTGAATCAATAGTTCTATACATGTGAAAATACGAATGACAGTATAGTACCTCCATCTATACCTCCATTTTTAACTTAGTCATGCAAGTATTATCAATCTTGCACCACCTCCTCTAATAGTACATGAATGTGAATCAATAGTACACACATTTGAACAAATAGTTATAATCATGTGAATTAATAGCAATTAATTGCACATTTATCTGATTAATTACCCGATTGGTCAATATAACTTCCAGACATCAATTATTATCGAAATAAATGTCGATTTCCCCTAACACTAATAATCCCAACACAATGGAACTATCAATTTTATCTTTAATCAACACAAACTTATTCATCATTAATATCATAACTCGCAATATTTAGCAACCAGGTCGTTCCCAGGAAAGAGGGGGCTTTTCGATAAGGATTTCTCCTTATTGGCGCGCAATTAGGTGACCAAACCTCTCCTTGACAGAACTTCTAGACATTGTTAATATTGTAAATATTAATATGAATAACTTTGTCGTCTCAATTATTGATTTAATAATATAACATATTATGTAGATGATATTATGATAATAATTGAATCAATAATATGAGAGATATGATGCAGCAATTACTGTAGCAATAATTGAGTATAACTGAGTGACTTCTTACGTAAGCATCAATAATCAATGTCATGTGCTACTATGCAACCACGCGTATTATTGTACTTTTACTACTAGGTAGTTCAATAGTTTTAACGGTAACACTTTCGCCGTTATTTTTATAAAATGATAATTCTGTCGTTTTCTAACTATGACAATACTTCCATTGTGGGGTCCACCAATGATTATGCCGCCGTACGAATATTCCCTGTTAAAACGAATATTTCCCGACTAATCGAATATTCCCCGACACAACGAATATTTTATATGAACTTGCTTACTTTGCAAAATTTTCACATATCACCCTTAACTCTAACCTTTTATCAATTTAACCATTTACAAAATAAAATAATAATTATAAGAAAATTGAATACTTTCATTTCATAAAATTCAGGGTCTTACAATTTTGTTATGGTTTTCAAATGAATACTGAGTATGCTAAACAAATGTTTTGTCGTCAAACGACAAGCACGTGAGGTTGCCAAAACTTAAACAAACATACGTTTAAAGAAAGTAGTATTTTACAACATAGAGTACTATACGTTGATCACCTAGACGTGCTCGTAAGTATGCTGGACTTACGGACTTAGTGTCGGGTTGTCCTTTTTAAAGAAAGTATGAAATGCTCAAGGACTTGGACCGGAATTGATGTTTTACTAAATGTTATTCATTGTGAAACATTTTAAGAAAAGAGAAGTGCTATTTTGATATCGATAGTACTTTCATAACTATTGTTCAGTTATTGACGATATACAATTTGTATGTTTCAAGCATATTGATTAAATAGAATTGTCATACTTGTTAAGCTAGTTATGCTCACTCTTGCTTGAACCATATGAATGCAACTAAGACCGAACGGACCGAAGGATCCGGTAAAGATAAAGGGAAGGCTAAGGCAAACCTATAGATTACCTTTGTAATACTATAGGTGAATGTTGTTATTATTTAATATTATGACAAGAACAAATGTAATGGTTATTAAGAACCTGTGGAATGGTAATATTTTTTGGAATATATATAAGACATATTCGTTCTTTTGAGGCATTTTAATTGAATGTATGTGCAAACTGTAGCACCGTGTAGCACCATATGTCGGGTTGGAAGATACCCATATTTGGGGGCGTCAAAATAAACTCTTATGAAGTTTATACCTTATTTGATACTGGTTCTACCCATTCTTTAATTTCACCTACTTGTGCTCAACGTTTAAATTTGACTCCAAAAAAATTAGACTTTGACTTATCTGTTGAAACTTTTTTGGGAGAAACCTTCATTACATCCACTGTTTATGAATCTTGTTTGATTCAAATCAACACTTTCACATTACCTGTTGATCTCATCTCTTTGAAAATACTTGCATTTGATGTGATTTTAGGGATTGATTGGCTAACTACTCATCATGCTAAAATTGATTGTTTTTGTAAGGTTGTTAGTTTTCATATTCCTAACCAACCTATTACGCGAATTCAAGAAACCAAACCACTAAAATGTCAAGCTTTCTTAGCCCATGTGACGAATTTAAACAAAAATACGTTAGATTTGAATGATATTTCTATTGTTAATAAATTTCCTGAAGTATTTCCCGAAGAACTTCTTGGCCTAACCCCAGAGCTTGAAATCAAATTTTGAATTGGCCTTGAACCCAGTACAAAACCCATTTCCAAAACCCCATATCAAATGGCTCATATCGAACTTCAGGAGTTAAAACCCCAACTACGGGAGTTGGTTCCCGAGCCTCTAGCTGGTGACTTCCTTTGTGGAATTCACTAAAGCCAAACTCTCCGTAGGGAATGCCATATTTGTGCGGTAGTAAATTAATAGGTGCCATTGTGAGGTGCTATCCAAGGTTCGGATATAAGTCACAGTTGAGAGCAACCTAAGTTATTAATCGAAATACGTAGCCTTCTAGGCTTAGCTGGTTATTATCGAAGATTCATGGAAGGATTTTCACGAATCGCCACTCCATTAACTCAGCTGACTCGTAAAGATACAAAAATTTGAATGGAGCGATGAATGTGAAAAGAGCTTCTAAGAACTCAAGTGGAAACTCATTTCAGCATCTGTTCTGACAATACCATCAAGTTCGGAGGGATTTATCATATACAGCGATGCTTCAGGATAACTCAAAGAATATGAGAGGAATTATCCTACTCATGATCTAGAGTTGGCAGCAGTCGTTTTTCACGTGAAAAATCTAGAGACATTACATGTACGGGGAGAAAGTGGAGATCCATACAAATCATAAAAGCCTCAAATATTTCTTCACCCAAAAGGAACTCAACATGTGGCAACGACGTTGGCTTGAGCTGTTGAAAGATTACGATCATACCATTCAATACCATCCTAGAAAAGCGAACGTGGTAGCTGACGTATTGATTAGAAGATCATATACGAGTACGAGTGTGATATTGTCAACACAAAGGCCCATTTTGTATGACTTACAAAGGATGAAGATAGAGTTAAAGACTTCATGGACCCACGTGATGATGTCAAATATACGAGTAGAACCAACTTTAATCGATGAAGTTAAACCTGCTCAAGCTACAGACCCGGAGCTGATGCGTATGAAGAAGAAAGTGCAAGAAGGTGTTATTCCAGAAGCAAGAATTGATGAAGAAGGAATACTTAGAGTCAAGTCCAGATATTGTGTTCCTAACAACTCTGATTTGAAGTATAAAATCATGATGGAGGCACATAACACACCGTTTGTAATCCATCCTGGAAGTACCAAAATTTATCGTAATCTTCGACATACATTTTGGTGGAGCAATATGAAGAGAGAGATTGCGGAGTTTATCTCAAGGTGTTTAACTTGTCAATGTGTCAAGGCAGAGCATCAAGTGCCAAAAGGTCCATTACAACCACTTGAAATTCCAGAATGGAAATGGGAGCACATTAACATGGATTTCGTTACTCGTCTTTCCAAGGTTTCTCAAGGCATAGATGCAATTTGGGTCATTGCAGATAAATTAACCAAGCCTGCTCATTTCTTACCTATACGATAAACTTATTCACTTGAACATCTTGCTCGTTTATATATAAATGAGATTGTAATACTGCATGGTATGCCAGTATCCATAGTTTCTGATCGAGACCCAAGATTCACTTCACGATTTTAGGTTAGTTTGCAGAAAGCTATGGGCATAAATTTACGATTCAGATTTGCATATCATCCTCAGATGGACAAGTAGTTTTTGTCTCCTTTTTGGTTTAACAAAATGGACTCTAACTCATGCAAGTATACATGGGTCAACAAGTAGTACAGAGTAAGAAAGTGTCGATCCCACGGAGAAAAGTGAATAAATTTGAACTATCATGCAACAACTTAATCACTGTTTCTGTATGCTCAAACGATCATTAAATAAATAAATTGATATCTAAATTAATTATCAACGCAAAAATAATAATTACTAAAAGAAGGTAATCAAATTAAAAAAATATGGGATTCTAATATCATCTAATGCTTCATCCAAAATGCATGCCTCAGGTTATGCCTAATTATTTAATATGGAAAGCTAGTCGAGAGCTCAAAAGTGAGACACAACCATCTTTCAATGAACTATGTCCAATTTACACAAAATCCACAATTAATAGAATTCATGTAAGCATCATAATTACTAAACTCACTATATGTCTATGTGAATTTATAGCAAATATGATTTAAGCACAAACTCTCTTAATGACTACACATGATGAACCGGTATATGCCTATCTGGGTCATGAAACATAAAACCTAATACAAATAAGTTTCATGAACATATGCCAACATGGTTTAATCTATACTTATATTTCATTTTCCAAATCCACACAAGCAATTAGTGTGAATGGAGATCAAGCATTCAATCATTTATCACAACCATGATGGGTAATCCAATGTTAAACATACAAACATCACATATTAAGCATACACATATAAACTACATATTAAAATCCATTAGAATCCCATAATGGAAGTTAGTTCATTTCTGAATCAACAACCATTATGGGATTGAAGCAAAACATGGAATTAAGAAATACAAACAAAAGATATAAGTGAAATGAGTGATCAAATCTGATAATCCCTGCTGTAAAGTCTGTTTCCAAGCTTGTTCAATTCCACATTCTTAACTAGAATGAAAACTCATATTATTGAACGATTATCTAAAAAGAGAAGCTTAAAATATTAAGGAAATGCTCCCACTCTCTCTAGGAAAAGCTAACCCTAATAATCGTAAAAAAACTACTTAATATGTCTCTGGTAACCAACCATGTCGTCTCAAAACAGCAAACATGCTCAACATTTCAAATTACAAAATTCGGCATTTTAACATAGTTCTGACCGCGCAATGATGTGATGTGGATCGAGCGCGGGTTCGCCGTATGCTTCTCTATCGTGGTGCTTACGCACGGCGCCACGTGACCCTTTGTTATCGAGGCACTACCACGGCCTTGTGAAGTGTTTTTACCTCTGTTTTCCTCCCGTATGGGCGCCGCCATGACTAGGGTTATATATGGCGTAAGTACGCACTTTTGTTGCTTCCTATCTGTTGGATTGCTGCTATCTGCTGCTTGCTTTCTTCATTACTTCTTCACTTTTTACTTTTTCTCTCGGTCACATCTAAGCTCTTCTAGCTGTCCTTTTCACCTGCTTGACTCTAGTTGCCAACTTCATTCTTGAACAAGCAACCATGCCTTGTCCTTGCCATTTCCTTTCCATGGCATTTCATGCCTTAGGAGTTCCATCTATGTAAACTGCAAAATAAACACAAAAAGCAAATAAAACATATCAAAAGTACTTGAGTTAAGCAGAATTCCAGTGAGTTGGTAACCAATAAGTAGGTATAAAACCTACTTATTAGTAGTCAGAGAGGACTATTCAAACTCTTGAAGTTATTAAGACTTTGTGTCCTAAACTTCAAAGGAAGTTGGGATAAGTTCTTGCCATTAGTGGAATTATCCTACAACAACAGTTATCAAGTAAGTATAGTTGTAGACACTCGAAATTTTCGTCTCGCATACATTCTCGACATCATAGGAGGGCGATTCATCTTTCGAGATAACCTCGAAGACGTACTCACATCCATTCTGGATACTACAGGAAGTTTGGTTTAAACCCCATAACACACACCAAGAACTTCATCTCCAACCACGGAACACACACCGAGAACATCATTTCCAACCTCGGAGATAACCCCGAGTTTCATCATTGGCGATAACACCAAGGAATGTTGTTGCAGTTCTAGCGATAACTCCAGAAATGCTTGTTTCAAACGCATGCGATCAGCATCAATCATAGACCTCCCACCGAGGCACTCATACCTCAGACCCGGAGCTAACACCGGGAAGACAGGCATTCTCACAGGTGACATTGCGGCATTCAACACTTGCAGCAGTCTAATCTCAGATGTAACCCTAAGCAACGTCTGCTTTTAACTCAAACCGGCGATAACCCCAGCGAGGAGTCAAATGTCATCTTGCTACCTCAACACATGCCCGTCGTCTCAACACTTCATACATACATACATACAACAATGTCCTACAAGAACCAAGGAGTTCCAATCCCGAGTGACTATTACGCGTGGCAATACACCGGATAGAATTTGAAGATTGAAGACCATGGGCATGGTCCCCTCTTCCTGACTTCGTACAACCTCTAATCCATGTCATTGCAGAATCTCTCGGCACAAAAAATCAAAGAAGGTCTTATATATCTAGTTCGGATGCTCGGATTGAAGTTCTGCAAGTTTGAGTGGACATTACAGTGCACGAGTGCACGTACTTTGAGACGTCGGGAGCCGCGAAACCCGGGGCACCCTAGGTAGCCGCAGGTTCATCTGTGGCTGCTGCAGGTACACCTGCGGCTCCCCCCTCTATAAATAGAGGGCTTGGGGTAGCCATTTTGAAAAAAAAAAGAGAAGGCGAGGAAGCCCTATCCAATTTGCTTTGTACACACCCATATTGAGTGCTTGCTCTTTTTAAACACATGTTAGCTCACATATAGCTATACATTTAACGGTGGGAGCTGAGTGTTTATCCATATAGAGTCATAGAAGTCTGCATTGGTAGTCCACTATAAGCCTTCTTACACTATATAAAGCATTTTTCTTCATCTTTTCACGCACTATTCTACACATTGAGAGTCGTGTTGTTTGCGTATGCCCGGACTTCATCCGTGGTTTTCATTTTTGTCTGTATATATACTTATATATGTATTTATTTATATATGGACTAACATTATCGAGTTATGCCTCGATTGAGCCTAGACTTATGTCTGGAGCGTTTATTTGCTTTTATATATATATATATATATATATATATATATATATATATAATTGTATCGACATATCTCGATGAGCCCGGATTTTACATCCTGAGCGTTTATTGCTTTTATATATATATATATATATATATATATATATATATATATACATGAGCCTATATGAAATCCGTGTGTCATATATATATAATTGTCATTTATATATCCGATGATATATATTTATATATCACACACACACATTTTTATATATTATATATATATATATATATATATATATATTATATATTTACATTTCATCCCTACCGAGTTTACTTCATGGCGGGTTGATCGCTTTACAACTTTTATTTACATTTCGTCCTGCCTGGAGTTTACTTCGTGGCAGTTGATAGCATTTACTGTTTTATTTATATTTTTGATCCCCCATGGAGTTGGTTCGTGGTGGTTAATCATGTCTATATATATGTATATATATATATATATATTTTTTTATATATATATACAACGCTTATCGCTTTCCATATAAACTGCAGATTCATGTGAGCCTAGAATCATGTGATCACATTTCACCATCAATCTAGATTCTGCCTCCATGATGGACTTTTTCAAATAAGTAGCTTGTACATTATTTACAAGTGTAAAAATTTCCTCGATGGTTGTCATGCCCATGATGAGTTCGACATCACATATATTATTTTCTCGAAGATGCCTCGCATCTCGAAAATAAAAGCAAACAAGCCGAACATTTTAATAATAAAATGGAAGTATGAAAATGTCTCAATTCCTATTGAGCACATGGTTTGAAAAACCTCTTTTTATAAAACTTCATTGCTATATCTTGCTTAAAACTGAATTTTTCTATAAATTCAAACCCTGTGTATATAGGTGCGAATGAGGCCTCGCACTACTTTCAAATAATTGCACATTGATCCACACACACACATTCATATAACAGTTTCTTTGAAAAGTGGCGGTCACCATGGAAACACGGATGTCGGGGGGTACCTAACACCTTCCCTCCGCATAATCAAGCCCCCAAACCCAAATGAATCTCGGTTTCACAGACCCATTTTAGCGTTGTCACATCACCGGGTCAATGTGCAAACCTTTTCGATCATAGCTGGTGCAACCAAATTAAAAACACCAACTGGCGACTCTTAAAGTCAAATCGTCGACATTACACATGTCGGACCATTTTCACTTATTTTTTTAAACAAATCTCACATTAACATGAGAACGCCAAAGAATAAGTAACGAAAAGGGACATCTAAAAATTCTAACGTCGACATGTGGCGACTCTGCTGGGGACTCCAGTAAGAGGGCTTAAGCCGTTATTACAAGCTTTCCAAAACTGTTATATGCTTGTGTGTGAATGTTGCATTTACATTTATGATGAATGTGTACAAATGCATTTTACTTTCTGCACTACTAAATATCTATCTGTGATATTAGTGCTTCGCACATGTCATCATTTTGCATAAACGGTGAGACACGTTGTATGTGAATGTATGTTGTGTGGTTCCTCCACCAGGAGGCTATCCTGTCGGTGTTTGATTACTGGACTCGTAGGAAGACTAATTCCAATGAGGCTTAGGAAAGGCACCACCGAGATTCGCTCTAGTTGAAAGACCGAATTAACTTCTCGTCAAGTAGATTGCGATGATCTGGGAACCTTCATGCCAAAAAACCGCGAGAGAAACCCTAAGATAGGTCAACCTCTGATAAACCAAATGCAAAGGAAAGTCTCTTCATGCTTTCCATTTTCAATTACTTGTAAAAGCATTTACTTGTAATTTTATTCCATGATCATCTATATGTAATGGAAAATATGAAGAATATATGTGCATACATGACATGTTATCCATTAACAACCATTTTTGCAGGACCATATTCCTAAAACGGGCACATCATGATAACATTTACATTATCCCTAAGACTAAACTATATAAGTCTTTTGTAGGGAAGCAATTGGGCCTGTCACCCGCTCAAAATCCAAAAAGGCCACGAGCCTACAGCCAATCATGTCTTCTTCTGACCAGTCTAATTCTGTTTCCTGAGAAGAATTTGACGGATTGAGTAAACAAATTATGAATATGGTTGTTTTGCTAAAAGAATTGCATCAATCTGCTTAGGGTACGAAGATGCCTACACATACAGAATCCTCTTCACAAGGAGGAGCTCAAGGTTTAGAAAAAAAAATTCCAGAACCTCAGTTGGATACAACCAACAAAGACCCTGAAAACACCCATCTCAATGGAGATCCAGACACCGGTGACATCAAGAAGAAGGTCCTCCAAATGGAAGAAACTATCCATATTCTCAAAGAGATTGGAACACATGGAAGTGTCTCATATATTGACCTTTGCATATTCCCTAGTGTTCATTATCCAGAGAAATTCAAAACCCCTTATTTTGAAAAGTATGATGGATTAGGGGATCCTTATACACATTTGAAGGTGTTCATTGGAGAACTTGGATCTTATGCATAAAATGAGAAGCTCACAATGCAGCTGTTCCAGAAGAGTCTAACTGGAGAAGCCCGTTCATGGTATACCGGATTAGACAACTGAAAGATCCATAGCTGGGAAGAGCTAGCTCACGCCTTCCTCACTCAATACAGTTTTCAATCTCAGATGGCTCTTGACCAGTACCAAATTACCAAGGTCAAGAAATAAATCTAATGAGTCATTCAGAGAGTATGCTCAAAGGTGGAGGCGCCTTTGTTGCTTCAAGTTATTCCTTCCATGATGTAATCGAAATGGTCATGACTTTCATAGATATACAGAAAGCTCCTTTCTATGAGAGAGTTTTAGCCGGTATCGGCAAACCATTCTCTGAAATGATCAAACATGGAGAAATGGCTGAGATGGGATTGATGTCTGGTAAGATTCAAGACCTAGCTGCTCTTAAAGCAGTTGCTGACCACATCCATTCCAGATCTTATGGAAATAACCCCCGGAGGGTCCATAAAAAGAAAGAGGAGGATGTTTCCTTGATACTACAAGGACAAAAAGGCAGTCAGAACATGCCTATATAGAGGAGAAACTACTCCCCATTTCAAGCACAGTCTTCAAACCCTCTTTTGCCTAAAAGTGGAGAAGTAAAGCGCCCTCGAACGTTCACACCCTTAGGGGATTCACTTGAGAATATTCTTGCTCTTCTGACTACTCAGAAGAAAATCACACGTCTTCTTCCACCAGCCAACCCTAATGGGAGGGGTTTTAATACTACTCAGAAGTGTGCTTATCATGCCGAAGCACCTGGACATGATACTCAAGATTATTGGGCCTTGAAACACAAGATCCAAGATTTAATAGACAATGGTGAGATCGTGGTCACCAAACTAGATCAACCTCATGTGCAAGACAACCCTCTTCCTCAACACAAAGAAGAAGAGGTCAACATGATCAGTTGGAGCACTGGATAGAGTTCCAATTTTAATGGTGAATCATCCCAGACCATCAAAGACTGGTGTTGATGGATGGGATTATGCAAAGTTCCAGCTTTACTATGGAACGAAAGATGAAAGCTCTTTGCAAACAAATTGAGCAATCGCGTAATCGGTGACCCACCAAAGATCAAGTCACACGCCAATTAATCGCAGAGCATGCCTATCTCCTTCCTTTTGTTATGAATGCTCCACCATCACCTTCAGAAAGCGAAGCTATGGAGGATAAGGTTGCAAAGAGAGCAAATGCTAAAGCCCATCGGGATTTTGCCAATCAGAGGGACTTTACCTATCTGGGCCAACCTATGGAGGAAATATTTCAAATGTTGATCAATGAAGAAGAATTACATCCCTTCTACCTCCAATCAATCCCCGTTCAGGACGGTTTAACTCTGATGGAGTGTGTCAATATCATTCCTATTCTCGCGGTCACAGCACAGACGAATGTTGGGCACTCCGCCATCTCATTCAACATAAAATTTATAGATAATGTCCTCCTCATGAAATGGCGTATTTACGACACCGCAACTTGAGAGTGGGAATATATGTCCTTCCAAATGGAAGGGATCAGTAGCAGTTATATCCACTGAGGATGATGAGACTGTCAATGCATTTCCCATACAAGCAATTCAACTCAAAGGAGCTGACAATCCTTTGAAAGTGGTTGCACCAGAGCCAATTTCTTTGCCTTTCAGACCACAATATCATGTTGTCAGCTTACACAAAGTTCCATGGAATTATGAACCAGCTGAAGGATCTACGTCTCATACTACTGCTACAATGTCGAAGGAAAATCCACTATATCTTCCTCAGAGGGTGATGAAGCCCGCCATCAAAATAAATGGGAAGATTCCCATGGAGAATATTGAAAAATTCCTCTGCACTATGGGCCATAATGAAGCCAAGGTGGTTTTAAGCTTAAGAGAAGCTCCACATCAGATATCAATACTGGACTTGGTTTTCTCTTTCGAGGATCATCAGAAGATTTTATTGAAGGTTTTGGAAGAAGCCTACTTATTGAAATCAGAGGATGTGGAAAAATTTCAACATATGGTTGATCACATTTTCAACAATATTGTGATATCCTTCACTGATGAAGACATACCTCCCGAAGGGACCAGTCATTGCAAGCCATTGCACATTGCAGTTTTGTCTTACGGGTATATGCTAGCTGGAGTTTTGATAAATGGAGGTTCATCTCTTAATATCTGTCCTTATGCCACTTTGGTGAAGATGAATGTCAATCTAAAACGGATCTAAAGTAGTCATACTGGTTATCAAAGCTTTTGATGGATCCCGATGAAATTTCGTCAGAAAGATTGAGCTGCCAATTGAGATTGGTCCAAATACATTCAATGTATCCTTTCATGTCCTCAAGATAGATTCAGGATACAACCTGCTATTGGGGAGACCGTGGATACACATGGCTGGAGTTGTTCCCTCCACACTACATCAACAACTCAAATACGTTGTCAACAATAGTCTAGTCACTGTTAAAGCTGAGCCGGAATGTCCAGAACAAGAAGATCTGCCAATCATCAGCTTCAACTCAAAAGTTGAGCCGACCAATTTTCATACCTTGGAAGTGAGTAACACTCAATACCATCCTATTGGAGCACCATTTCCCGCACCCAAGATTTCTGTCGAGGTTATGTCGGCCACTCAAGAAATGATGTCATTGGGTCATCAGCCTGGACAAGGGCTTGGTAAAAATCAGCAGTGTATTAAGCACCCTATTCAAGTGTCCAGTCAAATTGGGACAGCCAGACTAGGCTATTTTGCCAGTTCCAGTCATAGGAATCCTCATAAGCATAAGCAGGTTCCTCAAGCTTCCGCCACACGGCGATTTTCTACATCTTCACTGCATGAGCTGATATAGTCTCCAATTAAAGTGCCAGCCCATGTTATGGCTATGTTGTTTCCCAAACCAGTACCATTCAAAGCAAAAGAGGTACTTATTCCTGATCCTAAAGTGGAAGAAAAGGAGAGGAAACGTAAACATGACATCGCCTTGATGATGTCAGGCATACGCATCATTGTCCATGATGAACATACAAACAGATATACCCCTGCATTTATGATTGCCCAGATGTCATGGTTATCATTCGGAGAAGGAGGACAATGACAACCCCTCCATCATCATAAATCCATCGTAACTTTTCCTCGACAATTGGAGCAACACTCCATGCATTGGTCGACAGAGGTAAAACGGGCGTAAAATCCTCTCGCCACAGTAGATAACTTTAATTGCTTACTTTTTCTATACAAGATAGCTTATTTTATCAAGACATGCTAACACTTTTGTATGATTAAATAAGCTTATTTTATCAAAGATCATTTGATTTCACTAAATTTAGATGTGCATGTATTTGCCGATGAGGTGTCTTCTCTCCACAAGGGTCAGAATTTTGATGCAAAGTTAGACTCGGACTTGATGGACATACAAGAGGACATTGAGACACCTCAGAGATTAAGGAATGGGTCGAGATAAGCCTAAACCCAACCTCGACTAAACCACTTCTTTCAATCTTGAACCTTAGAAAACCCTAAGCTAATCCAGATAGTTCGTGACCTTACCCCAAACCAACTGGAATGATATGGTTGCACTATTAACCCAATTCCGTGGATGTGTTTGCATGGTCTCATGAAGACATGGTGGGTTTGTCCATCGACATTGTTCTTCATCGCCTTCCCATTAAAGAAGGATTCAAGCCGCCAGTAGTAAGCTCAGAGATTGAAACCTAAGTGGAGTTTAAAAGTAAAAGTAGAAATTGTGAAACAATTTCAAGTTGGCATTATCATGGTGTCTACATATCCGAAGTGGATATCTAACATTTTTCTCGTTCCTAAACCTAGAGTAAAGGTGTGAGTTTGTGTGTATTACCGGGATCTGAACAAAGCTTGCCTTAAAGATAGCTTTCCTGTGCCCTTTATCCACATTCTCATTGACAATACTGTTCAATACAGCATGTACTCCTTTGCGGATTGCTTCACAGGGTACCATCAGATTATGGTCGCTCAGGAAGATCGTGAGAAAACTGCTTTCATCACGCCTTGGGGAACCTTTCACTACAGACGGTTGTCATTCGGCCTCATCAATGCCAGGGCAACCTACCAGCGAGCTATGATGGCTCTTTTCACGATTTAATGCACAAAGAGATAGAGATCTATGTGGATGACATCATTAAAAATTCCCGAAGGGAGGAAGACAACTTAGACCATCTCAGAAAGCTTTTCAACAAGTTGCATAAGTACAACTTGAAGTTGAATCTAGCCAAGTGTGCCTTTGGTGTTAAGTCAGGCAAGTTGCTAGGTTTTCTAGTCAGCCACGAAGGGATTGAACTGGATCCTACCAAAATCCAGGCCATCAAGGAAATGCCCATTCCTCAGACAGAGAAGGGAATACGGGGATTTTTGGGAAGAATCAACTTCATTAAAAGGTTTATCTCTCAACTCACGGCAACCTATGAGCCCATCTTAGAGTTGTTAAGGAAGAACTCCTCCATGAAATGGAATGATGAGTGTCAAAAAGCCTTCCTTACCATTAAAGAGCAGCTGGTTAATGTTCCTATTTTGGTACCACCCAGGGATGATGTTCCCCTATTCATGTACCTATCCATTAATGACAATGCCATGGGCTGCATGCTGGGGCAAAAAGATGATAGAGCCCAAGAACGAGCTATCTATTACCTCAGCAAAAGATTTAGCATCATTGAACACAAGTACACTCTGATTGAGAAAACTTGTTGTGCTTTAGCATGGGCTTCCATGAGGTTATAGCATTACCTCCATGGTCACACAACCCATCTCATATCCCGCGTGGATCCTCTCAAGTATGTATTCAGTAAGCCCATACTGAATTGTCGACTGTCCAGATGGCAGTTGATCCTACAGCAATTTGACATCGTCTATGTGACACAAAAGTCTGTCAAAGGTCAAGGAATTGCGGATCAACTGGTCGCCGCACCTGCAGGGGATTACAAACCCTTAGAAACATACTTCCCCGATGAAGGGGTAATGATAATTCAACACCACAATTACGATGCATGCCACACATGGAAGATATATTTTAATGGGGCTGTTAACACAGAAGGCTCTGGAGCTGGAGTAGTTCTAATATCCAGAAGACGGAGAGCGGGTATCCCGTCGCCATCAAATTGCAGTTATCGCACCAACTACACAAGTTGAGTATGAAGGTCAGATCATAGGGCTAAAACTTGCCTGCTCAATGGGCATCAAAGGTTAACTGCCTTTGGGATTCCAAATTGGTAATCAAACAATCCACGGAATTTATCAAACCAAAGAATTACATTTTCGCCTTTACCATCTAAGTAGTTTTTACGATGGCTTTGGAGTTTGAAGAAATCTCCTTTCTACACATTCCTCGTAATAGGAATGATTTTGCGGATGCACTAGCTACGTTGGCCTCCTTGATTCACATACCTGACAAGGAAAACATGTCAAGCATCACATTTGCTCTGCAAAAGGCCCCAGTTTATGGGAACTATGTTAGAGAAGTATCGGATGAGCTACCTCCCATCCACCACCCTTGGTATTAGCATATCAAGGAGTATCTGCGAGATGGATCTACACCCACTGAGGCGAGCCTAACTGAAAAGAGGCGGATCCGTCGACTTGCTATGAAATTCTACCTGAGCGGAGATGCACTCTACAAAAGAGATGCAAGATTAGGTCTCCTCAGATGTCTGGACAAAGACCAAGCTCAGAGGCTCATGGATGAGATCCATGGTGGAGTATGTGGCCCACACATGAGCGGTCCCTTACCTGTCAAGAAAATTCTTCGAACAAGGCATTATTGGCTTACGCTCAAAGCTGACTGTGATGATCACGTCAAGAGATGTTATCAATGCCAAATTCATGGGAATGCTATCCACGCCCCTCCAAGGGAACTCCACAATATGAGTTCGTCATGGCCCTTCTCAATGTGGGGAATGGACGTGATCGGGCCCATCGAGCCCAAAGCTAGTAATGGACATCGATTCATATTCACCATGATCGACTACTTCACCAAATGGGTAGAAACAACCTCTTTCCCCAAGGTTACTAAAGAAATCATCATTGCTTTCATCAGAAACAATGTAGTCTGTCGATATGGACAACCAGAGGTCATTGTGTTAGACAATGCTAAGAACCTCAACAACAAAATGATGGAGGAGTTATGTAGTAAATTCCACATCAAACACCTTAACTCCGTCATCTACCATCCAAAGATGAATGGTGATGTTGAAGCGGCTAATAAAAATATCAAGAAGATCATGTAGAAAATGTCCGTCAATCATAAAGGATGGCCTGACCTTTTGCCTCTGACTTTATTAGCCTACAGGACTTCAATGTGTACTTCCACTGGGGCAACCCCCTACTCATTAGCCTATGGGATGGAAGCAGTGCTCCCCATAGAGGTGGAAATGGAATCCCTCAGAGTGTTGATGGATGCTCAGTTGGATGAAGACCAATGGGTAAAAGACAGGTATCACCAATTATCTCTAATAGATGAAAGGCGAACCGCGGCTATCTTCCATAGTCTGTAAAAACCCAAAACCCTAATAAGACTCGTAAGTGTAAAATCCCATTATATAAATAAAATTTCTCTGTTCTGAATGTGTTATGCGTTAATATATACTTGGTTTTACAAATTTGACCAAATAAATTTTTTCCAAAAAACGTCGTGCTTGACACCTCGTGCTTAAATTTTTTTTCTATATTCTGACTTTTTGGTAAAATTATTTTGACAAGTTGCTTTGTCGTGCTTACACTGAAAAAATGCTTTGTCGTGCTTGTTAGGATTAGCGAGAAATTTAGGTTAACAATCCTAGATTAACAAACCCTAACCCTAATTAGCAAAACCCTAAGCCTAATTTATAAATTAAACCCTAATTAGCTTATCTTAACACCTAATCATGGTTAGTAAACTTCAATTAGGTACTAATTAACATTAATTAACATTCCTAATCATTAGAAACAAAACCCTAATCAAGATTAGTGAAGATTTAAACCTAATTAAGCTACTAATTTGATCAACTAGCTCACAAGTAGGTTGGGAGTCACCATTTCAAGTTCCAAAACATCACATGACATGCTTCCAAACTCCCAAGCAGCAGAAGAGTCACAAATCAGATCTTTATAGAGGCAAGTAGGTGGAAAAATGACCAAAACGCCAAGTTAAAGAATTTTATAAATAGGAACCTTAGAGCTGAGCAAACTCATGAATTCTCAAAGCCTAGATACACTTATAAACCTACAAAATCAAGCCTGGGTGATAGCAACAACAACATCAGAAGCTAGAATCACAAATTGCTCAAGAAAAGGTGCAAACCCTAGTTCATAAATTGCTCTTTGATCTTATGATAGATTTATTGTTTAGATGTTTAGAATTGTGTATTAGGATGTTAGAAAGTATGTTAGATTGGTAGAACACATTTTTATAACATCTAGATGACTTAATTAAGTGTTTTATGAAATTTGGAAATTTTGTAAAACTTGGTCTGACAGTCGAATGTCAGGGCTTGTAGATTCGTGTGTGTTTATATTTTGGTCTGTTAATCGATTGGTATTTGTAGCCTGTTAGAAGGTCTTTAATCTGGAATAGAAAATAGGTTCAGTTAAGCTACAAAACTGTTGACCGGCCATGACTTTTGTCCTGGGTTACCCAAAAACTAAAGAACAGCTCTGACAATGACTTTGAGCTTCTATAACTTCTTGTTATGTGTAAGTTAGAGTCTATGATTTGTTTCATGTTGTACTATTGTATGAGTACTACAACATCAATGCTTGACTAAACTGAAAATCATTACCAGTAGCTAGTTATTTAATGGTTAAAGTGATCACTCGACCACGACCAAATCGCTACCCAGAAACTCAAGAACACCTACAGCAAAACTTTCTGTCACTGTAGGGCTTTAGCGACAGACAGAAATTTTTTTCTTTAAAAATAAATTATAAAATAATTATAAAAACAGTTTTAAAAATTATATTAAATTATAATCAATGTTTTTGTAAAATTTTAGGTAAATATTAGTTACTTATAAATAGAAATAAATGGTTTAAAAATCATTTATAGGATAAATAAATATTTTAAATACTTTAAAATTTATTATAATGGATAAATAAAATTTAGTCCATATAACAAAGGTATTAAATACTAAACCCTATTAAATCTAACCTGATATTATTAAAATGTTATAATTGGATATTGTTATCAATATTAACGTGTTAGATTTATATATATGAATATCGTAGGTACTTATTAACGTTTGAATAGCATAACTTGACTGATCTACGCTCAGACAAGTTCTCTATCCTTAAATCTCTTATAAAGCAAATTTCTTAAACCCAGTTTATTTATTGATCAAGATTTTTATCTTGATATGCTGTTGATATAATATCCTACACCTACAATTGAATTACCTTATTATTGAAAAGTTATTGCTATAGTTCCAGCATAACTAAGAAATGAATTGTTTATCCATATGATATTATCTATTGAGCATAAACTTTTGTGCCAAACCAAATTGTTTTGGTAAAACAATCTTATACTGAGGTTGAGTATCCCTTAAGGAAGCGAAGTTTAGTCAATTCATATATTGACAGTAATTTTAGTGTATCTCGAGTACTGTAGGTGATATGCATACTCCTAGGATGTTGAATAGGCTGATCCCCTATCTCACATCTGAACAAAATTTCTAAGTCTTTGTGACTGACAGAAATAAGAAAAATTCCAGAAATGGTTGAAATTAGAGAAATCCATAAATGGTAACAACTATCAGTAGAAATTTGAATTGTTATATTTCTTCAAATCCTATATTGTTATAAATACACAACTTGTTGACCATGTCATAGCTCACCCTTGAAAATTATTCCCTTTGTAGTTTTAGATGGTAATCCTGGAACTTCTAGAGTAGATAAAGGGAAGCGTCCCTACATAGATTAGATTATATTCTTGTTTGTTTGAATACCTTGTAATAAGAACTCGTTATGAGAATCATGTAATCGAATCTTAATATTATGATATATATAACATCTTTTATTTCCGCAACCGTGTTTTCTTACATATATATATGTAAAATTAGACTTCTTCGAATTTAGTAGAGATCCTTGGGAACTATTTAGCTGAATGAGGGTATTAATAGCATGGACTATTCATGTTGTTATTAATACTCTGGATTTCAAATAAGTAGTTACTATCGATACGATAGTATAAAGTCGTTGGCTTAAACTATACATCTAGGTGAGGGTATTAGTAATATAGACTGTTCATGTTATTATTGATACTCTGAATTTTAGATAGATAGACTCTTGTCACAGATATAGTTCATATATTCAAGCGAGGGTATCCAAAAACAGTAATAGTTCTCTTGAGAATTATCAATTATTATGGGATACTGTGAATCTTAAATCTATGAGAATTATATCTGATAGTTCCTCTATTTAATGTAATCTTATAATCAGCTACCATGGGTGTATAGATTTAAAAGCATTATGTTGATTTTCTATAAACACCATATCAGATACTGTGGGAGTATAGATATGAGGGCGTTACATGGTCAGTTATATCAGCAAAGGATTGCACGATCCTACAATAGAAAAGTCTGGCTACGGTAATTCAAACAACATGACTTGGTTTTGAAGAAGATCATTAACAACCAAGATCAATCTAAGGAAAAATTCACTCCTAATTGGGAAGGCCCGTTTGTTGTCAAGGAGGTATTGATAGGAGGTGCTCTCAGACTACAAGAAATGGATGGCGATGAATTTTCACAGCATATCAACTTGGACACCATGAAACAGTACTATGTCTGAAGTTTCCATCAAGAAAACATCCTGGTATTGATCATCCAATCACCAATCATTCCAGTTTTGAACCCTCTCTTTTTACAAATTCTTTCGCCCCTCAAGAAACATACATTTCAAACCAGCAGCCTGGTTTCACCTCAGTTCAAACTTTTCATACCTGCAAGTTATCCTGAAGACGGGATTAAACTTTTCATACCTGCAGTTTATCCTGAAAATGGGATTAAAATTTTCATGCCTGCAGTTTATCCAGAAGACGGGATTAAACTTTTCACATCTGCAGTTTATCCTGAAGACGGGATTAAACTTTTCTACGCCTGCAGTTTGTCCTGGAGATGGGATCAAACTTTTTCCACACCTGCAGTTTGTCCTCATTATGGGATCAAACTTTCTTATACCCATAGTATAACCTGCACATGGGATTCACACTTCTCTTTGGTTGCGACTCGTCTGAGGGGCGAACTATGTCAACCTGATCTCCCTGATACACGGGAGTACGTAGGCAACCATATTCTATATGGCCCGGTCACAATAAACAAAAAACAACAAAAACATTTCTGCCCTTCCTCTACAAAAACAAAAGCACAAAAACATTCCTACACCCTTCTTCATTAATAAAGCATTTACACCCATCTGTCTTTCACATTCAACGTTGAACCTCTTACACCAGGTTCGAACTACACAGACTTGATCTCCTCTTCAATAGGAGTACATAGGCAGCCATTTATGGTTCAGTCTAATCCCTACCAGAACAAAAATATTTGTCACACGGTACTAGGATCAACTTCCAATCCACCACATTTCATCGGCTTCAGACCAAGGGGATGGAATTACCTAACCTCTCCTCACAAATATGAGATTCGGTGACCATCTAAGTTCCGGTTGTGCCTTGAAGAGCAATATCAATCCATAAGAGATGAAATTAACTAGGCTTCTCATAAATAGAAGTACTGGCGACCATCTGTGGTGCGGTCAATCTCAGAGAGGAAAAGCCACAATCCTCTCCATATTTCTAGACAGAAACCAGTCCCAAGACATCAAAGATGGTAGGGATACATACAGATCAATGATCCGTTTTGAGAGATCCTACGATGGCTTAATGTCCATATATCAAGGATAAGTTCAGAATGCATCAAGATCACAAGGCCCTGAAGAAACAGGCAAATATCAAGCAAGTATCAAGGCATAACTAAAAGGGAAGTAAATCAAAATATATTTCTCTTGCCATATAATACTACTTTGTTTGATATATACATCTACGTGTTACGTAAATGAAAAATGGCTAAGCTAGTTTGTGCAGGAAAATACAAAGATATCTACGGATCTGTGTGTATGCGGACTATCAGATCTAACATAGCATCCCTTTCTGAAGATGGAGGTAAAGCTGCAAGCTCCTGTCCAATGGCATCTACACGAGCTAGCAGATCAGAGGCTAACTGCATGGTGACATGATGCTCATCTATGTATGCACTCATATCAAGAAGGATGTCAGTCGTATGGGATCTAACTGAAATACTGTCTGCAATGGCCACATCCCTAGTAGATAGGGCGGCATCCCTCTCCACAATCAATGCATCCCTGGCTGTTCTAGCCTCATCCCTCTCTAACAGAGCAGTGTCTCTCCCATAAAGAGCTGTCAACATCGCGGCCCTAGCCTGATCTCTATCATAGGTCATCAAATGTAAGCTCTGCTCCAAATGCCGCATCTTGAATCTTGATAACAAAGGCACTTTCGGGGTGGGAGAATCCATCACAAATGCTGGCAGCCCAGCAGTCAAATCCTCGATGGGAATGTCAGCCTCCTCCATAAGGTCCTTATTGTCGGAATCAATATCCTGCAATATGGATACTACCATAGTCGATGCAGTCTCTGTCTCCATCCATGCTGAATACTCTGTAGAATAACTCAGATGAGTGACAGAAAAATCAGCTAGCTCTCGCTGATCCCAACAGGCATACAACCTGGATCTGTCTGCTGATGATAAGTGGCGAGAAGCGAAACGTTGAATCACTACCCCCTCATATGGGTGGAAATCCTGAAACTGGTCAAACTGACACATCACGACCAGTGGGTGGTAGGTGATCATCCCTCTCAAACCAGCTAGAGGTAGATAATCCATGCTTAGAGCATGAGTAATGAAGCTATAGGGTGACCTAAGCCCTGTACACGGTAATATAGCGAATGGATCTCCAATCCCAGCCAAGAAAGCTGACCAAGATGCAACATCTATACACTCTGCAGGCTGAAAGGAGTACGACATGGCTATATCATGGGTGAAACAATATCCATGTCGTCTGAATGTGCCAATCGGTCCCAGGTGTGACATAAACCACACGTACAGCATGACGAAGCTGCCTGTGAACACTCCTGCCGGATAACTGCAGCAATATGTGGCCGACCTCAGAGTCTCTGCCATAATCATCGGTAGGATGGTGTGACCCTCCCGGAGAGCTCTCACTGCCATAATGATGTCGATTTCCAACTCATCCATGTACAGTGGCATGTAGACGTATGACAATACGCACAGCAGTAGTACATCCACTCTGGCCAAACGCCATTGATCCTCTGGTGTGGTGAAATCCCTAGAATATCGTGCATAACTATCCTCAGAGTCAAATATGTCAAATAAAAAATGTTGGGATATCACGTGGCCGGATGTAATCTCATCCTATACCACTCTACGCCTCAATCCGTTGAGGGTCATGAACTATCTACTAATGTCTTCGATTGCCATGTGCACGCAAGGTCTATCCAATGGCAGCATCATCAACCATGCATACTCCTCCAAAGTAGGAGTCAACTCTCGGGTCCCGAATCGGAAAACCTATCTCTCTAGTACTTAATGCGCTAGCATGCCATCTATGAACCCTGTGGGAACCTGAAACATCAACAAGGTCATAGAGTTCTGCAACAAATGATCTACAGTCACCCTGTCTAGTGGTGACATACTATCATACCATGAGCGCATACCAGATGCCACAAAAAATGGTGTGGTATGATCAATACATCTGTACGGGCCATGTCATAAGACCATCCAGGGGTCAATACTGAATATCTCTGGACATACATATATATGCATAACATAACAACATGCATGATACAATAGATGGCAATATGATATAGGGAATGGAAAACTGTACATACATTCCTAAGTATATCATCATCTAATACATCTTTGTACAGCTAAAATACAGGGAAATGGGGCAAAGCTACCCAACATCTCAACAGAGGCCTATCAAAAGATATAGCGAGAATGGGGAGAAGCTACCAAGCAGCTAACAGAGCCTATCAAAAGAGATAACAAGAAAAATACATCAGAAGAAGTTGATGGTGTCGATGTCTACATCGTCAATCCTATCCACCTGATGTAACTCCTCCTGAGTCATTGGATCTCTATCTACAGGGATGTCAGGCCTATACAAGGGAGGATTTGCACAGGAAAAACCATATGGGTCGCCTGAGGGGCCAGCGCCAGAGCTAGAAGGATCAAAAGTATCTGCCTCTGAAGGATCTCTACCCAAATGCTGGATAAAGAAATGTACCCGGTCCAACTACCAGGTTAAACTGTCAATTTGTGTCACATGAGTCGGACCTCTGACACAGGCTAGCCAATCCATCATCATCACGGATCCTGGAACCATATCCCCCATAAACTGTGTGGCGCGGGTCTGAGCTCCAATTGTACAAGGGAACCACCAATGTTGGAACATCTCTTGAGTGCAGGGGCCCTCTGACAGTGTGAAACCGTCAATCCCCAACAATGGGATATCAATGATGGGTGACTGTAAAACAGGTCAATAATGCCTGGCAGCGGAGGCAAGATCGGTATGCGAATCTCTCCTGTAGTGCTCCTGATAGCACGCTCTCCTAAATAGAGCTCCCATCCTCCATCTGTGAAGAGAGGAATCCTATGGGTGGACATAACATGCTCGACCCCAGTTGGGTACCCATCCTCAAATCTAACACTCAAGTGATCCCCAGAATAGGGAACCCATGTGATGACATCGGCTGTCAACAACTCCAGCTGTAGGCGGCAATGAGTGAAACCCTCAGCTACAGGGACCTCCGCCAGTATGGAATGATGCCATCTCCGTCCTCATGGATAGGTGTCTAAACCTAACACGCTCACAGGACGCAAACATGGAAGCCTCTCATAGGCCCAAAACTGCCAACACAAAGGCAAACACCTGCTGTCAGTCAACGCTCTTAACCTGTACATGGGAAAAGACAAGAGAAATACTCACTAGTAGAAACGGGTAGAATCCTAACCAAGCCTCGGTCAAGCCCTGCGATCGCATACGCATTCCCCTAAGGAAGTAGGCGAAGGTGTAGGAACCCCAATCATAATCTCCTATATGGTCCACGTGTCGAGTGGTGCTAATCAAAGTGAAGGACACCGTAGAAGAGTTATCTACTATGAAGTATCCCCTAATGATCATCAAGAACAATAGTCGGAGAATGCGATCCCTGACTCTCACATCATCGGGTATAGGCTCACTCAACAGCTCGCTCATAGCATCTAAGCTCAAAGGACCTGTACAAACAGTCCTACCCTTGAGTGCCTCCGCCGGAACTCCTAACAAGGATCAGACGGCAGTAGGGGTAATATCCACCGTACAAGGCACTGGATCCCCCTCCAAACTCCATACCTCTGATAAATCGCCAATTCATCGGCGTCATCATCACCTCACAGATCCGAAGAAATGGAGTGGTCGAGTGCAGTGAAACCACCGCTCGAACAATGACACGATGTAACCCGAGGGGACAACTACGGGGAAGAATGGAAAAGAACGTCCCGAATCCCCAGCCATGTACAATCTCTCTATAGTCATCATGCAGAGCCTGATACATAGAGTGGATGCTAAACCAATTCCCTCAAGGCTGTGTGAAGCCAAGAACCTACATCGAATACAGATCAACATCAGAACCCTTTACTCCTCATCAATAGGAAACAAGGAAGATTAAGATCTAACTTTATACCTCGTTTGTGTGCAGGTATACTGAAGGATGCCGACTCAAGTCACCAAGAAGATTTGGGTTCACCACTAGAATACCTAGCAACTCCCTACGGGGAACACGTGCAGCAGGAGCAGGAACCTCAACCGGTACATCCTCCTCCTCGTCCTCGACATCTGGCACTTCAACTCGGATAGGACGTATCACCGCCTCCACCAAACGACGAGGCTGTCTAACAGAACAGGGTCGAGGTACTTCAGAAGCCTTTCTCCGTACACCAGAAGTGGTCCTGCGGGAACTACTCGGCTAATCCGGATCCATAATATCTAGACAACCAGTCTCCAAATCACCTCAGAAAGGGTGTGGTAAATTCTTACCTGGAGCTTTTTAAAATGCATTTTATGCATACATGCATTATTTTAACATACATCTATAGTAGAGTTAAAAATGCATGACTACACAATGCCTACGTTTTGGAAAAATTTTGCCAAAGCCCCCTTTGTAAATGGGACTATCCACATGCACATAGGCATGACTAGGTGGCCATTTAGTAGCACACCTACCAACAGTCATATACATCCTAAATGCATTTAATACATTGTAGTAAAAAAATCTGTAAGTGTAGTCTAATTACCAGGGTTATTTTACTTTTCTACCTTTACTCATTTGTCCTCAAATAGGATAAGAAATGACTATAAAAGGTACCAATTTGACTTTTTCAAAAGTTAATTTTTTTCACATCATTATGTTCAGCATGGTTTAATACTAACATTTGCTATGTTGAATATTTTTTGCAAAGTCATATCAGCATGCATATTCACTGCTATGTGTCTAAATGTATTTCATGTGATAAGTCATTTTCTAACGGATAGAAACTGGAAAAGAATACATGCATATGTTACCAGGACAGTGAAGAACGATTGTACGATAGCAGAATATGCAGAAAGTTGCCCGAACTCAACAGGTCTAAAGAGAAGCTCTTAGATTTCCTTCATCACGCAGCTTGAAAATGACTTATGAAAGCAACCCGCAGGGAATACATATACATGGTTGGCCGCAGGTACACCTCCGTGTGGGTCCCACACCTCCGGCTCGCTCTAATTAGAGTTGCAAAGGAGGTCTCACAAGCTAAAAAGGCCAAATTAGGAATAAAAACGCTATGTAATTAAGCAGAATAGCCTGAAATCATGGTTTTCATGGGCCGCAATCTGGTCCCACATCTCATTCATTGGTATTCACCTGCATACAAGGTATACTATACCAATGGCCTCAACTTTTACAAATCATGCTCGACAATACCTCACAAAGGTCTGATGCCGTCAGTGCAGGGTCACAACCCTAGAAGTATCCCCGGTGGGGGTTACAACGCCGAAGTTATTAAATGATGAAGTATCCCCCGGCGAGGGTTACAACGTCGAAGTTATGAAATAATGAAGTATCCCCGGTGGGGGTTACAACACCGAAGTTACAAATCATCCACGTATCCCCGACGGGGGTTACAACATAATTCAACCATTGATACACACATCAATGAAGGTCAAGCAACCTTAACGTCATCTCAGTCGATGGCAGGTAAACCCATCGAAGCAACCTTTCCCAGCAAGGGTCACAACGTGATGCAACCATTGATACACACATCAATGAAAGTCAAGCAGCCTTGACAATACATCCATCAGGGATATATTCGGTGATACACACATCAACGGAGGCCAAAAACCCTAACAAGTGCATACTATTGGCAGTAACTCCGACAGGATGGTGGGATATGTTATACACATCCTCAAACAGGCAAAGCTTTATCCCCATAGATCTCTTGTACACAAGAAGCACCTCTATGGAGAATAAAGTTTGTGTCTAGGATTCATGACTTTGGTGATAGCCCCAATGTCAACATCCTTGAAGACTTGGATCGCATGTCCAAGGCATCACTAATTGTCATCCCAACAGGATTACCCGACAATCATGCATCATACATTTGCATCATGTTGTTGCACACAGCATCATGTTTATATTGTTGCATTTCAAGTATCTAGGATTCTTTATCCTATCCATGCCTTTCATAGAATGAATATGATAAAGAGGGGCATCTGTAGACACTCAAAATTTTCTGCACACCTCTTACTGACATTGCAGGAGGGCAGATTCATCTTTCGAAGATAACCCTAGAAGACAGCTTACATCCATTCCGGATACTACCAGAATGTTGTTGACACCAAGGAATGTTACTGACACCAAGGAATGTTGTTGCAGTTCTGGCGATAACTCCGGAAATGCTTGTTTCAAATGCATGCGATCAGCTTCAATCTTTGACCTCCCGCCAAGGCACTCATACCTCAGACCCGGAGCTAACAATGGGCAGATAGGCATTCTCATAGGGGACATTGCGGCATTCAAAACTTGCAGCAGTCCAATCTCAGATGTAGCCTTGAGCAATGTCTGCTTTCAACTCAAACCGGCGATAACCCCGGTGAGGAGTCAAATGTCATCTTGATACCACAACACACGCGCATCATCTCAACACTTCATACATACATACATATAACAATGTCCTACAAGAACCAAGGAGTTCCAATCCTGAGTGACTATTACGCGTGGCAGTACACCAGATAGAATTTGAAGCTTGAAGACCATGGGCATGGTCCCCTCTTCCTGACTTCGTACAACCTCTAATCCATGTCATTGTGTAACTCTCGACATAAGCAGTCCGGAGAAGGTCTTATATACCTCATTCAGATGCTCGGATTGAAGTTCTGTAAGTTCGAGCGGACATTACAGTGCATGAGTGCACGTACTTTGAGATGATAGGACCCGCGGACCCTGGGGCACCCCGGGCAGCCGCAGGTGCATCTGCAGTTGCCGCGGGTACACTTGCGGCTCCCCCCTCAATAAATAGAGGGCTTGGGGTAGCCATTTTGAAAAAAGAGAGAAGGCAAGGAAGCCCTATCCAATTTGCTCTGTACACACCCATATTGAGTGCTTACTCTTTTTAAACACATGTTAGCTCACATATAGCTATACATTTACCGGTGGGAGCTGAGTTTTTATCCATATAGAGTCATAGAAGTCTGCATTGGCAGCCCATTGTAAGCCTTCTTACACTCTATAAAGCCTTTCTCTTCATTTTTGCACACACTATTCTACACATTAAGAGTCGTGTTGTGTGTGTATGCCTGGACTTCGGTCCGTGGTTTTCATTTATGTTTGTATATATATATATATATATATATATATATATATATATATTATATATATATATATATATATATATATATATACTTATATATATATATTTTATATGGATTAACATTATCGAGCTTTCGATATATATATATATATATATATATATATATATATATATATATATATATATATATAATTGTTATCGATTATATCTGATGAGCTTTGGATTTCACATCCTGGGCGTTTATTGCTTTTATATATATATATATGTATTTATATAATTGTTTTTAGACATATCAGATGAGCCTGGATTTCATATCCGGTGCGTTTATTGCTTTTATATATATATATATATATATATATATATATATATATATATATATATATATATATATATATACATTTAAATCTTTGAGTTTACTTACATGGCGGTTGATAAACTTTTACGACTTTATTTACATTTAAATCCACTTTGAGTTTACTTAAGTGGCAAATGATAGCATTTACTACTTTATTTACATTTCTGATCCCCCATGGAGTTGCTTCGTGGTGGTTGATCATGTTTGTATATATATATTTATAGCTTTTATATATATACAATTGCTTACTTTGCTTTCCATATAAACCTGCAGATCATGTGAGCCTAGGAATCATGTGATCATAGATTCGATCTCTTGAATCTAGATTCGATTCCCATGATGGACTTTTTTCTACTTAGTGACTTGTACATTATTTACAAGGTACAAATTTCCTTGGATGGTCATTTATCGTACCCATGAGGAGTTCGACGCTTCGTTGTATATTATTTTTTTTGAAGATGCCTCGCATCTCTAAAATAAAAAGCAAACAAAGTAGAACATTTTAATAATAAAATGGAAATATGAAAAGGTCTCAATTCCTATTGAGCACGTGGTTTGAAAAACCTCTTTTTATATAACTTCATTGCTATATCTTGCTTACAACCGAATTTTTCTATAAAGTCAAACCTTGTGTATATAGGTGCGAACGAGGCCTCGCACTACTTTCAAATAATTGCACATTGATCCACACACACACACACATTCATATAACAGTTTCTTTGAAAAGTGGCGGTCACCGTGGCAACACGGATGTCGGGGGGTGCCTAACACCTTCCCTCCGCATAATCAAGCCCCCGAACCCAAATGAATCTCGGTTTCACAGACCCGTTTAGTAGTGTCACATCACTAGGTCAATGTGCAAACCTTTTCGGTTGTGTTGTTGCAAACGTTTTCGGTTGCGTTGGTGCAACCAGTTAAAAACACCAACTGGCGACTCTTAAAGTCAAATCGTCGAAATTACACATGTCGGACCTTTTTCACTTGTTTTTTCAAACAAATCTCACATTAACATGAGAACACCAAAGAACAAGTAACGAAAAGGGACATCTAAAAATCCCGATGTCGACAATAGTCATGGCTCCATTCGAGGCATTGTATGGACGAAAGTGTCGTTCTCCAGTATGCTGGGATGAGGTGGGTGCAGCAACGTTGTTGGGACCAGAATTAGTACGCATGACAACGAAAAAGATTCAAATGATCCGGTAACGTATACAAACCTCACAAGATTGACAAAAGAGTTATGTTGATCTTCATCGAAAAGATGTGGAATTCAATGTTGGAGATCATGTATTATTACGTGTTGCTGCATGGAAAGGAGTTACGAGATTTAGAAAGAGAGGAAAGCTCAATCCTCGATTCATTGGTCTATTTGAAATCCTCGATTGAGTAGGAACTGTGGCCTATAGACTCGCCTTACCACCAAGTATGTCCCATGTTCATAACGTTTTTCACATATCTATGTTACGTAAATATGTGGAAGACCCGAACTTTATTATTGAATTAGAACTAGACGAGATAGCAGAAGATTTAACATATGAAGAGGTACCTGTTAAAATCTTGGATAAGAAGGAACATATTCTACGCTTAAAGGTTATACCTCAAGTCAAAGTTTTATGGAGAAACCACGATATTGAGGAAATGACCTGGAAGTTAGAATCTGAAATAAAAATAAGGTATCCTCACCTCTTCGACATACCAGGTACGTACATCAATTTCGATGATGAAATTTCATAAGAAGGGGATGTTATAAGACCCCAACATTTTATGAATAAAGATTTAATTTTCTCCAAATATTATTTTGAATAATAAGGTGTGGATTTGATATAATGTTATAGTTATGGGTAATATTTACAAATTTTGCAAAGTAAGCAAGTTGTCATAAAATATTCGTTGCTTCATAGAATATTCATTTTATCAGGGAACATTCGTACGAAAGTACAATCATTGGTGGACCCCATAACAGAATGGCTGTCGGATATAGAAAGTGACAAAAATAACCTTTTTTATAAAAATAATGGCAAAACTTTTACCATTAACTATTTAAATACTCGATGATAAAAATATCTGATGTCTGGCGGGTTACACAAGAAGCATGGCGGTATTTCACAAGATATCTCGATTGTTGATGCTTACGTAAGAAGTCACTCAGTTCATTTAATAATTGCCACAGTAGTTACTGTATAGTATCTTATATTATTGATTCAATTATTGTCACCGTATCATCTGTACAATATTTTATATTATTAAATCAAAAATTGAAACAACACAATTATTCATATTATTATTTGTATTATTGATAATGTCTATAAAATTCTGTCGAGAAAAGGGTTTAGGTTATTTAATTGCACGCCAATAAGGAGAAGTCCTTATCAGAAAGCCCCTTCTTTCCTGAAAACGATTTGGTTGTTAATATTGTGAGTTATAATATTAATAATGAACAATTATTGAAAGATTAAAAATGTGCTTATTGAAGATAAGTTATTTGTAGTATATATTTATTAATTTTTTGATACAAATAGAGTGGTTTTTCATAAAATACTTGTTGTAAGTTGGTTTATTACATGGACCCCCAGTTGCTCATTTTTCAAAATCATCGGTAGAAAGTTATCTCAGTTTTTGTTTTATTATTATTATAATAGTAATAAAATAGAAAATGTTTTATATAAAACAGAATACTTTTTATATTATATATAAAGTTATTCATTTTATTAGATTATAAATGGAATATATTATATTTTATATAAAGTTTTTATTTTATTAGAATATTTTATTGCACAGTACTAAATAGTAAAAATTAGATTTTCGTGCGAATTTTCGTGACTTAACCCATGATATTTTTCCTGTGCAGTCCGTGATTATTTCCTAAATAGTATCATGTCATTCTCCTTTAAATAGGATGCTTAGTTTAGAAATGAAAATCACACCAGAATCAGAGAATTCTTCTTCTATAATATTAATCGTATTTCTTTTGAGTTTAAGGAAACTATGAGTGTAGCAAATAGTGTAAGTTTTCTTCAAGAATATCCCCGCTATACCAATCAGATTACTCTCCTACTAAGGTAAGGGATATTATTTTTGTTCAATATTCGTAAGAAATATTATTTTCTTCCATACTCTATAGTATGTAAGTAATATTATTTCGTTTCATATTCCTAAATCTACACTTATTTTGATAAGTATTGCTTCTATACTCCTTGAAATTAGTAGGATATCCTTGAATTTTGTGCTTCATCTAGTATCGTTTCATAGAAATATTTTTTTGAAATTTCTTATTAAATTTTAATCTTTTCATGCTGGAGTACTATTCATGGGCACTATTCATACATACGGCACTATTCATTCATACGGTATTATTCATACATACGATATTATTCATATATACTATTCATGAAGTACTATTCACGGGGTACTATTCATGACAAAAATTGGTTTCTTTTCTGTCCAAATTATTTTTGATACATGAATATCATTCTTGAATTTTACTCCACAATTAATTATCTTGTTGACAATTTGGACATTCTTAAACTCTGGATAAATTGAATTATAAATCTTTAATATTTATCATTAATCTCACATGATTGATTTTTTATATCATTGTCATCATCCATGCTTATATTGTGGTGAAAGTCATCTTTGGCCCGTAGTGCATAGATGGACTATTGATTGGTATGATTATGACTAGGAATTATGTATCGGTATAATCATAACCTGTAATGTTACAGAAAAATGATGTGATAAAAGTCCTCTTTGGCCCGTAGTGCATAGATGGACAGTTATTTTGCATGATCATGACCCCTGGTGATAATAACAAATATCTTTGGACCGTAGTGCATGGATAATTCATGGATGTGATACTAATGAATATCATTGGCCCGTAGTGCATGGATAATTCAGTGGTGTGGATTATTTATTGAATTGTGTTGCAAAGATAAAATATTGATGATGAACTTTTAAATCATAAAAGATAGTAGACATCATGCTCTACTTGACTCTTCTAATGGATTGTTTATTTCGTTGCAGATGTTGCTCTAAACTTGTTGTCTATTGTATTCTATCAATTTTTATATTGTTGAGGACTAAGGATAATTTATTCTATATTATCTTAGTCATAATTTTCTTTACTGGGCTAGTTGAGCTCGCCCTTTTCTTTCATTGTTCTCTTCAGGAAATGAGAATATAGCTGAGACTAGTCGGGGAATGGAGTAACGGTCGAAGATGGTTGCTATAATAGTCCTCACTATTCTTTAAAATAGTGTGAAAATAATTGTAATGAGGACTTTATTTGAGTTTGGATATTGTCTACGAGATAATATCTGTATTGAAACTCGGCTATTGTGTTGTCGTATTTTGCACGATAATTGTATAATTGAAGTTTGTATTTAAATTATGTACCATGTATTTGGCGACTCAGAATGGGTTGTGTAGACCTATTTTGGGGGCGTCACATATTTTATATCTATGAATTGAGTAGTTTTAATTGAGTTATTTTGCTTATTCTTAAGAACTTCAGTAGAATTTTTGTGCATTTTAGTAGTTTGTGATAATAAAGGATTCCAACCTATTTTAGTGTTAATTTTGCATAATATTATTAGCCTTGACTTAGCCATGTGTGAATAAAGATCATTTGGGTGGAGGAGTAACCATTCCAAAAAAGGTATAAAGTGTAAGGAATAGTTAAAGAAATCAATGTTGAGACAGGAGAATTGGAACAGCGACCAGAAACCATGGGAAGTCGTGGAGTACAACATTTGAAGTCGCGACGCTGGACCAATTTACAGGTGTGTAAGTGATAAGTGGATTTTATATCCACGAATTGATGTCCAATTTCAGATTAATTGTTGTTAAATCCTTATTTCTATGATCTTCTTTTACTTGTTTCTTGTTATTTTATATATAGGATGGGTGGTGTGGTGCATGAGTGAAAAAGGAGGCAATTGGAGCATTATTGTTGCAAGTATGAAGATTCACTAAAGTCGGATAATTTGAAGGCATGCCATGAGGCGAGCTAAATAAACTAACACCCCGTAAGGCGAGGGGTCTTCACATTTGGTTTCTTGAGAGCCATGCCACGTAGGGCGAGGCTTTTATATGCTTATACCCCGGTCGGGGCGGGGGTGCCAGATCCTGAGTGTCCTGTCTTGCTTGAAACTCTGCTGGAACATGGATTTTAGTGTGTGGAATGTGTTTGGACTTTATATAACATGGGATTTCGATCAGAAGTTGGAGATTTGGATATATAATGAGCAACAAACATCGAAATCAAACACACAAGGCAAATTACAAAGATTAATTACAGATCTTTCTTATCAAGCATTGGAGGAAGACTTTGAAGAGAATTTCATATCAATTGTGGATTAAGGCTACGTGAAGGGTGTTTTGAATTATTCTTCTTTTTAGTCTTATATTTGTAATTGAAAGGATGTTGTCTTTAATTTATTCAATTATTATTTCATTCATGATGAACTAATTCACTTTTTAGGCTTATGATGGATCCTTAAGTGAAACGATGGTTTTATAACTTTGATTTTCAGTTCAATAAACTATTTTCCAGTTTATCTATATTAATTTGAGCTTGAATTTATGAATTGCCTGATCAACAATTCTTTGTGGATTTGTATGGAATCGAGAGAGGATATACGAGTCTAGACTTAGTTAATATAGCATGTGTTCTTGAATTTTGTGAATGTACAGAATCTTGATGAATGTTAAGGTAGAGATATGCTTGACATCGCATGTAATCGGATAGAGGACTTAATCTTAAACCTTCTTTAATTATAATTCACATAGAGATATAGTGTGTTAGTTGATTAAGGCGTTTAACTTGTTCCTATCTTAATTGTAGATTTAAGTTAATACGGTATTAGTACATCGAGAGGTGGCTAGTGCTACATTTGTGTTCTTGATTAATAAACTGGGATAGTGAATTGAACTGGAATAAAGGTGTAAAAATCAGAGTGAAGCTTGGGGTAAAATCGTAAGCCTAATTCTCCATTAATTGTTTGAGATTTTAGTTTTTAATATTTGTGATTGGTTTGTGATCTTATATTTATTAATAATTTTAGTTTTTATAATTTTAATCATTGATTTGGATAGTTTAATAAAATTAGGATTAATAGAAAATTGATAATTGTGAGGTTAAATTCTTACTTAATTATCTCTATGGGAACGATACTCTACTTACTATTATATTACTTGTTGACCATGTATACTTGTGTGTCGTGCGTAATTAGATTTTACCCAACAAGTTTTTGGCGCCGTTGCTGGGGATCATTTAGTATAGAATTTAATATTTTATGATATCAGTATAATTAGTCCAGTTTTACTTAAACATTTTTATTTTTGTTTTGTTCTTCTTATTTCAAGTTTTTGAAATGGTTTATGCAAACGCGGTCCAAAAATTCAGACTTACTTCCTTTTGAGGACGACATTGAGAGACGGTTTCAGAGGTTAAGTAAGTGGATCAAGGAAACAAAAGAAGAATTCGAAAACTCTGAAAAAGAAGAGGCAATGGCAGCAGAAGATCAGAAAGCATTGAGGGATTTTACTACACCCAAGGTGACTGAGCTGCAGTCAAGTATCACCAAGCCTGCTATAGCTGCGAACACATTCGAAATCAAGCCTGGGACGATTCAAATTATTCAAAATTCAGTTCAGTTTGGGGGATTAGCAAATGATGATCTGAACGAACATCTAGTCAACTTTCTGAAGATTTGTCACACTTTCAGGTACAATGGGGTGTCGGATGATGCGGTGAGACTTCGCTTGTTCCCATTCACCTTACGGGACAAGGCGAAGAGTTGGTTACACTTTCTACCGCCAAGATCGATAACTACTTGGGAAGACCTCGCTCAGAAATTTCTTGCAAAATTCTTCCCACCAGTGAAAACTGCAAAAATGAGGAATGAGATAACAATGTTTGAACAGCAACACGGGGAGTCATTGTATGAGGCATGGGAAAGATACAAGGAATTTCCCAGAAAGTTCCCGCATCATGGATTGCCTAAGTGGTTGCAAATGAATACTTTCTATAACGGACTACATGGGAATCTCAGGACCAGTATTGATGCAGCTTCGGGTGGAGCAATTACGGTAAAAAGTTATGAGGAGGCTTACAATTTAATTGAGATAATGGCAGCTAACAACTACCAGTGGCCCATGGCAAGAATGACACAGGCAAAGGCAGCTGGAGTGTTAGAAGTAAATGGTGTGACAATCTATAATATGATTGATTTCAACCTTTATCTAAGAAGTTGGATGCTATATAGGGAGGCACAAGCACAAAGAGAGTTCGATTATTTGTGAATTGTGCGCGGGTGAACATCCTACAGATCAATGTGCAATCAACCCAGCGTTCGTGCAATTTGTGGGTAGCTACAACAGGATTCCACATAATATGTACCAAAATACTTACAACCAGGGGAATAGGAATCACCTAAATTTCTCGTGGAGTAATAACCAGTAACATCAAGCTCCACGACCATCATATCCCCCAGGTTTTCAAAATCATCAACAACCAGCTCAACATCAAGAAAGGAAATCAGATTTAGAGGAGTTGTTGTCAAAGTATATAACAAGCAACGAGGCAGCGATGAAAAACCAAGCAATGGCCATCAAGAATTTGGAAAATCAGATGGGACAAATTGCCTTAGCATTGAACAACAGATCACAAGGGACTCTACCGAGTGACACAGAGAGAAATTCGAAGGGAAACCATGAACAGTGTCAGGCAATCACTTTGAGAAGTGGAAAACATCTAGATGCGAAAAGTGCAGAAAATTCAGCTATATCGGATGACAAAACTGACGAGAACAAAGGGGTTGAAGAAAAGAAGGGTGAGGATAAGCAAATTGAGAAAATAAAGTTAGATGACAAGCCAGTTGCGTATCCTCCACCGCCGTTTCAATAAAGAGTCCAAAAACAGAAATTAGATAAGCAGTTCGCGAAATTTTTGGGAAGTTTTTAAGAAACTTCAGATTAACATCCTGTTCGCAGAAGCCCTAGAGCAAATGCTAAGTTATGCCAAGTTCATAAAAGGGATTCTGTCCAGGAAAAAGAAATTGGAAGATTTCAAAATAGTGGCATTAACAGAGGAGTGTAGTGCGGTGTTACTGTGAAAGTTGCCACCAGAGTTGAAAGATGCAGGGAGTTTCACTATTCTGTGCACGATTGGGAATATGGCGTTCAACAAATGTTTGTGTGATTTGGGAGCAAATGTGAACCTTATGCCATTATCAGTTTATACAGAATTGGGTTTGCCAGTTCCAAAGCCTACGAACATCTCATTACAATTAGCAGATAGGTCAGTCACGTACCCGAGAGGCATTGTGGAGGACATATTGGTAAAGGTTAACAATTTATATTCCCCGCGGATTTCATTATTCTAGATTTTGAGGAAGATAAGAACATCCCAATTATCCTAGGGAGACCTTTCTTGGCTACTGGTGGGACACTCATCGGCGTCTGAAAGGTGAACTAACAATGAGGTCCAAGATCGAAAGTGAAATTTAATGTCTTCAAGGCCATGAAATTCCCTACGGATGAAGAAGAATGTTTCAGGATGGATATTATTGAGTAGATAATCAGCGAAGACATGGGAAAGAGTTTGGTCAATGATCCATTGGAAACAACACTATTGGGGGATGAAGAGTTAGATGATCCAGAATTTGTGGACAACTTGCAGATTCTAGACTCCTTGCCATGAGTTAGCAGATTTAAAACACCCTTTGAACCATTGCACATGGAGGAGAAAGCCACAACAAGGATGAAACCGTCATTGGAGGAGCCATCAACTCTTGAACTTAAGCCACTCCCTAAACACCTCAGGTATGCGTATTTAGGCAATTCTAATTATTTACCTGTTATTATTTCTGCTACACATAATGAATTGCGGTAAGAAAAGTTGCTAAGAGTGTTTAGGGACCAAAAATCAGCTATCGGATGGACAATAGTAGATATCAAGGGAATCAGCCCATTCTTTTGCATGCACAAAATTCTGATGGAAGACGATGCAAAACCAATAGTGGAACATCAACGACGGCTCAACCCTATCATGAAAGAAGTAGTCAAGAAAGAAATATTTAAATGGTTGGATGTAGGTATCATATACCCGATTTCAGACAGTAAGTGGATTAGTCCGGTGCAATGTGTGCCAAAAAAGGGAGGAATGACCGTGGTTCAGAATGATGACAATGAGCTGATTCTGACAAGGATAGTGACTGGTTGGAGGGTCTGCATGGACTACAGGAAGTTGAAATAAGGCGACCCGCAAAGATCACTTTCCTTTGCCCTTTATCGATTAAATGTTGGACAGATTAGCGGGACACGAGTACTACTGCTTATTGGATGGATATTCGGGTTATAATCATATCATCATCGCTCCTGAGGATCAAGAGAAGACTACGTTTATGTGCCCATACGGTACATTCGCATTCAGGAGAATGTCGTTCTGTTTGTGTAATGCACTGCTACCCTCCAGCGGTGTATAATGGCTATCTTCTTAGACATAGTAGAGAAAAATGTGGAAGTCTTCATGGATGACTTCTTTGTCTATGGGGATGATTTTGATGCGTGTTTGGAAAATTTAGTAATGGTTTTACAAAGATGTACTGACACGAATTTGGTCCTTAACTGGGAAAAGTGCCACTTTATGGTAGAAGAAGGTGTAATTTTGGGACACAAAGTCTCGACTCAAGGATTAGAGGTTGATAATGCTAAGCTGGAAACAATTTAAAAGCTACCTTCATCGAGTTTAGTTAAGGGAATTAGAAGTTTTCTCGGACATGCTCGGTTCTACAGGATATTCATAAAGGACTTCTCTAAAATTACAAAACCTTTGTGCAGTCTTTTAGAGAAGGATTCAGTTTTCAAGTTTGATGAGGAGTGTACAGTGGCATTCGAGCTATTGAAGAAGAAGTTAACTACAGCTCCCGTGATCATCACACCAGATTGGAATATGCCTTTCGAACTAATGTGTGATGTAAGCGACTATGCAGTTAGGGCTGTTTTGGGTCAACACCGAGAAAAGGTATTTCGTGCCATATATTATGCAAGTAAGACACTCACAGAGACTCAATTGAACTACACAACTACGGAAAAAGAATTACTTGCAGTGGTCTATGCGTTCGATAAATTTTGGGCATACTTGATCGGGACTAAGGTGGTAGTTTATACGGATCACTCGACCATTCGGTACTTAATTTTGAAAAAAGATGTTAAGCCACGCCTTATCAGATGGATTCTGCTTTTACAAGAGTTTGATTTAGAAATAAAGGATAGAAAGGGGACGGAGAACCAAGTCGCCAATCATTTGTCTAGGCTGGAAAATCAAGATAAACAGAAAAGAGGACAAGTGTGTAATCAACGAATCATTCCCGGATGAGCAATTATTTGGGAAAAATATAGAATTTCCATGGTATGCGGACTATGCGAATTATCTAGTGAGCAACATTCTTCCTCCTGATTTTACACGACAGCAGAAAAAGAAGTTTCTTTATAACGTCAAATGGTATATGTGGGATGAGCCTTACCTATTCAAACAGTACGCTGACAAGATGATTAGAAGGTGTGTGCCCCACAGTGAAGTAAAGAATATACTGCATGAATGTCACTCATCTGCATATGGGGGTCATTATGGTAGTGAGCAAACAGCGACAAAGGTGCTTCAAGCCGGGTTTTATTGGCCTACATTGTTCAAAGATGCCCACCAATTTGTTAAAACATGTGATAGATGTCAAAGGGTGGGCAACATATCGAAAAGGAATGAGATGCCACTACAAATAATTTTAGAAGTTGAGATTTTTGATGTATGGGGCATAGATTTCATGGGGCCATTCCCTTCATCACTTAACAATCAGTACATTTTTCTTGCAGTGGATTACGTCTCAAAGTGGGTTGAAGCCGCAACACTCCCAACTAACGATGCCAAAGTGGTTCTTAAATTCTTGTAGAAGAATATTTTTACGAGATTTGGCACGCCGAGAGCTATTATAAGTGATGAAGGTAGTCACTTCTATAACAAATCGTTTACAGCTCTATTGGCAAAGTATGGGGTCAACCACAAGGTGGCGACGGCTTATCATCCCCAAACAAGTGGGCAAGTTGAGGTTTCAAATAGGGAAGTAAAGAGAATCTTGGAAAAGGGGGTAAACCCGAATCGAAAGGATTGGTCGCTTAGGTTGGATGATGCACTATGGGCCTACCAGACTGCGTATAAAACACCGATTGGTATGTCACCATATCAACTACTATACGGAAAGGCTTGTCACTTACCTATCGAGTTACAGCACAAGGCTTACTGGGCGATTTAGAAACTTAACTTTGATTAAGCAGTTGTGGGTGAAAAGAGGCTACTTCAGCAAAACGAGCTCGACAAATTCCGATTACAAGCTTACGATAACTCAAAATTATACAAAGAAAAAATCAAGAAATGGCACGACCAGAAAAATCATGCACAGAATGTTCGAGTCAGGGCAATCAGTCCTATTTTTCAACTCACAATTGAGGTTGTTCCCAGGCAAGCTTAAGTCAAGATGGTCGGGACCATTCACCATCAAAAGAGTTTTCTCTCATGGCGTCATTGAACTCTACAATAGGAATCCATTGGAAACGTTCAAGGTCAACGGTCAGCGGTTGAAGCATTATTGGGGTGGCGAATCCAACACGGATGTCATCGCAATCACATTATCCGACGTACCATAAACAGGGAGTAGTCAGGCTGAATAACTTAAAATCAAGCGCTAATTGGGAGGCAACCCAATCGTACTTTTATTTTTCATATTTTTAACCATAACTGTTAGATGATAGTTTAGCTTAATTAGTAATTTTTAATAAGTGCATTAAGTAGTTATTATATTGTATGAGTCTTGTTAATCTCTCGACCATGCTCAAAATGATCAACAATTTACTCACATATATGTTTCATGACTTGCAGGATGTGAAACTAATCATTAATGGAATAACATGAAGGAAAGAAGAGCTGAGGACATCAACTAACAGTGAGCATGCCCGTCGGGGAGGGCTCTTTATGCCTTGCACCCCCCGCCGGGGCAGGGGTCTCCCAACTAAGTAAACAGAGTGCATGCCCGCCGGGGTGGGACCCTAAAGCATTAAACCCCCCACCGGGGCGGGGGTCCTCCAAGTCCAATAGTAGATTACATGCCCGCCGGGGCGGGCTTCCTAAGCATGTTACACCCTGCCGGGGCGGGGGTCCTGGAAGTGCAAAGGCTCGACAGTTTCCCTTTCTCAACCCACTTTCCCTACTTCCTCATTACACACGACCACTACTTCTTCTTCCAAATTACAACCCCAATTTTTCCTCACATAAACTACCCTACTCCACTACTTCTCCCCACCACTCCAATCCACTACTCCATTACTTCTCACCACCAACTTACTTCACACCACCATCTCTATATATTCACACCCTCACAACCTAATTTCCTCACAACCTTCCAACTATATCTCACATGGTTACGAATTAGGGCTTTCAGTGCAACGAATTTCAGTGCTTTGTGTTCTAATTCCTTACTTCATAGTACCATAATAGAGGAAAATCATCAAGTTTGGGGGGTTAAATCACTATGCACACCAAGTGTTTGACAGTTTGTCTGAACCAAGTTTGGGGGGGGAGATTTTGTTATTAAGGCATCTGAGAATCAATGGCTTCTAAACCAACTTCAAAGAGGCATCGGGGGGAGAGTTCTACAACACCGCCATCATGAATTTTTGACCAACGCAAATTCATAAGTGTCATCGCCGTCGACCGCTACGATTACATGACTACCAAAGCACTCACACCAGAGCGGGGGTTGGCACCGGATCCTTTCGACGATGAGATGATGCAACAAATTTATCAAAAAGGATGGAACAAATTCACGAAGGATCCTGAAGCTGCCATTGTCAACGTGGTCAAAGAATTCTATGCGAAGGCCGAGGATAAGGCCCCTTTCCGTGCTTTTGTGAGGGGTAGGTTAGACCCTTTCAGTGATAACGCCATCAACACATACTATCAGTTAAGGGTCCCTCGACATTGCAATTATACAGGCTTACGTGATCATGATCCCGATTATGAGACTATTCTAAAAGAAATGACTAAGCCGGGCACAAAATGGATTAAGGGTCGAAAAGGGGGCACAAAATTTCACAGCAGGGATCTTAGCAGATATGGCAAGATTTGGTACGTTTTCTTATGTACTAAATTGCTTCCATCCACACACACATCCGACGTGACCAAGTAGAAAGCACTGCTTTTGTATGCCATTGTACAAGACTTCAGCATCGACATAGGGGCTATAATCAACTTCTCAATCCGACGTTGCTTACGAGGCCATTTCTCGGGTGGCTTGCCACACCCATCACTCATTTATGGGTTGTGTAGGTAAGCGGGAGTTTGTTGGTCCGATGATGAACCTACCCAGATGCCGCTTCAGACACTAGACTCAAGAATGATAGCGCGGTACTCGGTATGGGCAGGCGACGAATCACACCCGAGAGGGTTAGGCTTTGTATTTCTCTCAGCGTCGAAGGATGAGGCTGACGATGAAGATACTTTGGAGGATAATGATTTTCAGGAGGATGCCTCGATGGGAGAGCAAGGAACAAAGGAGGTACCATGGTTCAAGGCAATATCAAGCCCTTAGTTCCTTAATTTTCAGCGACAAGTGGATGAGCATAATAAGCAAGCACAACGGGAGATGAGGAGGCTTGCAGCTAGGCAAGAGCACATGTTTGATGCAATTAACCTATCCTTTGCATCTTTGAACATGACGCTCCAAAGCTTCAATCCCACTACTCAATTTCCATATCAGCAGCCCATGCCAATGCCAAGATTTCCACTGAGTGACTCCGATGAAGAAGAACACCACACACCACCACCCTAGGCTTGAAGTAAATTCAGGGAAATCCTCATGTTTTTATTGCTATATCCTTACAATGAGGGCATTGTAACTGTTAAGTTTGGGGGATTCACATTCATGTTTGCATTTCATGTTTGCATATTTAAGTTTATTAAACTAGGATTGCATAGTAGTATTATTTTGTTTAGGTTGATAAACTGTTGCATTTATGTAATCATGCATTTGCATAGTAGCTTAGGTGCATATTTAGTTTTTTTGTTATTTATGTATGTTTTCATTCATACTATGTTTAACATCAGATTATCTATAAAAAAAATTAGTTAAACATTGTGTTAATTTTGCATATGTCCCGCAGTTGTTGTAGTTCATGTTATTGTGGCCAATGATGAGATTGAGATCAAGTCGACAAATACGGCACTGATTATTAGAACCTTGATATAGTTTCTGTTATGAATTGGACCATGTTCTTATTTGAAACTGGTATAAAAAGGTTAGCACGCTAATAACATCTGTGTCGACTGGTTAGTTCAAATTGATACATAAAGAGTTTCTAAAGGATAATGCTAGGGTGAATGAGAAAATAACAAGGATAGGTAGTGAAGACGAAGAAGTGGGCAAGAACCTAAGTTTGGGGGATTAAATGTGGGGTACATAAGCTTTATAAAAAAAAAGAGAAAATATATATATCGTGACTAGTCTTGTTTCGGGGCCTTTGTTACTTGAGTAAGTACACCCGAAGGGGTGTCTTAACACCTAGCGCCCTAAGGTCTTTTATGGTCTGGGAGTCGTTGGTTGAAAGCTCGTTAAGGGGTAGCATTGTTAGCCTAATGGAATGAGGCATTGCACAGTCATGTAAAAAAATAATAAAACAATAAAACGGGAAAAGAGCAAAAAGCCCCCGTGTTGAAAAAAAACATATGTAAAGTATAAGTGCCCTGTGTAAACCCTTGAAAATGGTAATTGCTTAGTTTTAGTTGGAACTCGTCTATTTTTGAACTATTTGAGTTTGCCCTATATGATTTCTTCTAAGAAATTGGTTATGTATTGAATTTGAGTCTGTATTAGTTATCATGGATGTTGAACACACACACACTATACCATTGATAATGGTTTAAGATTTGAGAAGTAATAAGGAATTATTGATTAGGTTTGGTGATTAAGAGTTATAATGTTTGCTTGCTTTCCTTGAGGCCAGTGGATTACTTTTGATTTTGTGATACTGTTGGATTCGTGATCATATAGTTAGATACATTACATTTCATTGTACTGCATTGCATAGCATGTAGTTTGTTTTATGCTCGAGGACTAGCACGATTTAAGTTTGGGGGATTTTGATAAGTGAATTCTATATCCTCGAATTGATGTCCAATTTAAGCTTAATTGTTGTTAAATCCTTGTTTCTATGATCTTCTTTTACTTGTTTCTTGTTATTTTATGTATGGGATGTGTGGTGTGGTGCATGAGTGAAAAGGAGGCAATTGGAGCATTATTGTTGCAACTATAAAGATTCACTAAAGTTAGATAGCAGAAGGCATGCTTGGCCGGTGATGAACTAAATAAATCTAACACCCCACGTAAGGCGGGGTCTTCACATTGGTTTGCGGTAGAGCTACGCCTGCCGTGGAATGAAGCGTTTTATATGCTTATACCCCGTAGGAAGTAGTAATCTGGATCTGAGTGTCCTGTCTTACTTAAAACTCTGCTGGAACATGGATTTTAGTGCGTGGAATGTGTTTGGACTCTATATGACATGGGATTTCGATCAGAAGTTGGATATTTGGATATATAATGAGCAACAAACATCGAAATCAAACACACAAGGTAAATTACAAAGATTAATTATAGATTTTTCTTATCAAGCATTGGAGGAAGACTTTGAAGAGAATTTCATATCAATTGTGGATTAAGGCTACATGAAGGGTGTTCTGAATTATTATTCTTCTTAGTCTTATATTTGTAATTGAAAGGATGTTATCTTTAATTTATTCGGTTATTATTTCATTCATGATGAACTAATTCACATTTTAGGCTTATGATGGATCCTTAAGTGAAACGATGGTTTTATAACTTTGATTTTCAGTTCAATAAACTATTTTCCAGTTTATCTATATTAATTTGAGCTTGAATTTATGAATTGCCTGATCAACAATTCTTTGTGGATTTGTATGGAATCGAGAGAGGATATACGAGTCTAGACTTAGTTAATATAACATATGTTCTTGAATTTTGTGAATGTACAGAATCTTGATGAATGTTAAGGTAGAGATATGCTTGATATCGCATGTAATCGGGTAGAGGACTTAATCTTAAACCTTCTTTAATTATAATTCACATAGAGATATAGTGCGTTAGTTGATTAAGGTGTTTAACTTGTTCCTATCTTAATTGTAGATTTAAGTTAATACGGTATTAGTACATCGAGAGGTTGCTAGTGCTACATTCTTGTTCTTGATTAATAAACTGGGATAGTGAATTGAACTGGAATAAAGGTGTAAAAATCAGAGTGAAGTTTATGGTGAAATCGTAAGCCTAATTCTCCATTTATTGTTTGAGATTTCAATTTTTAATATTTGTGATTGGTTTGTGATCTTATATTTATTAATAATTTTAGTTTTTATAATTTTAATCATTGATTTAGATAGTTTAATAAAATTAGGATTCATAGGAAAATGATAATTGTGAGGTTAAATTCTTACTTAATTGTCTTTGTGGGAACGATACTCTACTTACTATTATATTACTTGTTGACCATGTATACTTGCGTGTCGTACGTAATTAGATTTTACCCAACAGTAAGCCCACGTGCCTAGATGGAAAATTGAGAGTTTTTGATTTTATATAACTGGGGAGTAATATTGAAGTTTGGATGTTTTCAAACTCCTAAAAGACTGCATTTTATTTGTTTGCACTCATTCATGTATTGTTGGACACTTTTGTTATTAAATATTAGTAAAACACTAGTAATAGGGAATAATTCATTATTTAGTATCGGCAATAAAGAAGTAGAATAGTACGTAGGAAAATAAGAGTTTCTAGAGTATTCTTCAACAACAGGAGGAAAGAGCTGGGAAAAAAGACAGAGGCTTCTACAGAGTTTCTTCTTTCTTCTCTACTTCTTTATTTCTGTATTTTGAGAATAATGATTTATTATTATTTTTATTTTCAGTTATGAATTAATTTCTTAATTAGGTAATCAATGGAACCCGATGATGATTTGAATTAATATTTATTTTTATGGTTTATTAAATTGATTAAATATATTGAGATTGTTTATTATATTCTGTTATGTTTGTTATAATTGTCTAATCAACAATTATTGATGGATTTATATGAAATTTGACAAATGAAATCTAAATTAAGATTTGGATATAGTAACTTTTGATTAGTAATTCTTCTTATGATTGAATGCTGATTAGTGGATAGGATAAACATATATCTTGATACCACAAGCAACTTTAGAAAAATGAATCTTAATGAATTTCTTGTTATTAATTATCATTGGAATATAGTGAATTAATAATAAATATAATAATAATAATAATAATAAGTATGCTATATAATTATTTGGAAAATAATTATATTGATTATTAGTAATTTTCCGTTGGCAATTTCAATTAATCAATTCAATGCGGTAGTAATAAGATTAATTTTATGATTCATCGGGAAATTTAATTCCTTAATATTTCCATTTATATAAATTCTATATTCATTATTTTTAGTGATTATTCAGTAGTTATTAATTTATTTGTGTAAATAGAATTAAGTGGATGCATAGTTAGTAATTGGGAATTGGAAATTATAATTGATCTTCGTGGGAACAATGCTCTTCTTTCTATATATTTCATAATCGATCGCGTATACTTGCATGGAATTGTTATATAGAATTTAGGCAAACAAGTTTCTAACACCAAAACATAAATTCACAACTCGTGTACATTCACAAACTAAATTATCCCAAAAACATAGAATAAGCGATAGTACATTCTACCTCAAACTATTACAATAGTTTACTACATTAACATAAACTATAAACTATTAAAATATTAAAACTACTCCTCTGGCTTAAGGACATCTTTGTGTTAGGTTTGTAATATTCATGAACGCAATCAAATTGCATAAATAAGCGGAAACGTGTAAACATCAGAGTTTAAAAATTTTACAAACCATATACCCGGATCACCCTTTATGCACAATTATTAATTAAACGAAAAAGATGAATAAGAAACATACCCTTGAAGATCCGAGCTTCCTCAGGTACAAGTTCACCTCCAATCCTTTTCGCGTTCAAATTGAATCCACCGGGTTTGGTTCCTTCCTTTGATCAACGTTAGCCACCCAAGTGTTTGGCCTCTAGAGGTGATCCACCAAGGAAGATGAAGGATTCAAGAAGATGGGTGGTTGGCTAAACCCTAGTTTTTCTATCTCTATAGAAAAGGAGCGTACTCTCCAACCATTGGAATTATCACGTAGTTTTAATATCTGATATAAGACTCCTCTTATAAAGATATCAAGTAACCCTATTAAAATAAGGTATTATTTAATTAAACCCTTTTAATTAAAGGGGCTCCCTAATCTTATTAGGGATAATTAATTAAACCCCTTTAACTAATTTTTCTTCTTAATCCAATTAGGAATAAATGAGAGTACTTATATTAAATTAATTCCTAAACTCTTTTAGAAATTAAAATAATAATAATAATTGTAATAATATTAATAAGACTCCTCTTATTAATTTATATTTAATATTTCTAAAATATTAAATAATAAATATTAAGCTATTTAATTTATTCTATCACCATAGATTAAATTAAATATACATAACATATTATTACGATTATGCCATTAACTTCTTAAATAATTATTCTTCCTTTTATGGTGTGACCCTTTAGGTTCTCCATATTAAACCTATTGTGAATAAATCAATTAGAACAATTCTAATCTTATTTAAATAAATAAATTAAACAATTAATTTATATAAATAAATAATATTTATTCTACAATAGGATAAGCCTCCCTAAGCGATCAACGACTTTCCGGATAATATAGATTTTAACATTAATCATAAAAGAACCTTTGAGTAAATAGTTACAAATACAATTCAATCCTTCCACCATACAATGTCCCAATTAAATATAAGACATGGAATTACTTGTCAAGTCTTATTTTATTTAATTATATGTATTTCGACTCTTAAATGCACAACTCCAATAATGCAAATTAGAAACTCCTTTCTAATTTCATTCTGCCTTATAACCAAGGACTACTTGGGTTGTCATTTATCAAATCACATAGGACATTTCTCTTCTTTTAATAAGTGGTAGATTCTTTATTGATCATACATTATCTCCATATACAACTTATTATACCCAAGCATACCCTTTGATATACCTAAGGGTCTTAAGGAATAAGTCAAAGTATAACTCATCATACACAAGATACTATGATGATCTCAAGTCCAAGGATCACTTGTCTTACTATCACTACTGAGAATTCCTATTGACGAGGCAAGTAAAACTCCATTAGGTATTCCTTAGCGAGCCACGCTCGATGAACTTATTCTCTAATAAGCACCTACATACTTGCTTTAGTGTCTCCACACAAATGATCACGAGATCAATCATCCTCATCCAATGAAAGCAAGCAACGTATGTACCAATCTATCCTGGATTCACTAATCCCCAATTTAGTAATCCAACGATTGGGAACTATTTTAGTTTTAAGCTTTCTAAGAATTTAGATCTCATTAGAATGATCATCATCATTATTCTAAAAGCATTGCTTAAAACTATGGGTTTATCACATATTATAAAACAAAGATCATGTAGATAATTAAAAGCCTTTAATAAATTAATACTTTTTATTAATAAATGAATAAGATTGTTTCAAAATATATGCTTTATCATCAAACATGATTGGCTTATGTGCATACTACTTTCAATCTCCACTTGCACTAAAAGCCAATCGCCATGGTATCTCATACTCTTCTTCTCTAAGTGACGATTATCCTGCTTTGTTGGATAAGCTTTAGTTAATGGATATGTAATGTTGTTCATGAGAGTCCACTATCTCTATAGTGATTTCCCATCTTCAATGATTCTAATAATCAAATGAAAGTGCCACAACACATGTTTAGATCCAAGATGAGACTTAGAACTATTCCTAGTTACGTAATGAACTTTTAATCCAAACAATCAACTTGCAGCTTCATTTATAGCTATATACTTTGTCTTTATCACTAAACTAGCAACTCTTTGCTGTTTGGAACCTTTCCAATTCACTGCACCACTATTCAAGATAATGCTTTACCTTAAATTGGATTTCTTTGTCATCTTGGTCTGTCTGAAAAACTTGAGTCTGTTCAGCCCTCTAGTTTTAATTTAGACCCACCATGAATATGATCACATCCTTAGTGCTTAAGTTAAGCACTTTAAGATGTTTTTCACCGACTTCATAGTGAACTTCTCCATAATATGGTGATCGACATCGGGTCTCGTACATTTCATTGCATACATGATTGTCACTCATGCGACCTCTCTTTTCGAGAATCAGGGGACTATTAAGAGAGATACACTCCATAAGCTCATCAACATGAGACATCTCTTGAGTTTGCCATGCTAAACGACTTTAGCATCAAATGAATATCGTTCCTTGGGTTAAGTTGAGTATCCTTTTAAATCTATCTATATAGATTTGCATCCCCAATAATGATACTCTTCCCAAATCATTCATGGAGGATTGTTTAGACAACTTTATCTTTACTGATTGTAGCATTGGTATGTTATTCCTCATCCGTAATATATCAACATATAATACTAGAAATTTCACGACGCTCCCATCGACCCTTTTGTACACACTAGAAGTCTTACCTCATCGAATGTAACTCGATCATCATCTTCTATGATGTGTACCTCATCATCGCTATCCATGATGAATCCATACCTCCTAGGTATCTTTGGTACTATTCCAGATTTACGATTCGGTTGTGGTATAATAGGTCTATCTACAGGTTCCTCTTATTTGACTTATAGTATTTTGTGGTTCTTGAACTCTTCAAGATCTATTATCCTCCCACTAGCCCCTTTTAATGATAAACACCTTTATCTTAAAGCGTGTTTTATAACAAACACCTTTTGCTAAGTAGAATTATAGAACATATACCCTAAACTTACTTTAGGATGTCCCACAAATCAGTACATGTCAAATCTTGTCCCAAGCTTATCCTTTGAAACCTTTTCACATAAGTTGGACAACCCTTATCTTAACATACTTAAGATTAGGAATCCTCCCGTCCATAACTTTTATGGAGTCTTGGGGCTGGATTTTGAGGTTACCTTTTCATGATATGTCACGACCATTTCTAGGACATGATCCTGAAGGATCTTTGGAATGTCGGTAAAATCATTTTGGACCGTACTACCGTATTCAACAAGGTATGATTTTTCCTTTAAGATACATCAATCAATTATTACGTATCATGAGATGTCCATTATAAGAAAAACCATTTGAGATGATCTTGAAACTTATTGCACAAGTATTTATTCCTTGATCTAATCAAAGAATCTTAATACTTTGCCAATTTGTTTTACTTCTGAATTCTTTGAACCTTTCAAATAATTCACACTTGTATTTCAACAAATACATACATTCAACTCTTTGAATGATCATCTCCTTTTCTTATACTAATTTGTTCAATATGCAAAATTATTTTCATGTAAGTCAGTATACAAAATTTATTAAGTAATATTCCGATTCTATACAAAATTATTATTATTATAAATAACAACAATTGTTCTTAATTATAATACCAAAGATTTCATTGTCCAACAATAAAATGGAAATAATATTTTTAACAAGAACTGGAATACAATAACAACTTATTGACTTAATAGATTTGCGCGTAGGCATTGCTAAACTATAAGTTTTTATGGCTAATATGGCAACCTTTATTACATTTCCTTTTATAGGATTACTTATATTTGTTTAGCTTTCTACTTACGCTTGGTCCCTTCATAAATCTATATTTATGATAACCAAAGTCGGTATCCAATACCCAAGTAGAACCTTGACTTAAAGAAAATTTATTTCAATCATGAACAAAAAGCGTATTATAATCAAACTTCACTAAGCTTCTTTGGTTAGCCTCTGCAAGATGCTTCTGCAGCTTCTTTCCGATGTCCGGGCTTATTGCGGTGGAAGCAAGCTTCTTCTTATCCGTATCGCTTTTGTTCTTATTATCCTTTGATTATGCCTTTCTATTTACCTTCTTTGAATCGTTCTTCTTTTGAAAGATCCTTTGGCCCCTACCGATGAAGACATGGTCTTTCTTGGTTGGAAAGTGACTCTCAACATTTTTCAACATGTTAAGCAAATCAACGAGGCGATATCTAGCTTGTTCATATGAAAATTTCACAATAATTACGAAAGGAGTCCTGGTGAGTGCAAGATCAAATCTTGGCTCAACTCTCCATCCATGACAAAACCGGTTGTCCTAATTGATCAATCAAATTGATTATGTTAAGAACTTTTTGTGCATACTATAGTGCCATATGGCCATTCTAGATCGAAAGAGCTCCTTAGATATCTCGATATCTATCGGTCCTACTTTCCTCACCATCAACTACTTGATGTGCGGGAATATAGTAGGAGAGCATCCATAGTTTCATGTTGTGGCTGAAGCTCAAGCACTTATGGATGCGAGCATGATGCATTGAGCCAATCATGCATCATCTTGCCACTTTCTAAAAGTAGCAATCTCTTCCTCGGAGGCATTATGCTGCAACCATTGCGAGGATAGGCGTATTAAGAACATAAGATAGCTTTTTCACTATGAGAACTATTCTCAAATTCCTTAACCAATCCGTTTAATTGATTCGGTTAATTTAGCATCTAATATGCTTCGCAGATGATAGTAATTTTAGACATTGTAAAATTACGCAAATGAATTTGTAATTAACAACATTTTAACATACATTCTTTTATTAATTACCAAAATAAATTAGGTCTTGTTTTAAATTGGTATCTCCCACTATTTTCTTCTTAAACTATATTACCCTCAATATATATAGTTCGGCAAAATCTAATTAAAGATCTGCTGGTGAGAATAAGGATCCCATTTCAAATGTATATAGCCTTGTGGTGACACAACAAACTATATATAAATAAATAGGTAGACAACTCTTGTCAATTACATCAACTATGCAACTCCTTGTATTTTTGCCTCTTAGATTATTTTGATCAAGTGGTGGCACATCCGAATCAAAATTATCCAAGTTAAGTCCAACCTAGCACTCCATATATTCAAAAAAGAAAAATATCATCCTTGTGGTGACACAACAAAATAATATTGTTCAATTTTCTTTATAAGCATCAAATGTGATAAATTAACATCTTAAATACTTAATACTTGCCTTGTGGTGACACAACAAACTCATATTAAATATTTAATACTCTATTAATTTTATCATGCTAGAAGGCGACGTTCGATATTCCAAATATCTTTGAACGCTTAAAACTTAATATAAAAAATTGAGAGGTTTGTTATTAATTTGTCTCATCTTGTTTAGCGCGCATGCACATATATATAAAATACGCGTCATATTAATGAACATGCGAAGCATGTTTGCATAATATATAATATATATAGTATAAGCATGCACATATAGAATACTATATTCTACTCGGATTGATTATGGACTTTTATTCTAGTTTGGTTCACTAGAGCCACCAAGTGAACCAAAAGGTCAAACCCTAGGGTGCGAAAAATAATATTTAAATATAACTATTACATTTAAACTCAGGCTCCATTACAAACGGGTCTTCAAGCGTTCCTTGCTCCTTGATCTCCAATTTTTCAAAATTAATTCTAACTATTCCTATTACAAAACTATTTAAAATAAATAGAAACCTTGATCAAGAATCGAAGGGAAGTACATAGGAGGAGATAGAATTTACATTCGAAAAAAATTAGAGAAGGCGAGTCTGCAGACCCCATTTAATAAAACCCATACATTCAAGCATCCAACTAAAATAAAATCCAATCACATTGGTCAATTGTCCATAATCAATCTCATTTATTATCATACATATCACCATATGCATCAATACATAACATTCATCGATGAATAATAAACATTCAATATATATATTGATATCATTTAATGGGCAAATTTAGTTAGTATAAAATCTATTTTTGAATCAAAATAAACTCCTTTATTTTAATCCAAATTTAAATCAAAATAAAACTATTTTATTTTAATTTATCCAATTTTGAATAAAATAAACTATTTTATTTTAATCAAAATCTTTAATCAAAATAAACTCCTTTATTTTATTTAATTATGGAATCCAATTCCATGTAAAAAAAAACTTTATAAAAGGAAACACTTGATTTTCTTTTACTATTCACAAATAAACTCCTTTATTTTGAATAATATGAAATCTTATTTCATATCTAAATAAACTCCTTTATTTAAGGAAACATGGATTCACTTTCCTATTCACAAATAAACTTCTTTATTTTAGGAAATATAGAATCCAATTTCAACTCCAATTAGTTATCATGGAATCCAATTCTAACTCTAATTAGTTAGCATGAAATTCTAATTTTAAAATTAAAATAAACCTTTTTATTTTAAGATTAAAATAAACTTTTTATTTTAATATTAAAATAAACTTTTTATTTTAATATTAAAATAATTAATTATATATATATATATATATATATATAATATTATATTACGTTAATATAATATATATTATATAACATGAATCCATGAATCAAAAGTATGATTCGGGATATCTCGTAACATGTAAAACCAATCAAGAATCTCCATGTCATAGGAATACCATATATCATATAATCCCTTAAATTCCTCTTTTGAAACATATTTTGGGCCACGAGAATGCTTCAGCATTTTAACTAACAACGTGAGTTTTCAAAAAAAAAAAAAAAAAACAGGTGATCACTAGCAAATCAAAACAGATTTCGTGAATCACCAGAAATCAAAATAGATTTCGTGATTTTTTTTTAATTTTTTTTAATAAATTTTATACAATAAAATTATGCCCAATTAAACTGTTCTAAACACATATCGATATACATATCAAATTAAAACAATTAATAATTCGCATAAAGGTTTGGCTCTGATGCCACTTTTAGGTTTGTAATATTCATGAACGCAATCAAATTGCATAAATAAGCGGAAGCGATGTAAAAATCGAGTTTAAAAATTTTACAAACCATATACCCGATCACCCTTTATGCACAATTATTAATTAAACGAAAAAAGATGAATAAGAAACATACCCTTGAAGATCCGAGCTTCCTCGTGTACAAGTTCACCTCGAATCCTTTTAATTTCAACTTGAATCCACCGGGTTTGGTTCCTTCCTTTGATCAACGTTAGCCACCCAAGTGTTTGGCCTCAGAGGTGATCCACCAAGGAAGATGAAGGATTCAAGAAGATGGGTGGTTGGCTAAACCCTAGTTTTTCTATCTCTATATAGAAAAGGAGTACTCTCCAACCATTGGAATTATCACGTAGTCTTAATATCGATATAAGACTCCTCTTATAAAGATATCAAGTAACCTATTAAAATAAGGTATTATTTAATTAAACCCTTTTAATTAAAGGGGCTCCTAATCTTATTAGGGATAATTAATTAAACTCCTTTAACTAATTTTCCTTCCTAATCCAATTAGGAATAAATGAGAATACTTATATTAAATTAATTCCTAAACTCTTTTAGAAATTAAAATAATAATAATAATTGTAATAATATTAATAAGACTCCTCTTATTAATTTATATTTAATATTTCTAAAATATTAAATAATAAATATTAAGCTATTTAATTTATTCTATCACCATAGATTAAATTAAATATACATAACATATTATTATGATTATGCCATTAACTTCTTAAATAATTATTTTCCTTTTATGGTGTGACCCTTTAGGTTCTCCATATTAAACCGGTTGTGAATAAATCAATTAGAACAATTCTAATCTTATTTAAATAAATAAATTAAACAATTAATTTATATAAATAAATAATATTTATTCTACAATAGGGATAAGCCTCCCTAGCGATCAACGACTTTCCGGATAATATATATTTCAACATTAATCATAAAAGAACCTTTGAGTAAATAGTTACTGTATAATTCAATCCTTCCACCATACTGATGTCCCAATTAAATATAAGGCATGGAATTCTTTGTCAAGTCTTATTTTATTTAATTATATGTATTTCGACTCTTAAATGCACAACTCAAATAATGCAAATTAGAAACTCCTTTCTAATTTCATTACATAACAACCAAGGACTCTTTGGGTTGTCATTTATCAAATCACATAGGACATTTCTCTTCTTTTAATAGAAGTGGTAGATTCTTTATTGATCATACATTATCTCCATGTACAACTTATTATACCCAAGCATACCCTTTGATATACCCTAAGGGTCTTAAGGAATAAGTCAAAGTATAACTTATCATACACAAGATACTATGATGATCTCAAGTCCAAGGATCACTTGTCTACTATCACTACAGAATTCCTATTGACAGGTAAGTAAAACTCCATTAGGTATTCCTTAGCGAGCCATGTTCGATGAACTTATTCTCTAATAAACACCTACATACTTGCTTTAGTGTCTCCACACAAATGATCATGAGATCAATCATCCTTATCCAATGAGCAAGCAACGTATGTACCAATCTATCCGGATTCACTAATCCCCAATTTAGTAATCCAATGATTGGGAACTATTTTAGTTTTAAGCTTTCTAAGAATTTAGATCTCATTAGAATGATCATCATCATTATTCTAAAAGCATTACTTAAAACTATGGGTTTATCACATATTATAAAACAGCATCATGTAGATAATTAAAAGCCTTTAATAAATTAATACTTTTTTATTAATAAATGAATAAGATTGTTTCAAAGTATATGTTTTATCATCAAACATGATTGGCTTGTGTGCATAATACTTTCACTTTGCCCTTCGCCTTTCTACGAGACCATTCGACCTCTTATATTCCTGCTAAAATACACAACAATGCAAGAGTGACCTTAAATAACTCAGCAAGTTTAAAAGCTCAATAAAAATAATTAATAAAATTTTCTTAGTAAACAAATTCTCGGATTTAAGGAGGATTCAAGGAGTAATAGAATCTTGAATCCCATTATCTTAACTGAGTAACTATTAGGAGGTTTGAGAATTTCAAAACAATAACTGACAAATTAAAGTTTCTTAATGTCATGGAAATATCATATTTAACTAAGTGGTCATGAAAAGCAAGTTAAGCTTAATTATGTACGGTAGGTGATCAGCCTATTCGCACCCTTATTACATGTAACATTTTTTGTGAGATCCCAAATTTTATGAAATAAAAGTATTCAATTTTTCTATTTTGGTAAATAGTTAAATTGATAAAAGTTTAAAGTTAAGGGTGATATTTGAAAATTTTACAAAGTAAGCAAGTTGATATAAAATATTCATTGTGTCGGGAAATATTCGTTTGGTCGAGGAATATTCTTTTTATCGGGGAATATTCGTACGACGGCACAATCATTGGTGGATCCCACAACGGAGGTACTGTCGTTGTTAGAAAACGACTAAAATCTTCCATTGTGTTGGGATTATTAGTGTTAGTGGAAATCGACAATTATTTCGATAATAATTGATTTTTGCAGGTTATATTGACCAATCGGGTAATTAGTCGGATAAATGAGAAATTAATTGCTATTAATTCACATGCTTATAACTATTTATTCACATGTGTGTACTATTGATTCACATGCATGTACTATTAAGGGAGGTGGTGCAAGATTGATAATACTTCAATGACTAAATTAAAAATGGAGGTATAGATAAAGGTACTATACTGTAATTATTTTTTCACATGTATAGAACTATTGAGTCACATGATTGTACTATTGATTCACATGATATACTATTAGGGGAGGTGGTGCAAGTTTGATAATACTTGCAGGACTAAATTAAAAATGAATAAAAAGATGAAGGTATTATACTGTAATATTTCGAGCTCCAAAATGTGCAATTATCGAAACTATGTTTTCTTATAAATAGAAGCTCATTCTTCCTTCATTCTCACCAATTCACTAAGACTCACAAGAGAAATTATAGAGAGAGAAGCTATAGAGAGAGAAGCGATAGAGAGAAAGAAGAAGAGAAGTCTGCTACTTCATTATTCCAGTATCCAGTCTTCTTCTGAGGTAAGGGGTATTAGTTATTTCATATTCTAAAGAGATATTATTTTTAGTATTCGTATGAATATTATTTTCGTTCAATATTCGTAAGGAATATCATCTTCGTTCAATATTCGTAGGAATATTATTTTCGTTCAACAGTCATAAGGGGTATTATTTATTTCATATTACAAGAGATATTATTTTTTTAGTATTCAGATGTATATTATTTTCGTTCAATATTCATAAAGAATATTATCTTCGTTCAATATTCGTAGGAATATTATCTTCGTTAAATATTCGTTGGAATATTATTTTCGTTCAACAGTTGTAAGGGATGTTATTTTTGTTTAATATTCGCTTGAAATAATATTTTCTTCCATACTTTGTAATATGTAAGTAATATTATTTCATTTCAGATTTCGAATTCTATACTCATTTTGTTAAAGTTTTGGCTTCTATACTCCATAAAATTAGTAGAATATTCTTGAAATTTGCGTTTCATCCAGTATTGTTTCACAAGGATATTTTTTAACATTCTTGTTAAATTTTAAGCTTTTCATACCGAGTACTGTCTATGAGTACTATTCATTTATATGGTACTATTCCCAAAAATACTATTCATGGGTAATATTCATAAAGTACTATTTATAAAGTACTATTCATAAGTACTATTCATAAAGTACTATTCATGGAATACTGTTCCCGAAGTACTATTCATGGGATACTATTCACCCGGGTACTTTTCACCCGAAGTACTATTCATGACAAAAATTGATTTATTTTCAGTTCAAATCATTTTTGATACAATATCATTCTTGAATTTTACTTCACAAAGCAGTATCGTGTTGGAAATTTGAACGTTATTGAATTTGGGATAAATTAAATTATAAATCTTTAAAAATTTATCCTTTGTTTCTTTTAATTGAATTCTTATATCATTATCATCATCCTCATGCTTATGTTGTGATGAAAGTCATCTTTGGCTTACATGCATAGATGGACTATTGATTTATATGATTATGACCGAGGATCATTCTTTTATAATCATGACACAGTAATATTACAAATGATGTGACTTTATTAATACAATTGTCGTGCAAAATCGACAACACATAAATAATGTGAGTTTAAAAACAAATATTGTCTTCTAGACAATATCAACACTCAAATAAGTCCTCATTACAATTATTGATACACTATTTTACAAAATAGTGAGGACTACTAAAAACTTTTCTAGAACCTTCATTCCATACCCCCAGACTAGTACTATTTTACATTCTCGCCTCCTCGAGAAGAAAAATGGAACAAAAAGAAAAGGGTGAGCTCAACTAGCCCGATAAAGAATATTATGACTAAGATAATATAGAACAAATTATCGTTAGTCCTCAACGAGGAAAAATCGATAGAATACAATAGACAACAAGTTTTAAATCAATATTACGGCGAAATAATAATTCATTAGAAGAGTTACGTAGAATGAAATCTACTTTCTTCTATGAATTTAAAAGTTTATCATCAATATTTTATCCTGTAACATCAATCGATATACATCTTGAATCAAATATTCATCTTTTTACTACTGAGGCCAAAGATATTCATCGATTAGTCATGTTAATCTCAACACTTGTTCATCTTTGCTTGCTACGGGCCAAAGATATTCATAAGAAAATCAACCATCTTTTTGCACTACTGGGCCAAAGATATTCGATAATATCATCATTTAGGGTGAGGATGATGAAAAATATTTTAAAAAAAGCGAATCCGATTGAAACAAAAGAATAAATAATAAGGATTAAGTACTTTAAACAATCCAGTTTCAAAAATACTTCATAAATAACCATAGTGAAGTAAAATTCAAGAATGATCAAAACATGGATACAATCAAAGCTAGTATCCATAATAGATATTTTGAACAAAAAAAAAAAAATTTAATTTTTTACGTGAATAGTGTATATATAAGTGAATAGTGTTAATATATCGTGAATAGTGTAAATATCGTGAATAGTAACCCAAACACTAAAAGACAAAAAATTTCACAAGAAAAATCTTACCAATATTTTGGCATAATGATATTGAAAGAAATAATATCATTTATAAAAAAAAATAACATCCTTACCTCGAAAAGAATAGTACTTACATTTGGAATCTTTGGATATAGTCTTTGAAGGAAACTTGCACCATATATAGCAACACTCAAAGTATCAAAATACTCACAAGAATAAACTCGATAATATAGAGAGAAAACTTTAGTTTACGGTGTGATTTTCAATTCTAACTTAAGCACCTATTTATAGGAAAATGCTTAGAACACCAAAGCGAAAAATTTAATAAAATATTATTATATATATAAAAATTTCCTCACCCACCTCTTTACAATCTGAATTCAACATTTTATATCACATGTGGGACCCCACAAAAAAAAAAAAAAATGTTTTCTTAAAAAAAATAATTAAAACTTCAAAAATCAATTATTACGGAACTTGAACTTCAATAATTCATAATAAATAGCCCTTTTATCGAGAAAAATTCAAATCTTATGTCCATTCCATAGGAAATTCATTCTCTACAACTTTGTAAGTTTAAGTTTTTCCAAATTCCAAGCAAAAATTGGCCAAAATCCACATCAGGACGATTTTACAAGTATATAATCAAATTTCGATCGAAAATGGGGTCCACAAACATGAAAAACATGTTTTAAATATTTTTAGTAACAAAAATACTCTTCCTCCTCATTTATTCATATATCCCACATTCATTGTAAAAATATCACCATTATTATATTATTATAATATAATAATATATTTAAATAATTATTTTATCGAGAAAAGATAAAATATCAATTTTCAACAATTGTCACATTAAAAATTTTCTCCATCTATATCCACATAAAATGAATATTTTCCTTATCATATAAATCAATAATTAATTATTCACAAATAATATTACGAGAATCACAATATCGACAACGACGGTAGTTCCCGAGGAAAGAGGGGGCTTTCGATAAGGATTTCTCCTTCTTGGCGGCATGATTAGGTGACCAAACCTCTCCTTAGGCGAAACTTTCTAGACATTGCCAATAATGTTATCTAATAATATTATTCAAATAATATGAATTATTGATCGATAATGGAAAATATTGTGTAGTAATGACAATTATTGAAACAACAATAATATAAAATATCAGCGTAGCAATTATTGAATCAATAAAATAAAATATTGAGCGATAATTCTCTTGTAACAATTATTGAGTAGTGCCTTCTTACGTAAGAATCGATAATTGGTGCAATCTGGTGTCTTCTTGTGTTTTAACCATTAGTATTTTAACGATATTAACGATATTACTTAACAACTACTGTGGTTATTTATAAACAACTTATACTTGTCGTTTTCTTCATCCAATCGCTTTTTTTATTTATGGGGCCCACACAAAGCTTTTTGCAGCCGTCGTACGAATATTCCCCAAGACGGTAAGAATATTCCACGACCAAACGAATATTCCCAAACAATGATGAATATTTTATAACCACTTGCTTATTTGAAATATTTAGCGCATTTTACCCATAACTAACCACATTAATCAAATCAACCCTTACTATTTCAAAATAATAAATAGAGAAATTTAATTTCATTTATAATAAGTTGGGGTCTTCTGACCTCCCTCCTTATGAAATTTCGTCCTCGAAATTGGCGTGCGTACTGGTGTTTTGAAAAGGTGAGGATACCTCGCTTTCATTTCCGTTTCAACTCCCGGTCATTTCCTCTATAGCATGGTTCCTCCACAAAACTTTGACTTGTGGTATGACCTTTGTCGTGTAGGACATGCTCCTTCTATCCAAGATCTTGGCGGTACCTCTTCGTCGTTAAGTCTTGGCTATCTCGTCGGTTCTAACTTCGATAACGTGGTTGGGTCTTTCACATATTTACGAAGCACGGATATGTGAAAAACATTATGAACACGAGACATACTTGGAGGTAACAGCGAGTCTATAGGCCACATTTCTACTCGGTCGAGAATCTAAAATGGACCAATAAATCGTGGATTGAGCTTTCCTCTTTTCCCAAATCTTGTAACTCCTTTCCATGGAGCAACACGCAACAATACATGATCCCCGATACTAAATTCCACGTCCTTTCGATGAAGATCCGCATAACTCTTTTTTGTCGATCTGTGCTTGCCATTTGTATACGTTGTCGAATCATTTGGATCTTTTACGTAGTCATACGTACCAACTCTGGTCCCAACAATGTTGCTTCACCCACCTCATCCCAACATCTTTGGAGAGCGACACTTTCGTCCATATAATGCTTGAATGGAGCCACACTATACTTGCACGATAAGCTTTGTTGTTGTAGGAGAATTCCCAATGGTAAATACTTATCCCAACTCCTTTGAAGTCTAGGACACACGAGTCTTAATAGATCTTGAAGAGTTTGAATAGTCCTCTCGATTGTCGTCGTCAGTTTGAGGATGGTATCTTTGAATCGAATCGTAAATCCGTGCCCATAGCTTTTTGCAAGCTAACCCAAAATCGTGAAGTGAATCTTGGGTCACGATCCGAAACTATGGATCTTGGCATGCCATGCAATCTCACAATCTCATTTACGTACATATGAGCAAAGGCGTTCGAGGAATAAGTCTCCGTATCGGCAAAAATGAGCGGACTTGGTTAATCTATCAATAATAACCCAAATAGCATTTATGCCTTGAAAACCGTGGGAAGACCCGTAACAAAATCCATGGTAATGTGTTCCCACTTCCATTTGAAATCTCAAGTGGTTGCAATGGACCCTTAGGCACTTGATGCTCGCCTTTACGTTGACAAGTTAAACACCTCGAGATAAACTTTGCAATCTCTCTCTTCATATTGTTCCACCAAAATGTATGTCGAAGATCACGATACATTTTGGTACTTCGAGATGGATTGCAAAATGGTGTGTTTGTGCCTCCATCATGATCTTGTACTTCAAATCGAGTCGTTTAGAACACAAAAAGTGCAGAGTGGACTCAAGTATTCCTTCTTCATCGATTCTTGCTTACGGAATAGCACCTTCTTGTACTTTCTTCTTCATACGCGCATCGGCTCAAGTGTCGTGGCTTGAGCAACTTTAACTTTTTCGATTAAAGTCGGTTCTATCGTATACTTGACATCATCGCATGGGTCCCGAGTCTTGAATTCTATCTTCATCTTTTGTAAATCACACAAAATGGGCCTTTGTGTTGACAACATCGCTTTCGTTCCGCATATGATCTTACTACTTTCGATGCGTCGGCTACCACGTTAACTTTTCGAGGATGGTATTGAATGGTGTGGTCGTAATCTTTTCACATTTCGAGCCAGCGTCGTTCTTGCATGTTGAGTTCCTTTTGGGTGAAGAAATATTTGAGGCTTTTATGATGCGAATATATCTCCACTTTCTCCCCATATAGATAGTGCCTCCGGATCTTTAAGCGCAAAATGAATGCTTGCTGACTCTAGATCATGAGTAGGATAATTCCTCTCATATTCTTTAAGTTGTCGCGAGGCGGCATAGGCTATGACTTTCCCATGTTGCATGAGAACACATCCTAACCCTTTGCACGAAGCATCGTTTGTAGATAACAAATCCATCCGAACCGGATGGTATTGTCGAGCAGTGCCAAAATGAGTCTCCTCTTGAGCTCTTGAAAACTCTTCTCGCATTCCTCGCTCCATCAAATTTTGTATCTTTTTTCGAGTCAAATTGAGTTAAGGAGTAGCGATTCGAAAAAATCCTTCCACGAATCTCCGATAATAACCATTTAAGCCCGACTACGTGCTTGATCACGACTTGGTTGCTCCCAACTTTGTATTGCTTGATCTTGGCGGGTCAGACGGATACTCCATGTTTTGACACCACGTGCCCAAGGATGCTACTACTTCCTCAAGCGAACTTCGCATTTCTTCAACTTGGCATATAGCTTGTTTTCACGAAGCCTTTGGAGTACCGACTTCAAATGGTGCTCATGATCTTCACGACTTTTGGAATATATGAGGATGTCATCAATAAAAACAACAACGAATTGATCCAAATATTCCTTGAATACTCGGTTCATCATATCCATGAAAAAGCCGCGGGAGCATTAGTCGATCAAAAGACATGACTAAAAATTCATAATGCGTCATCTGAGGAGTTACGAAAGGCGGTCTTTGGAATATCCTCGATTCTAATCTTGGTGATGATATCGAGCGAAGATCGATCTTTGAAAAGAATTGTGCTCCTTATGGCTGGTCAAACGGGTCATCAATGCGAGGTAGCGGATACCTATTCTTGATGGTGACATGGTTCAATTCTCGATAGTCGATACTGAAATCGCATACTCCGTCTTTCTTCTTTACTGAATAAAATAGGAGCACCCCGAGGAGATGTACTAGGGGCGAATGAAACCGATGTCCAACAACTCACGTAGTTGGACCTTTAACTCCACGAAGTTCAATAGGAGCCATTCGATATGGGGTTTTAGAAATGGGCTTTGTACGGGTTCAAGATCGATAAAGAATTCAACTTCACGTTACGGGGGTAGGCCAGGAAGTTCTTGAGGAAATCGTCGGAAAATTCACTAACAACGAAATATTATTCAAATCGGCGTGTCTTTATTCAAATCCATAACATGGGCTAAGAAAGCTTGACATCCATTTTTTAATAAGCGAATAGGCTTTATGACTTGATATGGCGGTGATTGATTTTAGTGGTTTAGTTGCTTGAATTAAATACAACGGGTTGGTTAGGAATATGAAAACTAACACCTTACGAAAATAATCAATTTTGGCATGATGAGTAGTTAACCAATCAATCCCTAAAATCACATCAAAAGCAAGTATCTTTAAAGAGATAAGATCAACGGTAAATGTGATGGTGCCAACTTGGATCAAACAAGATTTATAAGCGATGGATGTAATGAAAGTTTCTCTAACGGAGTCTCCACGAGATAAATCAAAGTCTAATTTCTCGGAGTCAAGTTTAAGCGTTGAGCACAAGCGGAGAGATAAATGAATGGGTAGGTATAGGTATCTAGTAAGGTATAAACTTCATGCAAGAATTTATGATTAGCTTACCGTGATCACCTCGTTTGGGTTCCTCGCATTTTGACCGATCCACGACAAAGCGCTCTTCCGAGGCACCGTTGACTTTGACTTTTACGGGATGACCTTTTGAGTCACCATCCCCATTGGACTTGGTTTCGCTTCTGATCTCGATCTCGATATGTCCTTCCTTTCCACAATTATAACATACCTTGAACTGTTGTGGGCGGTTTGGGGTGATATGTCCCTCTTTTCCACATTTATAGCATCTGACCGGTGGTCGTTCTCCTCCATAGAACCGATTTGTTCTTTGGTCTTTGACGTCTTCACATTGTCATTGTTGAATCTCCTCTTTTTAAAATCTCCCCCAGGCTAAACTTCTTCTATTTTCATGGCCATGATTACCACCCAGAGTGGTTCTGGCTTTTGTCCGTATTTTTCTTTCCCCATTTGGTTATCGTTGCTCAGATGATATTTTTTGTCACCGGTATGACCACAGTTGTGGTCCCTCGGTTGAGCGTACTCGTTATCTCGCTCTAATAATTGAGCCACATTGACAACATCTCTGAATATAGAGAAAATTTATGAGAAATGAGATATTGGCGTATGTCGGGTTTCAAACCTCTCGAAAACATCCGCGTCATCGTTCCTCATTCTCCACCAAATGAGGTGCTGAACTGGATAACTCTGAACTTACGCCTCGTCTTTGGGACACCGTCATGTTGTTTTTTCTCGATCTAATAAACTCTACCTCCTTCATATAGCGAATACTTTCGAAAAGTACTTGTCATTGAATAGTTTTGAAAATGTTTCCCAAGACATCTTTGAGTGCGGTTTGGATGGAGTGCAACTTCACGATTTCCCACCGATGTCTGCCTCGTTCTGGAACATAAAGGTGGCGAATGGAACCTTCATTCCTCGTGCATCCCAAGACGTCGAATATCTTGGTAATTTGCTTGACCCGTCGTCTCTCGCCTTAATCGGATCGGGCTTTTCCCAGAATTGCAGGTGGTCCCAACTCTTTGAACTGCTTGGTTGTGACAAACCGTGCGTTGCTTATCATTTCCACACACATATTTTGTACACGAGTCTCCTTCGTGCGATTTTGCATGAACTACAAAAAAGCTTCTAAACATTCCATCGTTCATCGTCGATCGGTGGTGTTGTTTACGGGAGGAACATTGTCGGCTGTTGCGTTCTCCTCATTGGTGGGTAAAGGTGTCTCCACGGTCTCATTTACTCCATTTGTTAACATTCTCGGTTGCCATTCTCAAATCTTGCCATAAAACAAGGGTTAATTAAAGAAATTAACATATCACATAATATCCTATATTACGACCAACCAACAAATAAGCTTAGGTAGGACACACTAGGCGAAGGATTTACTCGTCTCTCCCCTCTAGTTCTATTCCCGATCTCACTTGAGAGATCATATCCTAAGCTACGATACCAACTGTGGCGCCCCCAAAATAGGTATACAACACCCATTACGAGTCGCCAAATACATGAATGCGAAAACAACTACAACTTTATTAATACAATTGTAAATGCAAAATACGACAACACATAAACTGTGAGTTTAAAAACAAATATTGTCTTCTAGACAATATCACACTCAAATAAGTCCTCATTACAATTATTGATACATTATTTTACAAAATAGTGAGGACTACTAAAACGACTTTCTAGAACCTTCATTCCATTCCATACCCAGAGCTAGTACTACATTACATTCTAGCCTCCGAGAAGAAAAATGGAACAAAAAGGAAAAGGGTGAGCTCAACTAGCCCGATAAAGAATATTATGACTAAGATAATATAGAACAAATTATCGTTAGTCCTCAACGAGGAAAAAATCGATAGAATACAATAGAAACAACAAGTTTTAAATCAATATTACATGCGTGAAAAATAATAATTCATTAGAAGAGTTACGTAGAGAATGAAATCTACTATCTTATGAATTTAAAAGTTTATCATCAATATTTTATCCTGTAACATCAATCGATATACATCTTGAATCAAATATTCATCTTTGCACTTTCTGAGGCCAAGATATTCATCGATTAGTCATGTTCATCTCAACACTGTACATCTTTTGCACTCTGGGCGAAAGATATTCATAAGAAAATCAACCATCTTTTTTGCTACGAGCCAAAGATATTCGATAATATCATCATTTAGGGTGAGGATGATGAAAAATATTTTAAAAAAAAGCGAATCCGAGGTGAAACAAAAGAATAAATAATAAGGATTAGTACTTTAAACAATCCAGTTTCAAAAATACTTCATAAATAACCATAGTGAAGTAAAATTCAAGAATGATCAAAACATGGATACAATCAAAGCTAGTATCCATAATAGATATTTTGGACAAAAAAAAAAAATTTAATTTTTTTTGTCGTATTATTGAATAATAATCATCAGTATCGTGAATAGTCTTAGTATATCGTGAATAGTAACCCAGACACTAAAAGACAAAATTTTCACAAGAAAAATCTTACCAATATTTTAAGCATAATGATATTGAAAAGAAATAATATCATTTATAAAAAAAAATAACATCCCTTACCTCGAAAAATAGTACTTTACATTTGGAATCTTTGATATAGTCTTTGAAGGAACTTGCACTATATATAGCAACACTCAAAGTATCAAAATACTCACAAGAATAAACTCGATAATATAGAGAGAGAAAGAGAAAACTTTAGTTTACGGTGTGATTTTCAATTCTAACTTAAGCACCTATTTATAGGAAAATGCTTAGAACACCAAAGCGAAAAAATTTATATAAATATTATATATATATTTTTTTCCTTTACCTCTTGAATCTGAATTCAACACATTTATATCACATGTGGGACCCACAAACTCATGAAAAAAATGTTTTTCTTAAAAAAAATATTTAAAACTTCAAAAATCAATTATTTTGGAACTTCGGAACTTCAATAATTCATAATAATAGCCTTTTTATCAGAAAAATTCAAACCTTATGTCCATTCCATAGGAAATTCCATTCTCTACAACTTTGTAAGTTTAAGTTTTTCCAAATTCAAGAAATTGGCCAAAAATCCACATACAGACGATTTTACAATATAATCAAATTTCGATCGAGAAATGGGGTCCACAAACATGAAAAACATGTTTTAAATATTTTTAGTAACAAAAATACTCTTCCTCCTCATTTATTCATATATCCCACATTCATTGTAAAAATATCACCATTATTATATTATTATAATATAATAATATATTTAAATGAATTATTTTATCAGAAAAAGATAAAATATCAATTTTCAACAATTGTCACATTAAAAATTTTCTCCATCTATATCCACATAAAATGAATATTTTCCTTATCATATAAATCAATAATTAATTATTCACAAATAATATTACGAGAATCACAATATAAACAACGGTAATGTTCCCGAGAAAGAGGGGCTTTCGATAAGGATTTCTCTTTCTTGGCGCGCATGATTAGGTGACCAAACCTCTCCTTAGACGAGAACTTTCTAGACATTGCCAATAATGTTATCTAATAATATTATTCAAATAATATGAATTATTGATCGATAATGGAAAATCTTGTGTAGTGACAATTATTGAAACAACAATAATATAAAATATCAACGTAGCAATTATTGAATCGATAAAATAAAATATTGAGCGATAATTCTTTGTAACAATTATTGAGTAGTGCCTTCTTACCTAATTTGCTTTACGTAAGAATCAATAATTGCAATACTGGTATATTTAACTGTTTTAACCATAGATATTTCAAATAGATACATACTTGATAACAACTACATTATTATTTATAAACAACTTATACTTATCGTTTTCTTCATCCAATCGCTTTTTATTATGGGGCCCACACAAAATTTTGTGTCGTCTCATACGAATATTCCCAAAATAATGGTAAGAATATTCCACGACCAAAGCGAATATTCCAATCAAACAATGAATGAATATTTTATAACCACTTGCTTATTTGAAATATTTTCATTTATTTTTACCCATAACTAACATTTAATCAAATCAACCCTTATTTCATTTCAAAATAATAAATAGAAAAAAAATTTAATTTCATTTATAATAAGTTGGGGTCTTTCACCATGCATGCGGTAATCCACATAGATAGGTTATTCCAACAGAATAATAAAGAATTGAATAGCAGAAGAATTCAAGATGCATGCGATAGACCGCACAGACAAGTTATTCCCAACAGAATAATAAAGAATGGAATAACAAAAGAAATCACCAGGCATTCGATAGACCGCACAGACAGGTTATTCCAACAGAATAATAAATAACGGAACCAAATCATGCATAAACGCATAAACAGGATATTCCAACAGAATTATAAATAATGGAACCAGGTCATGCGTATGTCGCATGAACGGATATTCCAAATGTAATAATAAAGAATGAAATAACGGAAGAATTTCACCATGTATGCGAGTACTTGGCATGGCGAGAAGTTATTCTAACATAATAATAAAGAATGGAATAACAGAAGAATTTCACCAAGTATGCGGAACTTCGCATAGACAGGTTATTCCAATATAATAATAAAGAATGGAATAACAGAAGAATTTCACCAAGTATAGGGTAGTCCGCATTATCTGAGTTATTACTGCAATGAATAATAAAGAATGGAATAACAGAAGTTTTTTTTATGAATACAAAAGAAATAATACCCCTTACGAGTACAACAAATAATATCCCTTACCTTATAAAGAAGAGTACTCCGACGGTTAGGGCGTGGATATACTTGAAGATAACTTGTACTACGCTCAAAGCTTTTTTAAACTCTAAAGAAATACGCTCAAGATTATAGAAGAAGAATTCTTTGAACTTCTGGTGTGATTTTCAATTCTAACTAAGCATCCTATTTATAGGAAAAATAGAAAGGATACTATGCAATAAAATATAATATATTTTATTTATAAAATATATATATATATATATATATATATATATTATTTAAAATCTAATAAAATAAATAACTTTATAAAAGTATTATGTTTTATATAAAAAAAAATTACTATCTGCAAACACTATATCTGAGCCTTATGCAAACACTATGCATAATAGAATATAATATATTCTATTTATAGTCTAATAAAATAAATAACTTTATAAAAGTATTTTGTTTTATATAAAAGATTTACATTTTATTACATTTATAATAATAATAAAACAAAACTTATCACCTTTATTATAATTCACAATATTAATCGACCGTGTTGTTCTCAAGAAAGAGGAGCTTTCCAATAAGGATTTCTCCCTATCAAGGCAAGCATAATTAGGTGGCCAAACCTCTCCTTTGGCGTAACTTCTGTACATCGTTAATATTGCAAATAATAATATTAATAACTTTGTTATCTCAATTATTGATTTAATAATATATAAAATATCGATAATAATTGAATCAAATAACGTGAGATCTTATGCAACAATTACTATAGCAATAATTGAATAAAACGAGTGACTTCTCACGTAAGCATCAATAATCAAAACCGTGTGCTACTATGCAACCACGCGACATCGCATTTTTTAACACCGGTGTTTTCAACAGCTTAACGGTAAAACTTCCGTAGTTATTTTCATAAAATATTTTGTCATTTTCTTAATCCGAATGATAATTCCGTTGTGGGGTCCACTAATGATTGTACTGGTCGTCATACGGATATTCCCCGACAAAAAGAATATTCCCCGACCAATCGAATATTATACAACAACTTGCATACTTTGCAAAATTTATAAATATTACCCACAACTATAACATTATATCAAATTCATTCCATAATATTCAAAAAAATATTTCGAGAAATTTAAATCTATATTCATAAAATCTGGTGTCTCACAATAGGATTGTTCATTTTTAGTTTAAAGCTTAAGGAATCCGACCCAAGATACTTGGTTTAGAGCAATAATAATTTTGTTTAATAAATTTCTAATGCGGATTAATATTTCAACGTTTGCAGTTAAAGTGCTTAACAAGAATAACTCCAATAAATGAGTCAGGCCGAACACAAGTGACATCGAATCTTAGAACAATCATCATATTCAACATGTCAACGACCAAATATTACACAAAAATGAACACAGAAATTTAAATGCACGGAGTATGAAAACTTGTTTGTTTTCTTTTTGCTCGTAAATACGATCTCGTTAACCTTTTCTTCCACTGAACTACCTACAATATTATGGAAGATTAAATCATTAACTTTTCTGGTTATACTTTCTCGTTATAGTTGATACATTCTCGTATTTCATTTTTGGCTTAAATAAATTTTACTGCCTTAAACTATTTGACATATTCCACTTTGGTGATTCACCTTTAAATTTTTTCAATTAGATGATTGAACTATTAATTTTTTTTCAATTTCATTCAATTGGGTCTGCCACGTCAGAAATTGCTAACGTGGCCTGCTGACTAGGCTGATAACTGTCTACATGTAATTAAAAATTATTATTTCAAATAAATTTTTATATTTATTAAATGTCCAAGGGTAAAAAGGTCAAATCTCATTTAAAAGCACCCTAAATCGATTTATGCTTCTTCTAAACCCAGATCTATCACCAAACATCTGTTCCAAACAAAATCCTAAATCTATCACACAAAATCCCAAACCCAGATCTATCACCAAAAATTCGTTCCAAAAAAATAAAAATAATCCTGATAAAATCGATTTGTTTAGGAAATCATCAAATTTTTTGTTCTTCTTCAATTGGGATTTTTTTCTTTCTCGTTTTCCTTGACTTCCTCAGTTTTGGCTTGGATGTTGTGTTGAGAGGGAAAATGGGTGATCTTGAGTGGGGCGATTCAAAGCCATTTTATCTACCGAAAAGGAGAAGGAGCTCCTGTGGAAAAACCAAACCAGACGAAATCGGACGTGAGAAGCAAGTTGGAGAAGACCCGCCATTTGAATATAATGAAGCGAACACCCACTTAGGGAAGAGCTATTGTCATCATCGATGAACGGAGTCGTGGGTAATGCCAGAGGGGAAGGGGGAGGCGACGGCGGGGTGGCTGATAAATCAGTATTAATGTGACAGATGGAGTGGGTGGTGGTGGTTGGTGTCGGCATCAGCGTGGTTTCTAGGATCTGAGATGGTATAGATTTTGGCAGGAAGAATGTGGATTTTTAAGATGGGTAGCAGATCTGAGATGATATAGATTTTTTTATCTGAGATGTATATGATTTTTCGATCTGAGATGGTATAGATTTTGGTTGCAGATCTTAATCTTCAATATTTGGCTAAAAGGTGTTTTTGATGATTTTAGATTTTGTTGTTTTAGATTTTTTGTTGTTTTTAATTTGAGATGGTATAGATTTTAGATAGTTTAATTGTTTTTATTTAGTTTAAATGATTAATATAAGTGATTTGACGAATTTGCCCTTAATGTATAATAAATGTGTAAATAGATATTAAAATAATTTTTTTTTATTTACACATCAGCTGGTGATGACTCCACTTCGAGGGCCACGTCAACAATTTTTGATGTGGCAGCTCAATTTGTTGCAATTGAAAAAAATTGATAGTTCAATCACCTAATTGAAAAAATTGAAACTTTGATCCCCGAAATGAAATATGGCCTATAATTTACGATAATAATTCATATTTAAGCCTTCATTTTTAAGCCCGTTTAAAATGTGTTTTTTATTCCTTTTTACATTTTGATTCTTTGAACATAGTTTTTTTTTTTAAACTCAAACCCCCTGACTTGGTTTTAACTCTTTTTCATTCATAGATATTTTATTACGCAGTTTTTGTAACTTTAAACGACGTTTATTAATTTTTCCATTCTTCGATCATTGCATCATTCATGCTTGCCAGATTAATTTGACCGAACCCTTTATACGAGGGCTAGACTCCCTCACATTAGAATTTCTTTAAATTTTTCAGAATTTTTAGATTACGTTTACTATTTAATTCATTACCATTTTAGCCCAAACTTTCAATAAGTACTATAATTCGAAATTGAGCCAAAAATTCTAAATTTTGGACAGACCCTCAATTCCAAAGTTTTGTTTTATATCATTTACGAAGAGCAATTTATGTTCATTTTAGGGTTTTAATTACTCGAAAATGTTTTATTTCTAATTAATTCGTTAGAACTCCGATTGAGTTCAAATTTGCGGTAGCACCTCCCCTGTAAACTCAATTTTCTATACCCTGGAGCCCTGGTCCAGCCGTGCCCTCGAACTCCAACAAAAACAACAACTTCAGCTTTGCCCCTGTTTCGGGCCAGCCACCTTGTAAAAATTGTAATAAATAATCTAACTGGAGGAAAAATCTCAAATTTTCAGAAAACGTAGTTAACTTCCTTGTCTACAACATATCCAAAATTCAAGTTCTAACTTCTTACTGTTTAGGGGATATAGGATTTATAAAAACAGGGCAGCAACTATCCTTATTCTTTTTTTTCTACGTTTTTTCAAGTTTGTTTGTTTGTTTTAGGTTTTTTTCCTCTTTCATGATCCAAGGTTACATACCACTAGAGACATATCATTAAAATCTTTATATGTTAAGGGATTCAAAAATTTCATAAGAAGAGAAATTACAAAATTTTCCACATATTAAAAGTACGGTTAGGATTTAAACCTTTGCTAGTTTAGGTTTTCTTTTATGCCTGAGCTTCTCGTCGTACGCTTGAAGTTCTAGCGGATAGGGTGAACAGCGTGACTAGAGCCCAAGGTGCCCAGACACAAATTTTTAGGGCCCCCTTAAATATTCTCTTCCTTTCATTATTTAAATAAAATACTTAAATATTCTTTGAAAAACAAATTGACTGAGTGATGAGTGACTGTGGCAGTGCGGCAATTGAGCTTCTCCTGTTCTCCAGCGGACACCTTCGTCTCCTTCATCATTGTCTCTGCCATAACTGAATTACATATAGATATAAATAAAGATAGAAAATCAAAAAATCAGAAAATCAAAAGGCTCAAGTGTTAAATGCTATTCCAGTATTCCTTCTCACATATTTCAAGTTAATTTCAGGTATATATTAATTCTATTTTTTAGGGTTTTGAAATTAATTGTTTTGTTTATGAGATTTAGAAGCATTGTTTAATTTAATTGGACTTGATGACTGATTAAGTAGATTTGTTTATGCTATTATGAATCAAGTGAAAATTTTAATCTCTTTTGGGGTTTTTTAATTGTTTGAGAGTAGTGTTAGACTCATAATAAAGGAGGCTCTATTTGGTAATTAATTTATAGATAATCACGAGATTATGCTGGAATTTTGCAGATTTTAAAATTTTAATTCACCATGGCTCCTAAAAAGTATATGTTTGGATCTGAAAAAAAAAAAGAAAAAAAAAAGCAGATGAATTAGTTCAATATCAAGCGGGTTCACTCGATAAATTAGTTGAATGGATTATCCATCCTATCCATTGAACATGAGATGACAGATAAGATTGATTGTGCGTATATTATTAATACTTTTGCTACTAAAACTGCAAGAAGGATGATATTCAAGTGATGTCTTTGAACTGATTACTTTTTTTGACTTAGTGATAATGTGATATCTAAATGATGCTTTGGAAATATTGAAATAGTCAGTTATTATATTTGGTATTCTTTCGTATTGATGCTCTTTTATTCAGGAAAAGTTCTTCGTTTTTTTATGCCTATCTTAATAACAATCCACAAAAGACCCATTTTTTTGTTGTCTGCTTTAGGCCCTTAAAAACTCAGGGCCGCCCCTGAGGGTGAAAATAAATTGATTCAAGCCTTGGAATTAACAAGTCCGCTAGAATTTCTAGAGACCAAATCCAATTTAAAATCCAAATCACAGCAACAAGAAAACATCAAATTTCAAATGTAAATTCAAATTCTACCACCCAAAAATCAACGATACGAAGAAATATCTTTGTTTTTGAGAGAGAAAAAATTGTAAAAACATGTCAATATCAATACCAAACCATGATAAATCTACACTGGATGCTATTTGTTCATTTTTGATCCATAACAAATAGATGTTATGTATCGATTGATATATATATATATATATATATATATATATATATATCTGATCCAGGATCTTAAAATTTTTTATCCAACTTCACTGAAATCACCCCTCTTTAGCAATGGACATGGCGATGATTCGGTTCGATTAAATAAATCGTCGCTCATACTTTTAGCGACGTTGTATGTTGTCCGTCTGTTAAAAAAGTATAGGCACTTGACGTTGTATATGACCAAACCGTCGCCGGGTCCGTCGCTAAAGGAGGGTGAGTTCGGGTGAGTTGGATAAGGGGTGAGCTTAAGATCCGGACTCTATATATATCTATATATATGTGTGTGTGTGTGTGTGTGTGTGTGTGTAACATAGTTTTCTAGTTTTTGAATGGGTCACTCTTGACTTTTCTTTTATGGTCAACTCACTCCACTTATATTTATTATAATCTTGTCCCATCATTATTGTAACTAATCTTGCTTAATTACCTTCTTTAGTTAATTAAGTAAGTTTACTAATTAACTAATTAATTAAGGAATAAGCAAAGCTTCCTTAGTAAGCTTCTTTGCCAAAAAAAAAAAATCTTCAGAGGCTTCTTGAGAAGCCTCCTCCGTCTCCCTTATCCTCTTGGCCAATATATCTATATATATTATATTATTTTTCTAACTTATCTATTCCTTTTGGCTTTTTCTTTTTTTTTGAAATATACATATACTTTAACCCACATTTTAAATGTATTAGATTAAAATTTTAACTTTCATAAATATTTGCATTTATATAATATTTACATTTTATTGTCATTACATTCGAATTTAGGGTTTTGAATTATTACACGTTCAATGTTTTAAAGTTAAAATATGGATGTTTAAAGTATAAAAAGTTAAAAAAAAAAAAAATTGAAAGTTTTTTTTTTTTTTTATATATTCGATTGAAATTAAATATTTTTGCCTTTCGCAAGAATGGATCCTAAAATCTCATGCACTCAAAATTTTATGAGTAATTTTTTTATCATTAAATTATGAGTGCCACGATTACATTAAATTTTCATCCCATATATAAGAAAATAATATATCACTTAGTTTTTGTGGTAGTCCATTTGGTCTATGTAGTCCACCATGTTCACCAAAAGGCTGCCTTGTACTTCACTTCACATACAACGTAATGTAATCAAATCAAATCTAGTAATATATATATATATATATATATATATATATATATATATAGTGTGTGTGTGTGTGTGTGAGATTTATTATAATATTATTCGGCTAAATATATCTATAGCCGTGCATAGAAGAAATGAACAATCCAAGTTTTTAAAAACGTGTCTTCCAATAACGGATGGAATAAAAATTTTAAATTTGGAAGACCGATTAGTCTACTATGGACGATAAGAGATGTATTAGTCTGAGTAGTGTCATAACAAATATTTTTTATGGATCACTCTCAAAAAACCAAATAATTTTGGTATACACCAAATCTTTAGCATTAACTGCATTTACGAAATCTTGATGAGCATACTCCTTGAGGTATAACCTTTGTATGGTATGTAACTGTAAAGTGTCAAACAAATTCTCGACGTCCCTATAATCTGCTAGCGCATCTACGCCGCCATAGCAGAGGAACATAGGAAGCTCTGGCGGAATGTTGGCTAGAATATAAACAGGTACATCTGCTTGACCATAGTGTTGCAAATTGGACTTGGCACTCCCATAGTCATATTTAGCTACATTTCCATTTCGAACACCTATAAATTAATGTGGAGTTTCAACTCATATGCAACTCTTGGTAATCAATTACTTAATAAAGAATGATTTAAAAAATATACTTCCGACATTATTTACAACTGTTTTTTTATATATATTATATGGCACGAATTTTGTATGCGACAAACACAATTCTATATATATACAAAAAAAATTCTCTAACAGAAAAAAGCAAACTTTATATGACGGTTCGTCTGTCATTAAATCACGCGAAAGACACGGTTTCGAAATATATATGACGATGCATTATCAATATATATATATATATGCGGATTTACATGTTATAGCAACGGATTGAACCGTTGTTATATATATAATTATACTATATATATATATATATATATTGTGGGGTTAATCTATTTACTCGTCTCCAAATTATAGTTATTTTTTATGTTTGGTTCCTTAACTATTGTTTTTAAATATTTCATCATCAGACCTTATAATTTTATCAACTGTGCCACACACATTAAAAGAAGTGTTGTAAATAATGTGGGAAAAAGGGAGTGTTATGCTAATAATATTAACTTACCTTGAGCCAAATGTACCAAGTTCTTAGCTGATGTAAGTTGAGGCTCATTATTCAAAAATAGTTCAATGATGGAGGAATTGAGACGCCAGTTCTTGCCTTCAGTATTAGGAAATCGTAATCACAAGGTTATAAAATCAATGAAATAGACAAAGATGTTTTCATTTTTATCATGTACATTACGCTAATTAATTATGAAATTAAATTTAGGTTCTGTTTTTGAACTAGATAATTTACCTGTAAATAGAGCAATGAAATCAAAACAATCTACCCCTGAACCACCACAGAAGACCTTGAGAAGGGTGCGTATTGGCTCTCTGTGAAATTGAATAAATAAAATTTTATTTTAAATTTAATTAGTTTCAAACTCATCTATAGTAGTAGTAACTAGATTAAGTAACATGCAAAAATTGATGGTTCATAGTATTTGCTCTTACATGGTAAAATCGATTTCAGCTAGGCCAAGCGATACAGCAAACTGTTGAATAAACCAGTCATTGATATTGGAGAAAACTATTTATAATATGCGTTTATAATTCCTTTAATTTTTAGAAATAAATGTGTCGTTTGACTGTCATTCTTTCTTATTTTACTCACATTAAAGTTTGTTTAAGGCAAAAAATAAAAAATCGAGTTAATATTAAGTTTTTAGACCAAAATTAAATTTGTCTTAATCAAACTCTTCGTATCATGTCCTAAGCAAACCTTAACATCCCTAAAAAAGAGCATTGATAATATCAGATCAATAATTATGTTTTCACAGTAAATATGCGTTTAGCAACAATTTAACACATATTTTAGCGATACTTATTCCTTTAACAGGCACAACATAATTATAAGTACCTTCAAAAATGGTTGTTTATGTTGAGATATAAAGTCTCACAACTGACAACTAAAATCTAATGGCTCAATATATAATTTGGGAGACTACTACACTCATTGTTAATTGGTTTTAAGTTAGATACGTCAATATGATATCAAAGCAAACACCATTCACCATTCATGTGCAGGTCCAACAGCCGGCAATGTCCACGTCACTCAATTAAAATTGTCCACGTGTTTGACTCAAAATTACGCCACATGTACGTGAGGCGACATGTTGAGATATAAAATCTCACACCGGACAATTAAGACATGAAGACTCAATATATAACTTGAGATGTTACTCCGCTCATTGTCAATTAATTTTAAGTTGGATGCTTCAATAGGTTATAGTTGCAAAGCAAAAATGACATTGCCAGAAAAAAAATACACATTTCTAAAAAGTAGATGAGAACATGAATATACCTCAGCAAGGTAGACATCGGCTGCAGCTGCAGTAATTACAGTGGTTACATGATTCAAGTAAGCGATTGGGCATAGAAGCACTACCGATTTTACCTTGTCAACTAGCATCCCTTGGGAGAAGGCGGCCATAGCTACTGTAGTTCCCTGCCCAGATCTTTTAGTCAATTTATTTGTTGTTGTTGAGGAATGAACTTAATTTTGTATTACATTAACTATTAGTAATAAAAACATACTCCTTCGACCCACTAAACATGTCTCAAGTGCATTTTGACGTAAATCAAGTAAAATAAAAGTAAATGAGATCAGTGGCGGAACTATAATGTTTTTAGAGGGAGTCAAAATATATCAGTAAAAAATATCAATTGCAGGCAATGATTTGAAAGAAGGATATACCACCACTTGCTTCGGAACTTGGTAATTGATTATTAATAGAATCTACAGTTCTTGGTCGCTTAATCAAGTATTTATCCATAATTTAGAATAAATAAAAATATCAATTGCTAATCAATAAATTTATCATCATTATATCATCAATATACGATCAATATATTGTATACCATAAATGTAAGACCTCAATTTTTTATGAATAAAAATTTAATTTTCTCTAAGTATTATTTTGAATAGTAAAGTGTTGATTTGATATAATGCTATAGTTATGGGTGATATGTGCAAATTTTACAAAGTAAATAAGTTGTCATAAAATTTTCGTTTGATCGGGGATTATTCTTTTTGTCGGGGAATATTCGTACGACGGTGCAATCATTGGTGGACCTCACAATGGAATAACTGTCAGATATAGAAAGCGACAAAAATAATATTTTCATAAAATAACAACAAGACTTTTACCGTTAAACTGTTGAAATACCCGATAATAAAAGTATATTAATACGCGTTATTGCACAGTAGCACACGGTATTACATAGTATCTCTGATTATTTATGCTTACGTAAGATGTCACTTAGTTTCATTCAATAATTGTCACAATAGTTGCTGTATAATATCTCATATTATTGATTCAATTATTATCAAAGTATCATCTGCACAATATTTTATATTATTAAATCAATAATTAACACGACACAGGTATTCATATTATTATTTTCATTATTGACAATGTCTAGAAAATTCTGTCGAGGAAAGGAGTTAGATTATTTAATTGCACGCTAATAAGGAGAAATTATTATCGGAAAGTCCCCTCTTTCCTAGGAACGAGCTGATTGTCAATATTGTGAGTTATAATATTAATGATGAATAATTGTTGAAAGATTGTGTTGATTAAAGATAAGAATAATAATTGATGAGTGGAAGATGTTTGTTCAATTATTTTTTTTAAATTGGTATTTGTTCTATTTGATTTTGGAAGATGCGAAATGATTTACAAAGGGGTGGCCCCCCAATTACCTTATAATTGGTGTTTGTTCATTTAGTTTTTTTAAGTATACATAATTCTTTCGTATGGCCCTCAATTACCTTCAAATGAGATTATCTATTTTTATTTTGATTTGGTAAGTTATAAAATTATTTTCAAAGAATGGACCTTATTGGCCAAACTTTCCAATGATGCAATTCCTATTTAGTAACTTGTGAATTAGGGTGCCCCTCATTGGACAATAACTTCAAATTGGTAAACTGATAGTCTTTCTTCATTGGCCAAATCTTTCAAAAGAGAATACTGATAAGTTGAACCTCACTAACTTCGTCCGAAATTAATTTTTTACTGTGTGTCCATGATTATTTTTAAATAGTGTTCTGTCATTCTCCTATAAATAGGTTACTTAGTTAAGAAATGAAAATCACACCAGAATCAGAAAATTCTTCTTCTATAATATTGTGCGTATTTCTTTCTAGTATAAGGATACTTTGAGTGTAGCAAATAGTGTAAGATTTCATCAAGATAATCTCCGTTATACCAGACAGATTTAGTCTCCTACAAAGGTAAAAGATGTTATTTTCTTCATACTTATAAGGGTTGTTATTTTATTCCTTATTAATTTGTGAAAATGATTTATCTACGGGGATTACCGCATGTCGAGTAAAAATTCATTTGTAGTTTCATATATTCTTTCATATTCGTAAGTGATATCATTTTTTTTGTACCCGTCACAGAATATTATTTTCTTTCATATTTTTCTCCATTTATGGTACAAAATTATTGTTTGTTTCTTAACCTTAATGTTAAATGGTGAAAATCCCTGAAATTAGTAGAATATCCTTAATAGTTTGCGCTTTATCTAATATCATTTCATTAAAATATTGGTCTAACACTACAAAAAAATGGGCCTTTAGCAACGATTTTTCAGACAACGACTTTATAAGTCGTTGCTAAAAGTATATGTTTAGCAACGAAATTTGTCCTTCGTTGCAGATTGTGTCAGGCTTTCACTTTTTGCAACGAAATTCATAAGTCGTTGCAAAATTTTGTAGCTAATTCATTGGCGGAAAATAATTTCGTTAGAAATTCGTTGAAAAATTTTCAGCCACTTGCTTTCCCATCATCGTGGGTAACGAAAGTTTTTTTTTTTTGCTAAAAATAGGGTTTTAACAACGATTTTTTAGGCAACGACTTATAAAGTTGTTGCTAAAAGTGTATGTTAGCAACGAAACTTGTCTTTCGTTGCAGATTGTGTCAGCCTTTCACTTTTTGCAACGAAATTTATAAGTAGTTGCAAAATTTGAAAACAAAATTCGTTAGAAATTCGTTGCAAAATTTCTAACCACTTGATTTCTCCTCATCGTGGGCAACAAAAAATTTTTTGTT